>QANU01076066.1:0-52725 GCA_003254905.1 Nissolia schottii | reverse complement strand
AAAAAAAAAAAAAAACAATTTTTAAAGAGTTGTAGCTCTGGCACATGATAGCATTAGTCTCCTTTATGACAATGGCTTTGAAAGATACAATGGGTCCATTTTCATACTTTAAATTTGTTCAAAGATGCAATGCTACAACGACTTTATTGGTGTTCACAAATGCAATATTTCATGACAAAGTCTTGGTCGAAATGAGAAATCAGATTATGTCACAACTTCTGATAATTGAAGATTTCAGGGTTGCGCCAAGTGCGAGTGGTCACCGTGTATGTTGTCGTCATCCTGGTCACGTCACGTGTTGTCATCGTCCTGGTCATGTTTCGCATTGTCACAAAGATGGAGAAGACGAGGCACCAATGTGAACGATGTGAGGCGACAAATGGCAGTGGGCGGTCGACGATCGGTCCAAGTGAGCCTGAGGCCTGTGCCGCATTATACTTCCGAGTATGTTCACGGTGTATACTTTTACGAAGTTGTATGTGCTAAATCTATGTTCACTAGCCTGTTTTGAACCTGATCAACTTAAAATTTGTGTAGGTGCGACAGATTAGCCATGCAATTTTATGAAGACAATACACAATGTACCGCTAAATTAACTGCCAACCAGAAGAAGGATTTGACACGTTGAGGGGCCTTCAACTTCCATATGCTTTTATAAACATCTTTATCATGGTTATTATGACTTTAAATAGTTTCATAAGCAAATTGAACACTAAATCAACCATCTATAGTGGGATGTCAAGTCAATCTATCATTATCAGACTCCAACACGGGGTGCACCGCCCCCAAATAAGGACATGGACTCTAATTCTTTCAACACTTTTATTTTTAATTTTTTTTAAAATACTAAGTATTACTGACTTACAAAGAAAAAAAATGGTGAACCCCAAACAAATCCTTTACAATTTTAAGGTTAGACAATAAGCCACTCACAAGTGAAAAATTCATGTTAATCATTCACAAATGAAAAATCGAACAAATCAACCTCTCACAATTTAATTTTTTTAGACAAATTAACCTCTCACAATTTAACTTCCCGACAAATCAACCCCTTACAATTTTACTTTTGAACAAGTTAGTCTATCACAAATAGGTGATAGAAGCTTTGAAAAGCTTATTTGTCTGATTTTTTTAATGATTTGTGAACAGCCGATATGAAATTTTCATTTGATTGACCAACTTGTCTAATCATAGTAGTGAGAGAGACCTCTTTGGAGGTTTACTCTTAAAGAAAATGACATTTTAGCTCTTTCCCTTCCACAAACATTTTTTTTTTTAAAGTTACCAAACACATTCAAAAACTTTTTTTTCCCCCTTGAAATAAGTCAATCCAACCGCTTGCACATCATGTGTTTCCTCGTTACAAAATTTAGAAAGTGACAAAAAGCATAACAGGACTATTTCAAGCTGGATTACAAGTAATAAGATTCATTCATTCACCAATTTTGAGGCTCTCATCTTGAGGAAGTGTATGTTTTCCAATACCACAGACATCTGAACACCCTTCACTTGGGCTCCTTCGGAAAATGTAGCTTAATAAGTGCAGGAAGTTCTGCCAACTCAACCTTAGGTTTTCCCAACAAAATACCTCTTAACTTTTCGTCACAGTTGATCACATTCTTGTTGTTTGAATCCTGCTCAAGTAAAGAAACAACTCATCTTTTAGTCAATCCATCGAAGCTACATGTCAACACATCGAACAAAATATACACAAACCATAATTCAACATCACAGCATCTATGAAGGCAACTAAATATATGCATTTTATAAATGGGATAATGCTCATTTTGGTCCCTAAAAGTATAAGTCAGAGTCACTTTGGTCCTTGTAATTCACAATTTGACTTTTTAATCCCTAAAATTATAAATTGTAAGTCAAATTAGTCTCTCAATTCATTATCAGTACTGTATTGTCACATTTTCATTAATTTATCACATTAAAAGAGATAGTAACAATAATTGAGACTGCAAATGAGTTATAATTGCACTTGAAACTGCAAATAAAGTCACCAGAGCAATTATGGTGGTAAAAGAAGCTGTAATAACAACTGAGATTTGTAGCTCTAAGTGTCGTCGCAACGATATTTTTTGCCTTCAATGTTGTCATACAACCTCTGTTGTTAATCACATTCTCATTTAATGCGAAAAATTAATGAAAACATGACAATACAATAATGATAATGAATTGAGAAACAAATTTGATCTGCAAATTAAAATTTTAATATGGTTTTCATTGATTTGGAGAAAGAATACGATAGGGTGCCAAGAGAGATTTTATGGAAGGTTCTAGGGAAGAAAGGAGTTCGGATTGCTTACATACGAGCAATCAAAGATATGTATGACAGAGTCACAACTAGTATAAGAACGCAAGGTGGAGCGACAGAGGAATTCCCCATCACCATTAGTCTATATCAAGGGTCAACTCTAAGTCCTTATCTTTTCACCCTCGTCTTGGATGTTCTTACTGAACACATTCAAGGCCCAGTGCCCCAATGCATGTTTTTCGCAGATGACATCGTTTTGGTGGGAGAGTCGAGAGAAGAGTTAAATGGAACGTTAGAACTATGGAAAAAAGTGGTGAAAACACACGGTCTTCGTATAAGTAGAAGTAAGACCAAATGTATGGAATGTAGGTTTAGTACGAGACTTACAAATCCAAACGTAGAGGTGAAAATTGAAGATGATCCTATACCACAAGTCACAAGGTTCAAGTACCTTGGCTCCATTATCCAAAATGATAGAGAGATAGAGGCTGATGTTAATCATAGGATCCAAGCTGGGTGGATGAAATGGAGGAGTGCATCGGGAGTTCTGTGTGATAGACAAGTATCACTCAATTTTAAGGGAAAACTTTACCGCACAGCTATAAGACCAACAATGTTATATGGGACTGAGTGTTGGGCAGTAAAAAACCTACAGAAGAATAAACTCAATGTTACGGAAATGAAGATGCTACGATGGATGTGTGGACACACTAGACAAGATATGATTAGGAACGGTTGCATTAGGGAGAAGGTCGGGGTAGCACCTATAGTACAAACGATGGTAGAATCCCAACTTCGGTGATTTGGACATATGAGGAGAGGACCATTAGAAGCCCCAATGAGGAGAGTAGATCAAGTGGCGGGTAACTCATTAGTTAGAGGTAGGGGAGACCTAGAAAAACTATAGAAGGAACTATTAAAAGAGATTTAAAAGTAAATGAGTTATATCAAAACATAGCCCTTGATAGGGCACTATAGCGTCGCTTGTTCCATGTAACCAACCCCACGTTGTGGGATAAGGCGCTGCTTTTGTTGTTGTAGTTGTTGTAGTAGTGTAAAGCTGCAAAGACACATATCTTGGCAAAAGTAACACTAACTATCAGTTCACCATTAGTCTTTTAATATTGAATGGTTCAATTAGAAGAGACCAATTCCACTATTTATCTACTTCATTTCTTCATTAACATTTACAAAGAAGATAAAGCAGTATCAATTTGATGCAAGGTTTCAGAGCAAAACCCTGACATTCTTGTGCACTCTGCCTCTTCATAAAATTAAAATTTCTTATCATTTTGCCATCACAAATAACAATTAGATAAATATTATAAAATTTAAAACATGGAAAATATAATTTCTCTAGATAAGAGAGAAATAACTTTGATCTTAGCAGAAATTTAAAAGACAAAGAAAATTATAAATGAACCTGGAGACTATTGGCTTTGATATAGGACCAAACGTGCATGAAACAGCCCAAACGAGAAATCTGAGATTGACCGACGAAGTCTCTGAGAGTGGATGGAAGGTTGACAAGGTCAATCAAGTTGGCAAGCTTTTTTGGGTTATCGGTGACAGCTTTCTTCATGCGCTGAGGAAGCATTGCTTTGTTCTCAATCCCTCACAAGTTCACAACCCTGAAATTTGCATTGATACATTTCCCTCATATGACATTTAACAAAGTAATCAAGGTACAGGATACAAAAACTTCAGAAACAATACCTTTTCTTTTTGTTTTCTTATCATTTGTATATTCAAGTATAAGTATATTACAAAATATGCATATATATTACAAAAAAATAAATTATTGCTGCTAACTACCGATTGAGTAGTAGGGCAATAAGTAGCTATGAATAACCAATTGAAAGAAAATATATCCGACACCAGAGATTAAAACTAGATTTAGCTAAATTTAAGGTTATTAATCAGTAAATTTGTAAGAACTGGTATCAATTAAATTAATTTGCTGAATAATGTAGAAATTTTATTGATAAACCGAATCCCAGTGGGGGAATGCGGTGCAGAACAATTACACGGTTGTAGACACTAATTAAGAAAATAACCTGGGAATTAAGGATCCCTTGGTCCCCTATGTTCTGGCTGAAATTCAGAATGCCTTCCTTCTTCCCCTGGTATCAGTCATATACCGCTGGGAACAGAGAGAATCGTGGCTAGAGAAAAGCTTTCCTATTTTATTGCCACGGAATTATCTCCCCCCCTGATTTGATTGACCAATCCCGTGCAATTATTAATCAAATCAGAATCCTTACTAATTAATTTAATATCAGAATCCTTACTAATTAATTTAATCTCTTAATTGTCTCTTTCCCTTTCGGGAATAATGGAACGGTAAAGGGAGGATTTCCTTCCCCTTTCTTTGCGGAACCAAATCTGTTTCAGCAGGGGAGGTTGGTTGGTCCGTAACAAAATTCCACGATAAACTTGATCTGGTGTCATCATAGTAAATAGGCATAAACCCATTTTAAGACTTGTGTAAACAATAATTAAAACATACAAATATAAACAATTAACTTTCAGCTGTGAATATTCTCCGGGACCTTGGGAGTTGGGAGTTGGGAGTTGGGAGTTGGGACTTCCAAAACTACAGCTACTGGTCCTGAACCAAAATCTGATCCATCACATAATTATAATAACCTTGTCCACTACCAGAATCTTCCAAGTCTACTATCCTCCTCCACCTGCAACCATTCCGCATAGTTCTTATTTTGAGCTTTACAATCCTCAGCAGACCACTCACAGCACTAAGGTCCTAACTATCCTTCTAATGTTTGAGCAGCCTACCATCAGTCCCATCAAGTGATCTTAAGAGAGGTTTCCGTTTCATATATGTTGAGAGACAGGGATGGGAAACCTTGCACTTTTGACATTTCATTCTATTGATTGTTGTTTTTTGTAATGAGGATTTCTTGTCTTCCATTATCTGTGCATTATTCTTCTCTACTTGTTAATGAAATTCTTCTTCTATTAAAAACGAAAAAAAAAAAAAAATTATCAAGACTTTGATGCCTTATACCTCTAACTACAAAATATTCTTCAAGTTCCCAACACAACTTCTCTTAGTTTGTAGTTTCTCTTTATTACTTTACATCGTGTTTTAATAAAAGAATAATTTCCTTAAGATGAAGACGAGAAAGTTATTACTTTTTTGTTCTATTCCCCCTATTGGTTATACACTTACAGTTGGCATTGAAATTCATCGATTAAAACAAGCTCGTAGCAATTAGCAAATCATCACAAAGCACAAAGACAGTCTTAAGTAAATGTTAATGCCAATATAATAAGGCAACAAAACACCACTAAGTTTATAAATGAGATCAATGTGTTTCTTAATCTTGATGGCAAAAGTAAACCAGAGCAAATTCCTTTCTCCATGTGTAAACAGAGCGCAAGCACACAGGCAATGATTTCATCACTTTATAAAATCCCTCCATTTCAGATTTCACTAATCCAAGAAACAAGAAATGCCTTAACATCTAATTAGCTTATAATAATAAAAACCAGAGTCAGCACAAGAGCACAACTAGAGAAATGCATCACGAAAATGAAAAACCATTAACATAAACACAAACCATTCAGATTGTCCAAATGTCCATATCCCAAAAACAAAACCCCGTCGATTTCGCTGTTCCTCTGCAGTTTGCAGGAAACGTGATGCTCACCCTGGTAGATGCAGCAAGCAAAGCAAACAGCATTGCAAATTTGTGATGGAGGCTTAGCAACGGTAGCAAAGGTGAAGGGTAGAAGTTGGGGACGACATACGAAGTTGGTTGTATGATGTATCGACTTCTAGTATAGCAATGCGAGAGACTTAAATCCTCCCAGTCCAAGGAGAATCCAGATCATTAGTTCTAGTGAGAGGTAAGAGGGAAACGGGATAAAACCAAAATAAAAGGTGAAGATACTGTCACGGAGTAAAAAGATATCTTACTCTAGGAGTGTAAAAGAAATTTTCGTATAGCATTAGATCCTTCCTTGGTGGTTTCTGTTCCCTCTGTTGTAATTTGTCGCTTTCTCTCACACGGTCAAATTCTCCAAAAAGTGCTTGGCTTCCTCTTCTCTTCTAAACACTCATTACCTCTTAAGGCTTCGTGAGTTTGACTACTCAAATTCCTTTCTTTTTTAAATACCAAAGATAGTAATATTAATTATTCTAAGAATGAAAGAAGCAAGAGTTGGTCCCAAAGGACGACAACAACAACAACAATCAGAATGAAGGTCTCCCTTGAGTCAATGTTATTGAACGTATAGTTCTAGGAATAGGCGTATAGAGCTAGAGGATTTGTTTAGGGTTAGGGACATTGGTATCCGCCTCGCCCAGCCAATTGGTGTAATGACCCAAAACCAAGGTCATGACGGCGGATAGGATGGACTGGCCACCTAGCAAGCCTACTGAGATTTCTATAGAAAATCAAAAAGAGTTTCCCCTAAAATTTTGGACATCTCAAGATATAAATAATTCCCTGGTTAAACATCATTTACTCATAATCCAAAATCATGCCTAAAGTGTTCTCACAAAGCATAACAGAGACAGTATACTTAGTAGCATAACAACAAAAAGCACATAGCAGAAGCAAGATCCTCCTTGTAATCGATGAAGCATAACTAAAGGCTATACGAAACCAAAACAAAAATATACATCAAGAATACAAATAACATTTAGACGACCACATGAACACATATGTTGGGAAGGCTAAAACAGTGTAAGCGTCTAATTGACTGAAGGACCCAAATCGAGACCTACACTGAAAATGAAACATATAGATAGAACAGCAGAGTGAGTCACACAAACTCGATGAAAGATAATATATTTACAATAGTGGGACAAGCTCAAGCACTATTTTCACAAGCTTACATAACAACATAAATAAATAAAATACCGAAGTTAGGTAACCTTCAAGTAAAAGTAAGTATTTGAAATCAAGTATCATGAACAGATGCCCACTTGGATGTAACCAGAAAACTTTCTAAGAGTAAAAATCAAGAAAACAGAAACTCTTATACGTAACAAGAACACATTTTAAAATCAAGAGATAAGTGAATAATTGCCTTAAAACAGTTCAAATGAAAATACAAATGTCAATTGCATTACAAAATAAAATCGGGTGGTGGGAGGTCTCAAATCCAGAATTAGAATCAAAGACACAGTTGGGCGCTAATTAGGTGTCCCTAGTGCACAGTCATAGTTATTAAACCTGGCCAAGAACTTGACCTGACCACCCCACTAGGTCACTGGTCCAACCAATGGGTCACTGGGTCACTTGCTAACTTGGATATAAATAAAATAATAATAAAAATAAATATATAACCTAAAAACTTAAAAAACCCAAATAAATAATATGCCATAATAACATAAAATGACTTAAAAATACATAAACAAGGTTCAAACTTCAAATCTCATGCCATACATAAATAATACATGTTCAAGATCCTAAATAACAAATGACAAGTTCAATTACAAACATAAGTAAACCAAGTTTTAAATCACAAATACATAACAACAATCGTAATATGACCTAACCACGTGAGTATTCAATATCTATTTATTTTTTAATATGACTTAATTATGTTCTGAATAAACACGAGACATTGCCATATCTACAAGTTTTGTTGACATGAGACAACCGTTGTAATACAGAGTGGACAAATTTGCATCAATTCCAAAACCAGGGGGACGATCAATGAGATCAGAACCAGTATAACACAACTACTGAACTTTATCAAACAAGATGAACCAAAGTGTAATTAAGCAAAAACGGGAAGCATCCCTAAAGCTTCCTTTGCTAATAGGTTCAACTATTTACAAGAAGGCAGGAAAACAGGTGTAAGGTAACTGAAAAAGGAATCAAATTTAACAAATTCATCATCAACGGCTATTTAACAAATTCGACAGGTGTAAGGTAACTGAAAAACGCACAAATTTTTGGATCAAAAAATAAAACTGAAAATGAAAAAAAATTACCTTACCAGAAGTGGTGAAGTGGTGGCCGACTCGAGCGGAAGAGAGAGGGCGGCGGAGGGCGAGTGGCGGATTGATGACGGCGAGCGGCGACGACGTAGGGGTCCGTGACGAAGCCGGAAGGAGAAGAGGAGAAGAGAGCGGCTGAGCGTCGTGAGTGAGAAAGTTCCAAGTGGGGAGCTGAGGATGGTTTCTTTTTTCCTTTACCTTTTTTCCTTTTTTTTTCTTTGCTAAACCCCAAACCACTTGGTATGTGTGAATGATAATAAATGTATGTAAACGTACGAGTTTCTTTACTTCATATAATTCGTCGTGACACGAGTACAACTCACTTTTTTATAATCTAGATTTTGTAAAATAAAGAAAAAGTTTTAAAATGATCTATATTTACGTAATAATTGTACTTTAAAAGTAAGTATAAAAGTAATTCAGCTGAGAGGTAACAAATTAGTTAGCATTACTTACGACTTAAGCGTAAGTAGTTAGTTAGGGTATTACAGTGACAACTTGATGCTCCAAAAAAAAAATAAAAAAACTATTTTCAAAGAAAAATTAATCAAGACACACATTTTTTTAGAAAGAACTATGTGGCGTTGAGTTACTCATTGCACAAGAGGATACGTAGGAGTGCCAATTGAGCCAAAATTAAATTTTCATAAGTTTTGTTTCACGTGTGTTGATTCAATTTGCATAAACTAATTTAATGATTATAAACATTGTGTGAATATTTTTAATAAGTGTATTAGTGTTTCAGGATTAATTATTTTTAGTCTAACAACATCACTCATGGCTCAAATCAATTCTTAAAACAAAAGGAGCAAAAAAATTTGTTGACCCACGGACCAAAAATAAATAAAAGGTAGCTGCAGCCCAAACAGCTTTGGCCCAACAAAAGACATTGTTTTTTTTGGTGTGTTTCGGTATTCAAAGGAAGTGAAACTGAAGCAGCCCAAAATAACCAGGCTGGTCCGTATCTAATGAAGGAAAAACTTAGTGCTGGAGACATAGAAAACCGTGGGAAGCCAACAAAAAAAATTAAATAAAATTTGCTTCCAAAGAGAAGAAGTCAAAAAGCAATGATGATGTGACTAATGATTGGGAAACTTGCAAGAGGAGTCAGATTTTGAAGAAAGAAAAAGTCAATGTGCTGCAGATTTTTATAATAAAAAGAAAGAAATGGACGTGACATTAGGGGTGCAAGAAGCAAGCAAAATGTGCGGCTAAGGAGCATGGGAAAAGCCAAAAAGCAAGAGCAAAGTTTATTATATAAATATTTTTATATTTTGAAAAGAAAGAAATGTGAAGCAGCAGCAAAAAAAAGAGACGTCAGAAAGAGAGAGAAAAGGACGCAGCCCTTTTCTCTACTGGATCAACAATGACAAGAAAGAGATAGAAGGGAATTAATTTTGAAATGAAAGGACATGAAGAAAAAGCAAAGATGCACCAAAAGGCGCCAGACCAAAAAGCAAAGAAAGAAATAAAATAATATGAAAGAGCAAGGCATGAAGCCTATGAAAAGAAAACGTGCTGGAGAAAAAGGTGTCAGTAAGCTTTCATGAAGAAAGGACAATACTAAGGCTTTAGAATTTTTCAAAAAGGAAAAGGAAATAATTTTGAAATAAAAAGTACACTGCTAGAGCATTTGGTAACGCGTAGAAATATACATATAAATATTTCTGTTGCTACACTCAGAGAAGGAAGACTGAAAACTGAAAAGCACATGCAGCTGTCAACATTCCAAAGGAAATTTTACACAACGGATAAAATGATTTCTCCTGGTACAAAAGGACATATACAAGCCAATGAGAAGAAGACAGCTCAGCTCACCTGCAAACGTTCTGAAATTCAAAATTCGAACGGTCAGAATTTTCAGAGCATAAAAAGGGGAATGATGTGACCCATCAAGGCAGAAAAAAGAGAAAAATCAAAAAGCCTGCTATTATACTTGCAACCTGAAGTCATTATTCTATTCTTTTTTCTCCTCTCAAGGTTCAATCAGAAAAATCTCTATAAAATCTCCTTGGTCAAAATTTGTTTCTTTGTGAGAAAAGCTCTAATGCTTGAGAGACTTTGAGAGTAAAAAAAAGGCTTAGCTAGAGAGCATTTCTGAAAAAGCCACTTGTTTGTTATTTTGTTCTTGAGAGTTTTTCTTTTTGATCTATCATCATTTGAGAGTTTGTTCTGTTGAATTAGTGTTTGTAATTTGGAAATCTTGTGAAAGAATATTGAAATCGATACTTGAAGAACTGGACGTAGATTCCTAACACTTAAGAATCGAACCAGTATAAATCCCTTGTGTGATCTCCCTTTCTTTCATTGTTCACAACCTCCATTCTTTCAATCAAAATTTTGTTTTAAAGATTTTTTAAAAACTTGTCTCCCTGAATATAAGGAGATATCTCCTAAATTTTAAGGAGATAACTCTTCAATAATCAAAAAACTCCTGCTTAGATTCAACCCCCATTCTCTAAGCCACATAAAACCATCAATTGGTACCAGAGCGCCAGGTCTCTAATATATCACGCCTAACAACTGAAGAGCAAAGATCCACAACTTAGAGAAGAAAACCACATGCGTGGACCTATTCAATACAATCTGTCAGAAGGACAATCCTCTGCACGTCCTCCCTCATTCAATGGATCAAATTATCCATACTGGAAGGAAGAATGAGGATTTTCATACAGTCAACTGACTATGACATCTGGAAGACCATCACTAGAGGTCCCACTATTCCAATGAAGACAACAACAGAAGACGGTAGGGAGAAGTAAATTCCCAAAATTGAAGATGAGTGGAATGCAGAAGAAAAGAAACAGATTGAGACAAATGCCAAAGCTTTGAATCTGAGCCAAAATTAAATTTTCATAAGTTTTGTTTCGCGTGTAAATAATTTTATTTATTTTTAATTAACTTTATTATTTATTTATTTATAAAAAAAATGGTTGAACTTTTTTTGATAATAAAAATGTTAACTAAGTCACGATGACTTGTTAACTCATTTTAGAACATCTAAGTTGCGACAACTTGATACTCCAAACCTTTTCATTTTTTTAGATATTATAAATAATTTGTACGACTAACTAAGGTAACCATTTTAATACAGAAGTATTAGGGGTGCTGCAAAATTAAGTTTCTGTTTTTCCCTATGCATAATCGACTCCTGAATCCAAACTCAAATTAGAGTAAGTTTTTATAAATAATGGTTTTTCCAATTTTTCCCAATTTAAATAAAATTGGAGGCGATTCCATTACTTTCTTTTTCTTTTAAAATTTCATCACTTTCCCATCGCAATTGCAGTCACGACAAAGATATATTAAATGCTCAATCAAACACAATGTCTAAACATATATAACCAAACAAAGCTTTTCACAATTTATAGTTCATAGATCAACCATCAACTAGTCTAAATTTTCCTTTACTCACGAATTTCCACACATATTGCACAGATAAACAAAGTAAAACAACTACCCTAAGCATGAAAAAATTTAATAAAGATAAGAATATCCCACCCCACACTTACAGAAGTGCACTGGCCTTAGTGCACAAGACAGGAACAAAGCAAAAGAAAAAACTACAGTAAAGTAAAGAAAAGGAAAGAAAAACTTACAAACGGTGGGTTGTCTCCCACCCATCACTTTTGTTTAACGTCCTTAAGTTGGACACTTGGAACCTCTTAAGGTGGATCATGTTTGAATTGGTCTAAGAACACCCACCAAGGTTTGCTTCGTTAGCCTCCACTTGGGTCCCATACTACATAAGTCATGTCATGGCCTTTGAAATCACGTTTCTTTTGGGACCCAAGCCTTGAGAACTTCCATTTATGCCTGAAAGCTTAGAGGTTTCTCCTTGTCTTGGTCATCCAGCAATGATTCACTCCAAGTGGGGATGGATGCAGTCCTTTACCAGGAGACTTCTTTAACCTTCTACTCACATGGTCTAACTTTCTACTAGTAGCAATGATAGTGTCTCCAAGCCATGCACATAAGGCCCTCAACTGACCATCAGTCTTTAAGTGAAAATACTCAAATGGTCCAGGGAGAGGGACATGTGTATCAGGGTGTGGCTCAAGTTGTGGTAACTGATAAGCTAGAAAAGGGGAGGATGGAAGTAATGGAATGGATTGGGTGGGCTTTGGCACAGGAGCAGACTCAACCAACATAGAGTCAACCTCAATACTCTGACCATCAGAATTTGCACTAGGGGACACATCTAAATCGTCAAGTTCGTGGAGCTCTAGACACTCCACAAAACAACTACTCAAGGTGTCCTTAGATGAAGTCTCAACCAATACCTCTACCATGCCTGGAATAACACAACTGATTTGCGCTTCTTCCTCTAGTTGTGGCTCCTCATACACAATCTCTATATCAAATTCTTCATCAAAACCGATGACTTGTGGTGTCAGCCCCTCCAGAACCTCTTTTGTGTTAGACCTATCATCATCAATAATGTCAAGCGAGGGGTCTTTAGACACAACCTCTTTATCCAAGCGATTGTCCTTGCAATGCTCACTAGATGCACTCACAACGTTATTAGCCTCCAATTGATTGAGCTCAAGTCTCCATTCTTGCAACTCGTCAACACTCTTGTAGGAAGGAACCATTTTCATGCTGATGTCTCAACATCTCTTGCATCTCCTCGTCTCCTCTTTCCTTAATGCTGATTTAGAATCTACAAGTGGGGCAAGAAGTTGTTGAGTTTATTGTTGGTATGGAGAAGGCTGGCATGAGGGTTCTAGTGTGGGTTGACAATATGTGTGCTCTAATGGATAGGAATCTAGTAGATATAGGTCATGTGGGTAAGGTGGTGGTTGGTAATGGTCTGGATTAGTTGGTTGGAACAAGGGAGGGTAAGACTCTCGGTAAGGTTGGTAGTGGTAAGATGGTAAAGTCACCTTACCATATTATCATAGATGTCCATACTATTGCTCATCAAACAACTAGGTGATATGTTGTGGTAACGTTTCTGCAACCCTAATCCTCATGTCATAGGGTAAGTGCCTCAACTCTTTTAGCTGGGGAGCACGTATCTGGTTAGAGCTCTCATAACCTGCTCCATTACTTGAAAAATAAAATACATTAGACCATTGTGAACTAGGGAAACTATTAGAGTAAATGTTAGTGAAATTTTTCTATTTACACAAAAAAAAAGCAAAAACAAAAAAATAAAATAGAATAAAATCAAATGTTACACTTCCCCATTAATGACGCCAAATTTGACATGCACCAAAACGTCACAATTCTACTGTGCGCAATCAAATAATAATTTTTAAACTAAGCAAACCCCAAAATTGTAGTATAGGGGCTACCCTAGGTCGTCTCTGTCACGCCCCAACTTAGGACGTGACCGCACATAGGGCTACTACCCTACGGAATGTCTGACTTGGCATACTAAACATGTATTAAATGCTCATAATGATAAAATAAATTTATTTATTAAAAACTAACTGAATAACTGTTTACATGTAACTGAACTGAAAAAAAAATCATGAGTTTACATAATGTCAACATCTGAATATGAAATACATGAATACTAAATAAGAACCCTTCCCTAGGTATCTAGAGCATGACTGTAAATACTCAGGTAGACCCTACTGCGAACCGGAGCTTACCACTAACATCTGAAATCCTCGCTCATTAGACGAGGGGACCGTTCTCACTATCCTCAGTTGAATCTTAAAATGTTATCGATAGAGGGGTGAGTTGTCAACTCAGTGATGGGTACCTCGATACCACTCAAATAGCAAGTACTGCAGACAATATCATGGTATATAGATACATACATATATATTGAAAGAACTTGTATAACAACAAGCATATTATATAGCTGGTATGTGAAAGAAACTAAATGAACTGCACATACTAAATAAGCTGAAGGTATTAAATAACTAAGTAAATTGAATTAGCTTCTGGAAAGCAAAACTGGTCAATGTACGTATGCCCACATCCTTGGTGAAGGGGCACAATTTGAAGGAGCCATAGCTCGACCTTACTTCACTAGGATAAATCCAAGTGGTTCCGGTATGCACACAACTCGGGTATCTGCGAGGGTACGCATATCCTAAGTCTGAGGAGCCTGGCGCTCGGGGGGTCTAATAAGGCACTCATGTCATAACTGAGGAGCCTAGCGCTCATATCTATCTACTGTTGGGTATGGGTTATGAGGTCTTAGGACCTCGCCCTGTTCTAGGTCACCTACCTTAGAATCTACTGTTCGTGAAGTCTTTTAGAGAACTGTCTTTGATTACCCATGTTTTTAAGGCCCAAGGCTACTGATTATGACAAGTGCGTCCTATTTAACTAATCTTTGTTTAGTAGTCCGACTCAAGGACTAAGGTCCCACACTTAGGACAGGATTCCCAAGTAAGAGATGTACGTCACAAATGGACATCTTAAGTACCAAGTCTTGCCTTAGCCAGAACCTGCCCCTTGTTAGGATTCGTACCTTAACCAGAGTCTTTATTTGAAGTCTTATGTATAAGCCTAACCAAGCATTTCTAAGGGACATCATGTCTAAGGGTCAAGGTCTCTGTCCTAACATAGCATGGCATAGCATATTATAAGCATAAGCATAAACATATGGCATATGATATATCACATAAGCATGGCATCTATTGAACATGTGTATGAAAAACTAAATATCGACTAGTATATTATGGCACAACTGACTCTATTGATGGGCCACCAAAGCGGGACCATTGACGCACTGGGACCGCTACTCACCTAGAATGTCATGGAAAGGAAGAATGCTGGCACTGGGGGCTCCAAGCGGTGTGGCGTTAGCACCTGGAAAGCTAACAAAACCACCATCAAAAACCCATAAAGAAATCTTTTAACTGGTAGGCCCCGCAGTAGCGATCTGGCACCATTACTGCTTTTCGGCATCACCACAGTGTCCTAAGGACTACCGTGGGCCACCACCAACACGATGGAGGCATCGTGGCCTACTACCTTAGGTTATCCTAAAAAGGACTAGCTACCTACTTAGGTGAAGACTTTGTATCTTCACAAAAGGGAGAGAAGAAAACTGAGCATAAACTCGTTCTAAGAGAGCAGAAGAGTCATAAGCTCTGAGCAAGTTGGAATGGGGAGGGGAGATTTATTTATAGGGGAGATATGGCCAAGGGGCGGGCTGGGCCCTCTCCTAGCCCAAAAAACGCGGAATAGGGATTCTGACTTGTGTCTCGCGTGAGATGCTGAAGCGTCTCATGCGAGACATGACCTTTTTTTTTTTATTTTTTTAAGGTTGTCACAGTCTCACAAGGAAGTTCAAGCAATTCAATTTTATTCTATTTGGATAAAGTAAAATTGGGGGTTTAATGGTTATTATAAATAAAATATAAAATAAAAAATACACAAAATAAAAGCAATACCATGCATATGGTTATTCATTGATCAATGATTAATAATCGTTGGTTCCACAAATTAATGTTCATAAAAGGGGTTGTTGTATATTAGCTAGAGATCTCCAACTAACATGCAATTCACCTAAGAAATCATGATCGTTTTCTCCTAAGCATTAACTAGTATAAGAATTAGCAACCAAGATCTTGGTCTCAAATACCTATACTAATTTTATACCCTATTGCACAACTTAATCAAATATGGTTAGTTCCCAACTCCCTTTAATGGCTTGGATAATTCTCATTGACCAACTTGAATTACCAATCCTAACAAATCCGAATTCAACAAATCCTATGATCGTCAAGATTCATTAATTTACAAATAATTCTAACCAATAGCATTCAATTGCTATGTTATTAATTAGTATAGAGGGAGAATTATGAATCATAATTTAAGTACAAGAACCTCAAATTAATACTAATTCTAGAATTACCGCATGCAAGGTATTAGAAAACTAATCCTCCATGGACGGAGGATTCAAATGTATAATAATAAATAGATATAAGAAAAGAGTAGAAAATATCAAAGAATTAAAATAAACGGAACCTGAATAAAATAATGAAGAAATTGGCTTTGAGAACAATTGAGAGCTTGTGTTGTCAATGCAAGAACTCCAACAAGCCTTGAAGAACCATAACTATGCACTACTAACATAAACCTACAGCACAGAAAATAAAAGAAAAAAACTACAAAACCTAAACTATGGAGGCAGAGTATTAAGTTGTTTTTCTCCTCTTCACCCTATGTCTATTGATAAATTCAAAGGGTCCAAAAATAGGGTTTAGTGTTTGCATCGCTCTCTGGTTTGCATTGTAGTGTTGTGAACTCGCTGCAGCAACACAGAAAATTCATGCGTTGTAGTGCCCACAACGCATTGCAGCATCCTTCTGAAGCCATTTACTTGCACTCCACTCCATTCCGTTCTTTTGTCTTAGCTCCTTCTGCATCAATTCTCGCACCGATACTCGGTTCCCTATGATCTTAACAACTTAAACGCAAGATGTTAAACGTATAGGTTACTCGAAATAATAAAACCATTCAAAATGGTGCCTTTAATTACATATTTCTCAATTTAGCATAAAAGAGGACAATGTGCAAAACATATCATTTAAGTATTAAAATCACACATTTTTAAGATGCAATGTTCAACTATGAAATAATGAAATGGGGTATAAAACCCCCTATCAGTGGTCACTGTCGCTGTCGCAGCCTCATAGTTGGTTGTTGTTGTTGTCGCGAATGATTGTCGTTGTCGTTGTCGTTGCGCAAAAAAGAAGACTTCACTGTCAATAACTGCCACCACATAGGAGGAAAAAGGTTGTCAATAGTTAAATTTGAGGAGTCAGACTCAGAGACCATAGCTCGCAATAAGAGAAGTTGCATAGTAGTTGCAAGAAGGGAGGAGTCAATGAGAGGATGAAAGATGAAAAAAGATGAATGGTGAAGGGCATTTTTTAGTTTTCCTTTCAACCTGACCATCTTCATGTAGTTTCTCATCCATTCTTCCTTGCAAAAATCCAAGGTTCATTTGAAGTGAGATTAGAACTTGTGATCACAAGATAAGAAGCATGCAACTTAGCCACCAAACCCCTAATACTACTTTGTTAATAAATACATTTGATCATATATACACACACACACGAACACACGAACTGTTACATTATAACATTGTAATAATAGTAAGTATTTTTATACTAAAAGTATGTTAAATTATTAATTATTTTTATCATTTCATTTTGTTTATTTGAATTTTAATGTATTTTAATATATTTATTTAATAAAGTTCAATTTAGTAAATAACGCAGTGATCCACTAGTTGAACTAATGACCTAATGACTCGATGAGGTGGCCGGGTCGAGTTTTGGGCCAAGTATAACAAATATGTTCTTCCTAGTGCACATCCATATTCAAGAATTAATGGTCTCAATTTGTTCTAGTTTTCAAATTTTAATTTTTTAGGCGGCAATTGATAATTTTAGAAACAATAATTTTTCATTATTTTGAAGAAGAGCATCTCATTTTTTTCAAGTACCAGGCGAAAAACTGGAATTTACAAAGGCAATAGGGAATTCTTGCACTTATGACAATGAGAGAGGAAAAAAGAATAGTGGGTGACATCAATTAAGATTAGGATAATTGAAATAGGTGAATGTGGGATAACGATGGGTAACGACAGAGCAATGAGAAAATAAATAAAAATGAAGACAATTAAGTAAAATATTATCAATTTTTTTATTTTCTTTATTTTCAGTTTTTTTTTATAATACATGTACACAGGCGAAACTAAAAAAAACGGAGATAGCACAAATTTTCACTATTAATTCCCATTCAATCTTAAAAAGCAACATGCCTCGGACTTGTAAGTGTTGCATAATAATAAAAAACAGTTTTTCTACCCATGAAACTGAGTAATTCATCAATTCTCTTCCCCATCGAGAATTAAAACAAACGTACATTGTAGACATTTAAACAAAATGTAATGGTAACTTCGACTTGACAAAATCCACCATAACTGCATACTCCCCAATAGCCTTCTCAACCACCCCACTCCTCAAAAGCTGAGGAAAAAACAGCCACTCCCCGGTGACCACCAGGAACGCGATCGCCAGCGGCCCCGACACGGCACGGTGCAACCTCCACCCGCGGCGGAGCAGCGCCTTCTTCGCCGCCACCTCAGCCCCCACGCACGCGCCCTGGAGCACGAAGAACCACGTGACCTCCCACGTGGGAGGCGCACGCGCGAGGTAGTAGTAAATCAGCTCATGCATCAGCCCGGAGACAAGGAACGTGGCCAGCGTGGCAGCGTGCCTCCCGCACGTGGGTCCCACGAGGCCGCTGGACGCGGAGCGCACGGGATCGTATACGGTGGGGCGCAGGATACCGGTGACCATGAGGTTCCATCTACGGCCCCAAAAGTCCTGAAGCGAGGAACTCAGGTACGGCTCGTCGAACTGCGGCTCGATCTCGAACCCCAGGATGGCCCGGGCAGGGGCCCCACACAGAGCCAGCACGAGCTCGATGCCGAGGTACATGTGGCAGCAGTGGAGGGCCAGGATCAGGCGAGGGTGCAGGCTTTCTCTGTGGTCGTAGGCGCGGACGATCATGGCCAAGATAATCACTTTTAGGGACAGCAGAAGTGGCTTCGGTGGAAAGTTTCCCTTTTTAGGGATTTCTATGTTTGGGGCGTTGCCGCCCTTTTGGGTCGGTTTGGGCTTTATGGGTAGGGAGGCTATGGCTATGAAGTGGAAGATGTTTGGGGATGACAGGGCGAGTGGGCCTTGGTCGAAGGAGAAGAGGAGGAGCTTGAAAGTGGCGAGCCAGACGAGGAAGAAGGTGGTGGGGCCGCCGAGGTGGAAGGAAGAGAGGTTCAAGGGAAGGACGAGGAGGAGGTAGAGAACGGGGAGGAGGGAGAGGAGCCTGAAGAGACCCTTCGGAATTCTTGCAGATATGTGATAGCAGTAACAGAGGCATGCGATTGCTGCGATCCATACCTTGAGGAAACTTGCAAGTTCTTCATCCATTGCGTCCCGCTCCCTGCCCCTCTGTCTCCCTCCGTTGAATCTAGGTTCTGGTTCTGTCAAATTGTGGCAAAGAGAAGATGTCAAGGCTTACCTAAATTATAAATTAAACGTTGTTTCTTTTTTATTCACAAATAAACTAAATGATGCAAAAACAAAAACAAAAACCGAGAGGATATTAGTAATTTCATTCAGGTGGCGGCCTTAGTGTGGTGAGCCGTTGACCACTCAATTTATTTTGGAAAGAATTAGATTTTTCGTACTAAATAAATTGCAAATTTTAAGTTTTGACACCCCCATTTACCGATTTGCAATATAAACTCGCGAAATGGGTTCATGGACAATGGCCTAAAATCGGAGCCCAAAGTGTCGATTTTAGGTACACCAAAAACGAGAACCCACAACCGCTTTTCTTGTCGGATGCATGTGCGACAGGCCTGAAATCGGCGTTAGTAGTGTCGATTTCAGGACTTCTCGGAGTTGAATGCCCCACCCCACCCTCAGGTATATATGTGTGTGTGTCCCCAACTCTCATCTTCTCACATTTACATTTCTATCTGATCATCCTCCTTCTTTTCTTCTTCACAAATTTTCACTTAACAGATTTTTAAAAAATATACTATTATTGTGAAGTGTAGTGAAAAGAAATATAAGTAAATATGGTGAGAGCTCACATAGACAAGACTGTGATTTCTGCTGATCATATCTCTGAAGTAATCATGCAGAATAATGGGGTATGTTGATAAATATATTATTATTATTATTAATGTTTCACTTAATTCATATATTATTTGTAATTATGCTGTTAAGGAGTAAAACACGGAGTATGCTCTATACTTGCCTTACTTTGGGGATCCTGTGTACAAAAAACGTGAGGTCACTTTGATATTTTGATAAGTATTTGTTATTAAGTTATTATTTTTATCTATGCTCTGCAACATATATATTTTTTGTTTATTAATAATTTTATTGTTACAAGGTGCACAGAATTTAAGAAGTAAACACGGAAACATTAAGCCACCGAATCCCCTGATACGACACTACCTAGAAAATGCTACTTTGTATGAGTTGGCTACAATGCCAGCTATGCTAATCAACTATAACCTTATTAATGCGATTGTCAAGCGTTAGAGACCATAGACACACACATTTAATCTTCCTCACAATGAGTGTGCCATAACATTGAAAGACGTGACAATGTTACTGAGGATGATGGCCTACCTGTGACAAGACCTGACATAATATTCTTGGTAGCAGATCTCAAAGATTTGTGTCATGAACTACTTGGGATAATTCCTAACCCTCCTGATATGACAGGATCGTTCATATCTATGGTGTGATTACGTCACAATTTTGCTATTGAAATCTGTGCTGATTTTGACGAGCATGGCATGCAGCAAATACTAGAGTGGCATGCTCATGGATATATGTTGCCGTTGTTTGCAAATATTCTGTTTTGCAACAAGCACAAGAATTGGGTTCATTCGAAATACTTGATGTTGCTTCGTAAGTTGAACGTAATCGGGTCGTACAGTTAGGGGTTAGTTGTCCTGAGTGTACTTAACAAGTCATTATGTCGTGTTATGTGCTTGACATGTGCAGGAATCTGTGGTTGTATGGTGCTTCTCTAGACGTGGGCATTTTATAGATTTCTGACACTAGCTCCCACGCCACATGACTCAGACCATTACCCTTTTCCCATTGCATTGCGATAATTTATGTTGTGTCTTCAATTTAATAATCAAATAATTTATTGTTTGTTGCATTTTATAATATAAAGATTTTTTATTTGTTAATTCAAATAATATACGAATTTCCAGATGGTCAATATACTCATATACCAGTCATGGTCAACCCACTTCGTTATTAGAATTGAGAAACCACCTTGAACAAATGCACCCAGACTTGGTATGCATTAATTAAAATTTTGTATATGTTTTATATTACGCATTGATAATATTTGTATCTAAAATTTTATTTTTATAGAGTTTATTTGGAAACCATATCGGCATCCAATAATTAACGTTGTCATTCCAATAGCAATGAAGAATATGAGATATACGTGGCCAGTAGTCTGCCCGCTCGTTTGTTTTGAAATAGTCAAGTGGCATGCGGCTGACGACATTATGCGACAATTCGGGTTAGTGCAGACGTTGCCCTTTGGACCTAGCAATAGTGTCATGGGAACGGCTCATGATCGAGATTTGAAGGGGAATCAGGTGACTTTAGCATTGATTAATTGGATGCAAAGACATGAACAATGGATTCAATGGTGGATGAATCACATTCCTCTGGAGGGTGAACAAGTTATTTCTTACAGGCCTTCAGAGGATTATTGGCAATGGTACAGGCACAATGGCCGACATTTTTTGCTAAGGGAATATCATGCTGATGATTTGCTTGAGGTTTGGCAGATGTATTTTCCCTCGCCTCCTCATGGTCACGCGACCCCACCATAGGATTTCTTTGGCCATGCCCCGCCACATAATGTCTTTGGCCATGCCCCACAACAAAATTTCTTTGGTCATGCCTTTCCTCATGCGTCGCCCATGCCACAATTCTTTGCCCATGCTGCCCCACAGTATTTCTTCAATACTCAATCTCAACCACCGCCTGAAGAAGTTTATATCCTAGAGTCGAGCACCTCTCTCCATAGTTTCAACACTCATGTTTTGAATTGGTTAGGAAAACAATATGGTGATATGTCGTCATCGGCTATTGAGGAATAACTGCAACAAATTGATGAGAACTATGAGTTGTTTGCACCTAGGCCGTCGTCGTCTAACCGTCCTGATCCTAAACCTCATGTTGAACCTCCGTATAGACGTTCATTCGATGTAAGATCTTTGCATGTTGGTGAAGGATCTTCTCGATCACATGCATCTGGTAGAAGGTTCTTTCATGTAGGATCTTCTTCAAGATCTGTTGAGCCATATCAACAATCCCTAAGAAGATCTGTTGACGTCCATAGAGGTTGTGTTGAGCCCTCAGCTGTGACATTACCTTTTGATCTGGATGAGAAAGCTAAAGAGGATGTCAATATGGTTCAACAGCCGATAAATGATCGAGTGAGGCCAACTCCTACACCACCTTCACCTAGCAGTAGTCGAAGGGGGAACATGTTGACCAATATGGTGAGGCTGGTGCAGAAAGGGTGGCGAGCATTATTGGGCCACTCCACCAATAGAGGTGGAGGCCCCGCAACGGGTGAAGGTCAAGTGCGATCACAGTTGAGATACGAACTTCAAGATCATGGGACAATAAGGGCCCCTGACATATACTCGTCGTCAAAGGCTCCAACGGAAACTGACTAGAATCTAACGAAAACTGACCATCCATAGATATATAGATTAGATATTATTATAATATTGTAATATTATTGTAATATTATTAGTAATAAATACTTGTTCGATTAAACACTTGTCTGCCACAATTACATGAATTTAATAAGTCTACATTAATGGCTCGGACCCGTACCAGTGTGAGGGCACTGAGTACTAGTGTGGCTCGAGCCCCGACAAAGGGTAAAACGTCTTTGTCGTTGACCATCACTTGAATCCATTTCACTGCGGCAACGAGTTGATCTCGACCTTCCTGGTTTATTACGCTTTAGATTGGGTCAGGAATAATTAATGGACCCTACAATTGCGGCCACATTGATTTGTGATCGACAATGACAAATTCTCCGTCATATGATTACAAAGGTTGTCCTTTTTGTATACTTTATCAATGTAAGCTCTCCAATCAATACTGACACTGTTACAAGATGCAACGACATGAACACATGGAAACTTATATCGTTGAAAAGCACCACAGTCACAATACTTTGTCCTCAGATCCACCTTGTAATCATTCCCTGACGACAAATTCTTGCACTAAAATAATTTATTTAATCTAGAAAAATTGAACACCTGCATCCATAAGTGTGAATGTATTCAATATTAAATAATGGTATATCAAACATTATGGTGAAATACTATAGTGCGATAATTACCTGCAACGATCCGGCTTGTAGGAGGATTTCTTCGAGTATTTTTGCGAGATACTCAGAAAATTCATGTCTCGCGTTTCTTTGAGCATGCCCACTCCTTCCCCGCTCAACAAACAGAGCAGCCGTCTTTAAATACGTCTCTTGAACCAACACCATAATGGGAAAATTGTGAGCCTCCAAAAATTTGTTTATCGATTCAGCCAAGTTGGTTTTCATATGAGAGCAACGACACTCGCCATCGAATGCACAAATCCACTTTTCTCTTGGAATAGCATCTATCCAAGCTGCATAATCTTCGTTGTGTTGGCGTAATCTCTCGTATCGACTTGAACTGCTCGATTGTGCTCGAATAACCTGCCCATTTGTCAACAATGAAGTTGGTGTGAAATAAACCAGTAAATCATAATTCGCAAGTACAAATAAATTCGCATAGTGTAACTTACCAATACCATTAACTAGCTTTTCCATGTACTTGACCTTGAAATGCTTGACGAAATTTTGCGCAATGTGTCCAATGTAATAGAGGTGGTAGGCCCAATGAACATCCATTCATCGTATTGCTGACTTTATTAACTCGTGGCAATCGAATATCAAACCAATTCTTCCTGCTACTTGTGATAACACTTCGCAGACCACAGTCAAGAAAAAATGTCAGGCATCTGTTGTTTCCCCCTCAACAATTGCAAAAACAATGGGCAAAATATTCTGATTGTTGTCTTATGTGGATGCCATCAATAAAATACCCTTGTATTGCCTATACAAGTGTGTTCTGTTAACCTGGATCATTGGTTTGCAGTAACTGAATGCCTTAATGCAAGACCCAAAACTCCAAAACACACGTCAAAATATATATGATCCATCAGCATTGTAAACATCGACAATATACATTTCAATTACACACGAATCATCAAAATGCTTCAATGCAAGCAACCAATACGGTAACTCATTGTACGAATCTTCCCAATTGCCGTACACTTGTGCAATTGCTTTTTTTTCTTTGCTAGTCATGCCTTCCGGTATGACAGCCAATATCAGTGCCAGTTCATAACACTTTCCTGAATGGATTTTATTGGCATCTTTGGCATTGTCCGTATCTGCGCCAAAATCATCCCAGCAATGTGCTCAGAAGTCAGCTTGGAGTAATCTCGAGTAAATGTTGAGGCAACACAACTGTGATGACCATTGTACTTAGTAACTTCCCAAAAGTAGTTGTTCTTTTCATGGTCACCCTAATAAGCCACTGACACCCATTGCCAAAGTATTTGCATTTGCAATAGTATGTCATCAGTTCTGACTCTTTCACTTTATAATCTGCCCCAGTACGCATGCAATGGTTTGCAACAGCTACTTTGTCTGCATCTTTATCATTGAAAATTCTCCTTATGTAGAGATTATCTGTTGCACCATAATCCTTTCCTATGCCTCCAAATTTTGTTGTATGCATACCGTCAACATCAACTGTGTGTAGGAAAGACGGTGGACCGTGCAATTGTTCATCATCTTTATTATCTACAATTTTTAAATCAGATATCTCATTAGTCAATAGAAATTTTTTGTTTCTAATACACAAGATCCTCTTCACGAGGCGAGTGTAGAGCATACATTTTCCATCTTTGTTAATTTTAATACGATTATAGAATTATAAATCTAAAATTAATTATTCTCATTAACACATTAAATAAAACCCTATTAAGATGATTTGGATAACTAAATAAAAATAACTAATTAATTTTAATAAACGGATCTCTCATTAGTTAACAGAGATTATTTTTTTTTATACGCAAGATTCTCTTCACGAGACAAGTGTACAACATATTTTTCCATCTCTGTTAATTTTAAGATGATTATAGAATTATAAATCTAAAATTAATTATTCTCATAAAAACATTAAGTAAAGCCCAATTAAGATGATGTGGATAATTAAATAAAAATAACAATTTAATTTTAATAAACGGATCTCTCATTAGTCAACATATATATTTTTTTTCCTCTGATACACAAGATTCCCTTCACGAGGCGAGTATAGAGCATACTTTTCCAACTCTATTAACTTTAAGATGATTATTATCGTAAAATATTAATAATTAATAGTACCTGAATCATCGTCAGTTACACCGTCTTCAGACATATCACTTTCATGCCCACGCCAACTGATGTCATCATCTACGTCAACGAACATCTCATCGTCTAATAGTAATGTCAATGTAACGTTATCCTAGTACACTAAATTTGAAATTGGATCATATTCATTATCAATATTAGGAACAACTTACTCAAAATTGACAAATAATTCAATGCCACTAAGACTTGCCATATAAGTCATATAAATAAGACATGTGTTGCATCTGAAGGTCGTTCGATATTGTAACAGGACGATATTTAATAACTCCATTAATGAAAGACACAGGAGTCTTATATCTGATTCTCTTGACTCTCCTATTAAAATGAGAATAAATTGCATAATGCAAATTAGAGAACGACATAGAGGGCCACATTATAACAAACTCGACATCATTATCGCTAACAAAATCAACTCCTTGACCATCAAATTTTTTCACAGAACCATTATAAAAAATAAAAGTGGCAATACCTTCCCTACTCATTTTTTTTCTTAAAAATATAAAATGGATATGGACCCTATAGAAAAAAGTTAGAGAAAAAAGAAAAGAGAAAATGTGTTTAAAGAGGATGATATGTGAAGAGAAAATTGTGTGAAAAGAGAAGAGAAGAGCAGTAGGTATTTATAGATGTAGATTTATGGGTTGGTGTGAGTTTTTTTTTTTTTCACTGTTTACTTGAAATCGGCACTGTTGGTACTGATTTCAGGCTTTGACGCAACTTTTCTTGAAATCGATATGTACATTACCGATTTTAGTCCCTGATGCCATCATCTCATCTGTACAGTACTTGAAATCGATACCCTGAGTGCCGATTTCAGGTTTTAATTATTTTTTTTATAAAAAAATCCTGAACTTGGCACTGTATATGCCGATTTCAGATAAACAAAATCATACGTTTGTAAAATATTAAAGTCACCCATGCATGTGTATGATATATTTATCATTGGGGTTTATATGTGTTAACCCCAAAGCTAAGACTCATTAATTTAGATAAGCGAAACTCTCTTAAAATTAGTAGGACTTCATTTAAATATTTGTGTCTTTTTCATTTTCTCTTAACATGACTAAATATGTCAATTTTTAACATAAGGTAATTCATTCCCCCTCCATATTAAATTAACTCTAGGTGTCACATGATATCACATCATTAAGATCAAACCAAGTTTTTCCTCCAAAGTTGCTCTCGCACTCCCTCCATTTCTTTCTCTCCCCCTAAATCTCTCTAAAATTATCTTTCCTTAAAATTCCTTATCACTAAAATTTCCTCTCACTTTCTAAAATTCTCTCTTCCTCTCTATAAAATGTTATCTCAAAAAAATCTCTATCTCTCGTTATCTCGCTAAATTTTATTTCACATTAAGACTCTTTCCCTCCATTGTTCTCTAAACTTCATCATCTTATAATTAAATTCTCTCTTTTCTTTCTAAAATTTGTCTCTTCTAAAATTCTATCTTTCTAAAAAATTCTCTGTTTAAATATTTTCTAAAATTTTCCTTCTTTATCTATAATTAAACGGAGTATTTCTAAAAGTTATGTGATGGCTAGTTACAATCATAAAAATTATTCATGGTAAAATAATTGCCTTGCTCTTTAAAACTTATTGTATAACTCTTTTTTTTTATTTTATGGAAAGGGTAAATTTTATAACAATGAAATATCAAAGCCTAGGTGGCAAATTAAAAATGTAGGAGGATCCTCAACCTGTTCATCAAAATCTAACACAATAGCAGTCTTACCTAAACAATCAACTACTAAATTACAAGATCTAGCAACAAAATAAATATTAAAAGCTTGAATAGATAATTTGCATGATAAAAAATAGTAAAATTAAAATAATAACAAAATATCAGATGAAAAATAACGAGTCTAAAAAAGTCCATAAAATTATGGGCATAAATACAACTCGTCTTTTGTTAGCACTTTTGACTAAAATATACATATTAAAAAATCATTTAATTAGAATTAAATATATACATATATATGTGTGTGTTATATAGATTAAATTAAACATGAGTAATTAGTACTATGAGTATTAGATGTTATTAAGAGAATGAAATATAATAAAGATATTAGTAAAAAATATATTTAATGCTTATTTGATCTAAACAAATGACAAGTAACATTGGACAATTTTTTTATTAAGAAGTGACAATAAAAAGTAAACGGAAGGAATAATGTTTTGATAGTGAAAAATCTTAGGAAATCTAACTCACCAACTTATTCATTTTTATGAATGACATTTGACATTTTTTTCTTATATTATTCCTAAAATTGCTAAATGTCATTAGTTAAAAGTGTGTAAAGTGTGTAGATTAATAGGTTGATGAGTTAGATCTCCTAAATATTGCTCTTTAAAATTGGAGAACACTAAAACGGAATTAATTTCAAGAAGCAAGTAAACATTGATAACGAAAATAGTGGAGAAGTTGAAGCATGGTGATTAACAAGTATACTACTGTATTTGTCCACTCTTAAATATCACGTTTTATCTAAAACTTTGTCCAAAATTAGTTGCATTTTATTAAATTAAGAAAGTATTAATGATTATCTTAACAACTATGCCCCTATTTATTATGAACTTTCTATTATTGTATTAATTACATTACAATTTTTCATAAAAATCTCTATAACTAACTGAAGGATAATTTAGTCTAAACACTTAATATTTTTTTAGTATGTGTAAATTAATTGATTTCTTAATCTGTGTGCATTTGCCAAAAGAAATTTTTTTCAATAATCGTTTATCAAATGGGGTGGGGGAGGGGTTACTTGTTCCATACCCGCAGGTACCCGATATGTACAATAATTAAATTACTTTTAATTATATAAATAAAACATTTTTATAACCTTAAGTAAACCTTACTTATCAAAAAACAAAAAAACTATGGGAATTTAAGAATATTATTAAGGATAATTATTCTTGCGCACCTCCTCATTGGACATATGTTACACACCCACGCTATTTTACTAAAATTCTTTGTTGACTCAGCAAACTGTTCCGTCCATTCCTTTTGTTTCTTCGTTTTTGTTCATTCTCTTTTAATTTTGTGCTTCGTTTTTTCTTGCTTCGTTGTTGCTCATTCTCTCTCAGTGTATCGATTCATTTTGGTTTATTCTCGTTCGTTCATTTTTTATCTGTTCTGTGCTTTTTCATTCTATAATCATTTCTGTAATTGATGTGCATATTTCATATACGATTTAATGACACAACCTTTTACTATACTCATACACAACCATTTTGTGAACTCAGGTTTAACCTTATTAAGTAACATAACCTAACCATCTTACAAAGATTGACACAACCACATTATATACATAGACCTATCTTTTATGTTACACAGACACAACCATTACATGCATCTTAAAAGCATGATCGAAGCAAAGAGGAAAAAAAAGTATAACATAAACAACCATTTGGTGAAAACAGACACGACCTTACTAAAGTAAAAGACCTACCATTTTTGTTGTTTAAGAGACAACCAATTTAAATAAACAGACACAATCTTTTATTATAGTCAAACACAACCTTTTCGTGAACTTAGACCCAACCTTATTAAACAATATGACCTAACCATTATATATATATATATACACACACAAAGCTGGACACAACCACATTATATATACATACCTATCTTTTTATATTATACAGACACAACCATCACATAATCGAAGCAAAGAGAGAAAAGAAAAATAAAACATGAAAAACGATTTGGTGAAAACAGACACAACCTTACCAAAGTAAAAGACCTAACCTTTTTGTTGTTTGTTGTTTAAGACACAACCAATTTAAATAAACAGACACAATCTTTTATTATAGTCAGACACAACCTTTTTGTGAACTCTGACCTAACCTTATTAAACAATATGACCTAACCATTATATATACACATACACAAAGTTGGACACAACCACGTTATATACACAGACCTATCTTTTATATTATACAGACACAACCATCACATAATCGAAGCAAAGAGAGAAAAGAAAAATAGAACATAAAGATGAACAAAACAAAAGATAAACAAAGGAACAGATGAAAAAATAATTAGGTCACAAGAGCTCTTGAAGGAGAAAGGTCGTGAGAGAGAGCGCGAAATGTGAAAGGTGAGAATGGAAAGACGTTTCTGCATTTTTTGAGTTGCACACTAGCGAGCTTGAATTATAAAGGGGAGCGTAATTGGTGTTCCTTGTAGAAGTGTGCAAAAATCGAGACTATTATTAAAGGAAAATTAATTTTAGTTGGGATGTGTTTAAAAAAGCTGAAGTGTTGAATTTTTAAACTCTTCTATCATCATCTATTTGTTAATTGATTCATTAGACAATAGTGTGGTTACATATTCTAGAGGTGTGTGCCTACATATTTTCATAATATATTCTTGAATGTTAGTTATGTATAGTCATATACTACTATAACTATCTCACAAAAACTTAATCTATGATTTTCATTAGACCTTATTATTATTCTAATGAATGTCACCACTATTTAATTGAAGATTATAGATTGGATTTTAGTATATTTATTTTTTATATTTTTATTACATCTTACATCCATAGATTTTTAATCAATTTTTTTTTATCATAAATAAATTTTTTCAATTTATTTTTAAATTTTTAATAAGTATCGGATACCCATAAATATTCATGGGTATCCATATAGTCGTGAGAAAAATTTAAACAGATACCCATACATATATGAAGCAGGAATATGAGAGAAAATTTTGATTCACAGGAATGGAGGACTCACAAGAGGGGCCTGGATGCATCAAGCATTCAGGCTGCATTTGATTGCTAAGACATGACTAAAATATAGAGACATGGACACAGAAACATAAAATACAGAATTAAACACCAGTCTTGTATTCTATTTGATAATGATATACAATACATAATTTATTGTATCTATATCATGTTTAATTTTGTTGTAACAAGACGTAAAAACATAACAAATTACTTAAAATACCTTTTGGGTCTCCTTTTCACTTATTCATAATTTTATTAAAACTTTGTCTTTGTCCCTATGTCTTAGCAAAATCGAGATATAAAAAATATGCTAATTTTTTGTCCTAAGACACAAGTTTTTGTACATGTCTTCATAACCAAACAAAATTTTGTGTCCTTGTGTCCTTGTTTTTGTGTCATGTATTGACAATGAAACACAATCCCATTTCACTAAACATATATATTTGTATTGTGACACACTTGAATTTTAAATTAGTTTGGGATTCAAATAAAAGGGGAAAAGAATGGCTATAGCAGGCACCTTAAGACAACTATACTCACAAAGATGTAAAGTTTATCATGATACCATAATGGACTCACTCCTTTCTATCATAGTATACCTCACACATTAACTTTTGGTGCATTCTTCTTTTATTTATATACACACACACACACCCCCCCTTACATTTATAAGTATATATTTTTGTTTTCACCATTACATTACTCTTTTAGGTGTATGATGGAATAGTTGTGTTGTTTGACTTGTAGCTTGTCTTTAAATCATAAAAGTTGCTGTACTTTTTTCTTCTTCTTCAGACGAGGTCTATATAGCCGAGTATGTTTTGTCTCGTGAGTTGTACTTTCATGTATTTGTGTGCCTAAATATTTGGGGGCGGGTGGAAATATCAAAAAAAAAAAAAAAAAAACACACACACACACAACAAAAAGAGCAATTCTTCTCTAGCATCAGCTTAATACTCGTGTTGTAATTAGTGGTTAGAGCTTAGTTATGATTATAGTTTGTTATTTTAAGTCTTTTAGGAAATTGTGATGACATACAACACAGTAGCTTAGCATTCTTAGCCTAAAAACGTCTCACCAACTAAAACAGCTTGTTATGCTACATGAATAAGTTGTTATCGGACTACACTGACCAATTATAAGAGGGGGGGAAAAAAAACCCACCAGAAGACAATGAAGTGCATTTCTGGGAAGGACATTCAAAAAGTAGCATAAAAAGCCAACGATTTCTAAAGGACGTAAGATCTCCGAAGGATGTAAGAGGAACCAAATCATCAATCTACATGCACAACACATCCCATCACACTATCATTTATGTACAGCATATAACCCCGTTATGCAGAAGTAAATTAGAAAGCCTAATTAAAAGATGGACACTCTAATTACCATTGAACCGAGCTGCTGGATTCTGGCGTGAATAGACATTGTAAGGATGACGAGGTGCATAACCAGGCAGCCCGCTTCCATATCCAGGTTGCGGGACACTGCGTTCAAAAGTGCCATTGTCCATCCTGACATGGTTCATTTCATCCAGGCGAGGAGCATATCGATGCATAGCAGGTGTACTCATCATGTACGATGACTCAGGCAGCGAACCAAGTAACCCATAACTAGAACCCATTCTACCATAAGCAGGATCATGAACAGAATAATTACTCCTCACAAAATCTTGATCCTGAAACCCATAAAGGTGAACCTGCTGCCTTGTCTCTAATCCCCTCCGGTAATTGTCATCCTCCCTGATATAGGGGCTATATCCATGGCTATTGTTGCTGTTTACCAGCAGGCTGCCGTGGTGTTCCTCTACATCCGAAACCCCATAATCACCAGTGGAAAGGGGATTTGTGACACTTGGCCAATTTTGGGTCCCTCTAGTTGCTCCAAACCCCATTCGTGAGCGAGAGGATTCCAAATGCCCATAACCATCATCACCAACCTCAAAATATGTAGGTGACATAACAGATTTGGTCTGAGAACTGTCAACTACGGATCTCCTATCAATTGGATTGGATTGACTATGGTCAGGTACTCCCTCAAAAATTTGATTTACAGCCTGCCTTTTGGCTGGTGAGGTCACACCTAGTCCTTTTCCATCATTTTCCTCCGATTGTTTCCTCTTCCACGAGGTTTTCTCAGCTTTTCCCAACAAATAATCATGTCTCTCTTGGCTCTTTTGTTTGACATTTCCATGCGACGGGCTTCCTCTCTGGCCTTCATTCATAGATGCTTGAACTTCAAGATCATCAGATGACATCAAAGGATCATCCACCAAGAGATCGTCAACAAAGTTACCATCCGTAGTATGACTAGCAGGTGAAATTTCATTATTAAAGCTATCCGTTTTTGATATTTCATGCCGGTTCAACAGATGACCATGCTCTTGGGCTATAAGCTTATGCTTATCGGTCCAGTCAGGACGGCTCCAAAGGTAGAGTGGGGGAGGCTTTACATTCCATTGATCTAATTGTCTGTCACTAGTATCAACGGATCCAGGCAGATAAAATGACTGGGGATAAAACATGACAGGAACAGAGACAAGAAAAGACAAGGGAAAAAAAAAATCTAGTTAGAACTCCAAAGAGCACGCATCATCAATCAAAATATAACTTGCCACTAGAGTTTTTCTTACTTTGCCTGATAGAAAATTCTCATCCTCCCAAACAAGATCATAAGGCGACCGTTTTTCATCTAGCCTGTAGTAAGGAAACAAACATTAAAAGGAAGGCAAAAACAAAAATGATTTCCTCCAACCAAGGAAGCAAGTACTGTGGGGTACTCTTGGCAGGCTTGTGTAAAGGGAAAGATTATACACTACCTCTCTGTCTCTGGTGGTACTATAAGAATCAGGAGCTTTGGTTTAAACTCTAGAGCTTTATCTATAAACTTGTTAGCCAAAGCTGCTTTAACCCCAAAGGGGGGATTGAGACCCATGATCTGTTCCAAAAGCAGACAAGAATGAAAATATCAAGGGAATTTGCCTTGTGGATACCCACGCGCATTGCAATGGACCAATTCTTACCAACTGCGACCCTGGAGGCAACTCCTTTGGTTGGACAGTCATCCAATCTCGCATCTCAAAATTAAAATCATTCTGTCACCAAAACAAAACAACATTGTGGTAAACAGGTAAAGAAAAATAACAAGATAGTCATATATTAAACCCTTAATAATAGCCTGTTCACAACAGAGTCTACTAAGATATTTTGTACTGCTTTTTTTTTTAAAATAAAAATACAGCCAGTCAATTATTACCAAAATTTAATTCAAGCCCCAAAACTATTTAAAGGGACAAAAGCATTCGAACATCAAAAGAAACAGCACAGCATCAAACTGCTGTTCAATCTTCAGAAGCAGCAATATGGCAGCAAAAAAGACCCCGTGAGGTGACTTCAGCTAGCAGAAGCATTTAAGAAATATCCCTGAAGAATAAACTAGAGCCCCAACTGCATACATACATACTCTGGCTTTGTTACTCATACGTGCTAGAAACTTGGAAATCAATTTTATGCATCAAACGAAAATCTGGTAATATGTGAAGAATTAAGATGGTCAAGGTATTTTCGAAAAACAGCAGCACTCTGTATGTATCAAAAAAAGGACACGCTCTTTAAAGCAACACTCAAAAGACATTAGCACATGTCACGTTGCCGGGGTTACAAAGCACATCAAGTCCGTCCCAGAATGAGTGGTAACCAAAGTTCACATGCAATAGCTTATTCCTTAACACTTGAGGAGATTACAATCATTATCAAGTAAATGGAAGAACCAAAAACATAATTTTTTTACAATGGAAAAAATAAAATATCATACATACAGCATTGTTAAATCATCAAGCATATGTGGCTATGAACAGACAAATAAGTACCATAGCCTTAAGTTACCAAACCATTGATTGATTATTCAAAGATGATGAGTCTTCTAATAGAAAGGGGCAGCAGTAAGAAATACAGAAGCCATCATTGATACACAGAAGTATTACAACAGCAAGCATGCTGAAAAGCTCTGCAAACTTGACAAAGATGGCAGCAATAATAATGTACTAGAAAACACACCAATACTTTCAAAATTTAAATACAAACAAATATGTCAATTTAAAATCAACAATCACTCAGCAGCAGTGAGTAAAAAAACTGAATTATAAGAACCTAGAGTAATAAATTAAGAACTGGTAAAAAAATATTCACCTTTGTTAGAAGTAAATCATAGTTTTTATACAAGCATCTCTTCCCAGTTTCTTCAAGCTTTTTGTTCATAAGGATGCTAAAGTCATTAGCACCACAACAGAAGTCCACAATCTGACCATAAGTTACAATCCCCAGTCAGGAATTCAAATTTTAAAATTGGAAGTGCATTCACAATGTTAAGAACGGTGTTCTGCCAGACAAAATAATAATTTCAAGAGAAAATCTGATCTTCTGTTGTACAGAAAATGAAGAGAAAGAAAATTCAGGAAGATTTACATAGCCATAGTAACTGTCAAAAAAGAAATGTAAAAACGAAGATATCTTAAATGAAATTAAAGATAAGCATGAAATTGACATGACAGTTTAAAAAAGAAAAAAAAGGATATTTCCTGGACTAGTTAAAAGTCAAGTCATGGAAACATAAAATTGTCAAAACTCAGCAGCACTTGGTTCCCTCCAATTATATGGAAGAAAAAGGTAAGAAAAACTTAACAAAAACAATTTTAGGCATGCAAAATTTTTTGAAGGATTATTGTTACTCAGCTTAAGGTGAATGTAAAGTAGGACAACGAATGACAAAAAAAGACGCAAAAGAAAACAACAAACTCAATTATTGTACATAAGTATCAGTGCTTACTGTATCACCGTTCTGAACATACCAATGGAGTTTATCAACTATCTGCACATGTAAAAGCCATACTTTAAGCAATGTGCAATGGCATCAAAAAATAATCAAGGAATATACTGAATATTTTAGTGATATAATGTAAAATAGAAACAAGGATTTGATAGCACTTCGAGAGGCCATCGATTCTCCTAATTTCAGCATAATCTTCCCAATGCTTCCTCCCTAATGCATTCTAGCGAACCCTGAATAGCCAATCAATAATTTTGACAAAACTGCTCCTAATCACTAATTCCTAATCCCTATCCCTATCTGCGGACTCTTCACTAGACACATAATATTGGGCCATATCTTGGGCCGTGACAATACCCGCCCCTTCAAAAGTCACCTTGTCCTCTAGATGGAGCTAATAACAAACATCAATGTTGCTGTGACAAATCCCTCCTGGGTCCCAAATTTTGAATTAGATGGAGGAATGTATGTTTGCAGCATGGTGACGTCCACGCAGATCCCATGGATGTGATCCGAAGTTTTTCTGCCAGAACGTCGTGATGTTTCCCAAATAAAATGACAGCTAAACCCCTTGGGGTTCCTCCTAGATCAAATACCAAACATTCATGGACTCCACCAGTTTAAGACTCTCCATGGTCAGCAAAAGCAAGTGGGGCCTCATGGTGCATGTGGGAGAATGCAAAAATGCCTAATAAGAGATGTAATTGACATTGAGGCAAGGCAGGTGCCGTTGAGTCTGCGCCCCTCTCAACGCCATGTGGTGCCGGATGCTTCTGCCCTCAAGATCGCAAGCCCATTTACCTCTTATCCAAATTTACATCTTATTTTTCCAGCATGCAAATTTCTACAGCACCCAATTTTGGGTACTATCAATCTACTGTGCCCATTTAGCAAAGCTTGTGCTTTTCCATTTGTTTTGGGTTTGGCCCAAGAACTTCATAAATGAATCATTTTCATCTGAATGTAAACCAATATTCTTTTTTCCATTTGTGTGGATTTGATCCATTCGTTCTAGACATGGGTCCAGTTTGGTCACCTTTAGACTTATCACCAAGATGGGCCCAATACCAAGCCCATGTTGTGGTCTCTAAAGCAAGGGGATAAATCCAACCCTTTACAACTACTACTCACTCCAAACTCCCTTTCCCCCTCAACGTTGTGTTTATTCATTTCAGGAAATAAGATTAGGATCCCGATTTTGGGCTTCGCTAGTTTGGGCCACTAACCCATTTGACCACAAAATAGACCCAACCCATCAATTGCCCAACCTGCTCCTCTTCTTCCTTTTTCTTTCAGGTAGAGCTAGGCGATGTATCCCTGTTTCTACTCCTCCACCCCCACTTTGTCTGTTAATTGGCCAGTCGATGAAGCCCGAGAATCCTGCAATGTGGCCAGTCGAGAGATTCTGGCAGCGTGGGTGGTTTCAGTCGTGGCAGGGGATCCAGCAGCTTTGGCCGCTCCAACCTCAATCTGAGGACCTAAAAATCCATGGCCCTTGTGAGATCCCTCCTGGCTTCAATCGCAGTTTGAGATTTCCCTGTGAAGTGGGTTCTAATGGTTTTGGTGGTTCTGGCGTTGGATGCTTGGTTGGGTCTATCACTCGCCTTCTCTCTTCCTCGGCCTACTCACCCCTAATTGGCTCCATCTTCGCGTCCTCTCCTTCCTTCACTACATCATTGATTTCCTTAGAATTGATGAGTTCTGAGAATGTTGTCCAGCAACCATGTCTCATCCTTCCTCTTCCTCCACTGATTTATGCTCTTCTTCATCTTCCAACTCTTCACTGTCTTCCTCTTCCTCCTCATTTTGCTGAATTTCTGAAAGGGCAAGATATTCAGGAATCCAGTATCTCGACTGCTGGTAGATCTCCTCTGTCGCTTCCACCAGCCAGCTTCATTGTCCTCCCACACTGGTAGTCAACGTCGTTTGGGCTGTCTTTTTCTCATCTTCTCAATCTGCATTATCTTTATATTCTTGTCCCAATCCCTCCACCATTGCAGCAGCATAAGGACCATTCACAGGCTCCCAAGATTAGTGCTCTAATGCCAATTGTAACAGCACCAAATGATAATCAAATGAAAATACTGAATATTTTATTGATATAACATGAAACTGAAACAAGGATTTGGTAGCACTTCGGGAGGCCACCAACTCTCCCAGAGGCTACCAACTCTCCTAATTTCAGTCTAATTTTCCCAATGACTCCTCCCCAAGGCATTGTGGCCAACCCTATATAACACATCAAAAATTATGAAATTACAAAACTGCCCCTAATCACTAATTCCTAGCCCCTATTCCCTATATGTGGACTCTAGACACTAGACACACAATATTGGGCCATATCTTGTGTCGTGACACAATGGTTGATGGGTGCAATTGCAATGGGACCAGCCAAGAAAAAACTTCATTCAAACACAATAACTTAGCTTATGATTGAATTCTGTTACATACCCCCTTAGTAATCAGGGAGTAGAAGTGGATAAAGCAGGGAGAATTTCAAGAATTCCACCACTGCCCTTCAGTTACAGCTGAAGGAGAAGCAAAATAGATAGGGGAGAGTAGATTTGATTTGCGGTTCAGGAGTAGTTATTAAGATAAGATTCTGTTAGTTAAGAAGATATTATTTAAAGTTAAATTACGATGAGATTAGTTAGGAAGATAAAATAAGTTAGTTATGAAGTAATTTATAAATATAAAGGAATTAAGGGAGAGGAGGTAGGCTTTGAGAGACTAGAACTGATCAGGCAAGAAAGCACTCTTTCTCGAGAATTGTCGTTCTTCTATTTTGTTATTTTCAATTAATCTATAAGGCTAGACCTAATTGGGTTCTATCTTAAACAATTTTCTCTTTAAATTATGTCCTATTTCGTGAGTTTGGTACCAATTGTTACAGATTCACTTATTTTGTATTCAAACAACTTATGATCAAAGCCCATAGGAGAATATTTGAAAATAAGAAGAAAAAAAATGACTATTTCTCCAAAAATGATCAAATTCAAGCACTCTCATAGTCAACGGAATCATTCTCCTCTTCCAATTTAGTCCATAAATTTACAGAACCCATACCAAGTCCCTTCTTATGGACTAGAGTAAGATACAAAAACAGCTGTCATACAAGTTTTATAAACTTGTAAATCATAATAAAAATAAAATTTAGAGACTAACTTGACTGCAAGTAGAAAAGTTGAGTTACCAAGTTGCAGAGTTACTCCAACAAAAAGTTATTCATATCAAAGGTGATGAACATCATCACTCTCCACTCTAGATGCCCTTCCAAATTTTAAATAATGAAACTACAATGCAGCTACATTGACAATATTTTTTTTTTTTGGGGATAAAAGAAGCCACATTGACAACAATTGCACCATTATATACTTCTTATGCAAATCAGAACTTAGACAATTATTCGTGCTGTTACAATAAAGCTTGAACCATAAGTGTGTTTTGAACATGTGCTTAAATAAATATTACACCTATGAAAACCTTACACCAGATAGCTTATTGTAAACGCCATAGTAAACAAAGGTTAAACTTCTAAAACTTAGAACATGTAAGATAATAAGCTGACTTCAGCCTATTGAATCTATACAACTATTGAGGTCAGATAACATCTTTTCATAAACTCACAATCATGTGAAATTTTATAGAGCTAAATAAGCATCTATGGGTATAATGTAAGTTCATCCATATGGGCCAAATCATTCCTGGGCTCATACACGAGCTTAAGTTTTCAAGTCAAGTGATTCTTTAGCATATGTTGTTTAAAGCTGGATCCCTGTCAACCCCAATCTTATGGTCAAAAGTCATATGTCAAATGGTATTGAGTTTCAGAAGATAGTAATACATATTCAAGGGCAGTGTATATCAGCAATACTCTTCAGCTAAAAAAGTAGGATATTAAAACCCCAACACAACCCAAGGATGCAGAAAAGAAAGGAAGACACAAAAAAGAAGAGAGAATATCAAGATTACAGGTATCATTAATTTTAATAAGATAAATGTGGAAAAGTAAGTACCCCTTCCAGTTTTTCCAGATGTGTGAAATGGCGACCATATGATGTGTAGCGATTACCATATAGAACAGGTGTAAGGTATATTCTCAGCTTGTCCTACAGAAATTTCACTCAATATAGTTAAAAGGGGGATAAACGGGGTTAGTTTGGTACGAGTTTGAGTGAAAAATAAATCTGAACCAATGAAATTTAGTTTGTTTGGTTTTTTTTAGAAAAATATTCAACAAATTTGAACCAAACCGATCCGACCAAGATCGGGTTGGTTTGGTTCAGGTCATTGAGTTGAAGTAAAAAATAAAGAATTATATGGCCTTTATCCTTATAACAACTAAAAATAATGTAAAGTTATGATATACTTAAAATAGTGTAAATAGATAAATTCACTAAACTAATATAATATAAATAAAGAAAATAAAAAAGTGACTTTATCACTGAAAAGTTAATTGTAAATTTTTGAAAGATTAGAAATAAATTTAAAAAAAATGGCTAATACCCTATTTGGTCCTTGGACTTTACACCTTGCCCTATTTGGTCTCTCAAAAGAGTGATAGGTTAGTCCTTAGACTTTTCAAACGTTGGTCTCGTTGCCCTAACTAGTCTCTGAACATTCATAATATTACCCTAAGTAGTCCTTGAATAATTTAACTATTTCCTCTTGAGACATGGGGTAGAGACTAACGAGTCTAACGTTTGCAAAGTCTAAAAACTAACCTGTCACTTTTTAAGTTGAGTGACCAGCTATGGCACATGTGTAAAGTTTAGGGACCAAATAGGGTATTAACCCTTAAAAAAAATTAGTTGACCGGGTGATCGGGTTGAAAATTCATAAATCCGAAACCGAACCGATAATAATTGATTTGGTTTGGTTCCACCATAAAAATGATCTGACTACCCAAACCAATTCTATTGGTTTGGTTTGGACCTTCGGATTCATTGGATCAAGTTGATCCGCTGAGGACTAAACATTTATCCTTTGCTTGGATGAGGAGATAATGAAAAGAAAGAAAATGGAGCACGCAAAAAATAAAGAGAAAAGTATATTTTCTCCCTTATTGCTACAATGAAGAGAAAATGGAGAGAAATAAAATGCTTGGTTCAAGAAGAAAGTGGGATGAAAGAACTTTTTTACCCCTAATATAGTACTCCCTCCCTTTAAAAATAAGGGCCCAAATTTGGAACACAAGAATTAAGAAAAAAAATTTACCTTATTGGTATTGTGAAAGAAATATTTGAATATACAATATTACCTTTATCTAATTCCACTTTTAAATTTACTTATGATAATGGTCATTAGTATTGTCCAATAGGATGGCTCCCCCTCCACTGCTATGTGAAACAAGTGTTCTATTCCCTTCCAATGCATCATTAATGGTTGCTTAATAACAAAGGTAACGTTTGGTACATTGCCTCTCAAGATTGCCAGTAATCTGAATTACCTTTTCAGAAAGTATTGCCACATTTTAAATTGTTAATAATGTTATATTGCTGTGTTTGGTATGCACAGGTAATGTAACTAGTAATTCACATTACCTTGTTTGGTATATAAAAAACACTAAGGGTAATATACTCATTTTATAGTAATACCCTCTAATAATAATAAAATAACAATAAACATAAAAATAAATAATAAATAAATTGCTATTATTATTATTATTATTATTATTATTATTTGGTGTGTTGTGATTGTAGGTGTTGGTTGTGGTGGTGGTAGCGATGGCAGTGGTGGTGATAATGGTGGTGCGACAGTGGCGTTAGTGGTTAGTGGTGGTAGGGGTGGAAGTGGTGCTGGGTGGTGGCAATGGTGGTGGTGGTTGTGGTGGCGGCAATGCTAGGCGGTGGCGATGGTTGTGGTAGTGGTGGGGGGGCGGCAATGGTGGTGGTGACAATGGAGGTGGAGGCGACGGCGGCGACGGTAGTGGCGATGGGTGGTAGGTGGTGATGATAGTCGATGGTGGTGGGTGGCAAGTGGTGGTTGTGATAGTGGCGGCAGCGGTAATAAGAGATGATCATAGAGGGAGATGAGTGTTTGTGTGGGTAGGGTTAATGGTATTTTGGTAAAAAAAGTTTTAGGATTACCTGGGAGGTGGTAATCCAGATAGACACCCCATGGAGGTAATCCACATTACCACTTCGAAGGCAATATGGATTACCTAAGTAATCCCGATTACTAGCAATCTTGTCACACTAAACAAATTAATGTGGATCATCAGGTAATTTAAAAAACTAGATTACCAGTAATCTGAATAGATTACCTCATACCAAACGCCCCCTAAAGGCATTGTTAGAAAGAAAAAATTAATGCTACATTGAAATGGGAGATGGAAAAATAATTTGAAAACCTAAATTGAAAATTTTTGGACAAATATTATGAAAGTGAGTATAATGTAAAAAATTAGGGACAACAATTTTATTTTGAATAATCTCTTTCTCCTCTAATTTTATCTCCAAGAGTGGGGGGAAATTATTTTTTTGATCTCACGTCCCTTTTTTTCCTTTCCTCCCTATTTTCTTTCTAATAGGGAAAACTTCAAATCTTCCCACTTTCTTTATCCCCATTTTCTTTTAAACCAAGCAATATATTTGAGACTTAGAAGTCAGAACCAAATTATATTTATTTGAAACTAGCAAAATACCTTCCACTTATATATCTGTTTTAGAACATCAGGGCCACAAACAGCTTCTGCATCGCGAATGCTGCGCCCATCCTCTAGCATCCTTAGAGCTGTTCGAACAGCCTTAATACACAATACATAAATAAGGTTAAAATCTACAATGTTACATCATATAGTGGTAAATGTAATTAGCTAAGTACCTCAACAGAGCCTTCCAACTTCCCCACTGTAATGGTCTTCTCAACAACATTTTTCAAATAGTGAGTATGAGAGGAAGCAACTTTGTGTTCTTTTAAGACATCCTCCATAGTAACCGATGATGAAGCTTCTTTAAACAAAGCCAACAATCTACATCACAAGAGAACAGCTTAAAAAATATAATCATAAATAAGAAAATAACATTAAGACAGCTTCTACGTTTCAAATAACAATCCAATAGAGTTTTATGATAATAAGGTGAAGCACTCAAGAATGATGACGACGACAACAATGACGATGACATTAAGATAGCTTCTATGTTTCAATAACAATCCAATGGAACTTTATGATAATAAGGTGAAGCACTCAAACGATGACAATGACAATAATAATAATAATAATAATAATAATAATAATAATAATAATAATAATAAATTAATAATAGCCGAAAAATAAAGCAAATCAGAAGACAAGACAGATTCACCTCCTCTCTGAATCAGCATCTAATAATGTAGGCAATGCACTGCTCAGCCTTTTAGTAGGCTTAACAGCAGATAGGGTGTTAGCTACATTATCAACCTGGTTGCCAGAATTAATTTGTCCAGAACCCTTCTGCCAGACGGCATATAATTTCTCACCCAATGAGGGCTGGTTTTCCTCACACTCAGACCTTTTAGTTTCCTTTGATTTTGATCTCTTCATTTCAATCAAACGCTTCCTTGATGATTTATTAGCTTTCAGTTTCCTTGAGATATTCAATCCAGAATCCTTTTCAGACTTCTTGATACCATGTTTCCCAGAAGACATTTTTCCAGACAGTTTAGATACTTTAGCAATAGTTCTTTTGCTGACTGAATTATCTAGAAAAACATTGTTCTTGTTCAATATAAATCTCTCTTCGGTCGCAGGCTTTGTCTTCTGCTCCTCATTAATTTCTCGAACCGAAGCTTTAAGATTAGGGAATTTTATATGATCTCTTGTAGGTGTCCCAAGTTCTTCATTGATATCATGTTTTCTGGTCCAAGAAATGGGAAACAACATTACGCGGGAGGTTAACAGGGAAAAATTGGAGGGAAAAACATTGGTATAATTTAACTCTTAACACTTACAAGCAATATATAAGAATGCGATTGTTTGGTAAAAGATCTTCCCAAGCCCTTGTTATAATACCTTCATCCTCTCTGTCTTCAAAAGCAATCTTTCTGATAAAAACAACTTGAGATTCAACCCTCCAAAAACTACCAATTTAAATCATTAAATGAACCCTTAAAACACAGATCAAAGCATTCAAATAACCTTGGCAAACATTTGCGATGATATGACTTGGGACATCGCCTACAAACAGCAAACTGTAACTCATGTTCCTTCCTGTTTTCCAGTTCTTTACAGACACAGCAATAATGAGTTGGACAAGTAAAAGGTCCCCCTTGAGCGATATTTTTCTCAAGTTCCTTTGGAGCATCCTCAATCAATCGTGAAATTAACTTAGCAACACAATGTGGATGATAAAAGAAGCCACAGGTTGCAGAGGCACATTTGAAGACCTGAAGGAGAAATTCCAAATGGCTTTTATTTCCATACAAAACAAAGAATCTCAGAGATCTCTCAGAAAGTTGTTCTGTTACTTAATCTGAAACCATTAACATCTTAACTTATCAATCAAAATGAACATCAGACATCACATCAGAACCGGTGCAGTCAAAGGTGCAGAAAGGCGCACCTAAAGCAATAAGGCAGGGCAAGAAAAGCCCTAGCACCTTTCATATGTTGAGGCCCTACCTCATTGAGAGGCACACGCTTACAAACAGCTAACCTAATGCATGATTGGAGTGCTGGGATGGGTGTGCAACTTAACACGTTAATTGTAAGCTTTGAATCACAACTAATGTAGATAATAAATTGTACAACACAATCATGACACTGGGGCTGTTATTATGTCCCTAGTTACCAACATCGTCAAAATCTTTCATAAAAGTGGGAGCTAAGTGAAATATGCTACAAGCTATTTCTCCTCAAAATAAGATTGATATATAGATATACATACACACACACACACAGTGACAAGGATTAAGTTGTACTTCATACAGCTAGTGTAAATATATATATGTGAAATAATCAACAAGAGCAGCCCATTTTATTTCACATAGCTATACCTCAGCACCCGAAAATTTATCAGAACAGCCAAGTTTTCCACATGCAAAGCACTGGTGCTGATTATATTCACAATTCTTGCAATAGAAGTTCTGGATCTCCTGCAAAAAATTTTCACAAGGAAGCACATGATTATACAATGGAAAAAAGGAAATGGAAAAAGACACGTAAAATAAACATAAAATAAAATAACATACATCAATTTCCTTCTGGCTTAAACCAAGAGAGGCACAAGAAGATTCTGAACCATCCTCTTCATTAGCATGAAATGATCTCATGCACTTTCCGTCACAACTGCATTTGTCATTAAATAACTCAGAAATTACAAAAAGGGAATAGCAACTATGACTATAAAATAATAGAGAGGCAAGAAATGTGTGTTATACTATAGAGAAATCATCTACAATCACATAAATACACGAGACAGAGAAAAAGCATGAAATAAAATTAACCAACAGGGAAAAAAAATATTACCCCACAAGTTTGCCACCATTGTCACATATTGAACAAACGGAATCAAACAATTCGTCCTCACCATCCAACTCTTCAGCATTTACATCAATCATATCATTGTCAGCATCATTATCATTATCATCAATTATAAATCCAGGTCGTGACAAATCTTTAACTTCCTGAAATCATTGAATTACAATGTTAAAATATATATCAATATGATATGAATAGAACAAAGTGAAGAAGTGACATATATCAGATAAAAACTAATTTCATGGAAGAAAAAATAAATATATAACTAACCGCATCAGAGAGTTTCTTAATCCCCAGCTTATCCTCCAGAACCATGAGCAAAAGCTGTTTAAATAATGTATTGTAATGTAGTAAAAGTGAGGCACATATGTCGGTTGGAAAACAAAAAATTAAATTATTTTTTCTATAAAGAAAATCAATTCAAGGTTTAATTAAAATAAATCAATAAATTAATCAAGTTAGATAGCAAAGCAGCCAGTCAAAGAATAATTAAATCCTTATAACAAGACCAAAAGGGCGAGTAAATCTAACATAACTTGAGCGAAAGAAAATTTTAAGGGCACAAAGTAGACGCATCATTCAATAATTACACACATTTTCATGAGGGAGCACATTTAAATAGTGAAAAAGGGACTGGGAGAGAAGGAAAACAGGGAAAGATTACAAGATACATAGAGATGAAATGATGGATGAACTACTGACTATATTAAAATATGCAGTGTCATAAAACAGTATCTGAGATCACATCTCTCATCTAGTTCAATATAAGGTGCAAACCACTTCATGAGATTTATATTCTTGAACTAGAAATCTTATACGTGCATCAACAAATTCAAAGACCAAAGAAGAATCACATAAACCTCATTTTATTTAAATGAAATTCAAATGAGTCAACCTGATGTAAACTATGTTGCACACTTGCATGGTTAGAGGTATGATTATCATATCAGAAACAATAAGACAACAGATATGACAATTTTCTAAAAATTTAGGATACAACTACATTAAAATGAAAATATAACTAATATATTTTAATCATTCTCTCCCACAAACAAACAAACAACAACAATCGAAACTTATCCTACTGCGTGGGGTCGGCTACATGGATCAAGTGACGCCATGATGCCCTATCAAGGGCCCTGTTTTCATATAGATCATTTACTTCTAAATCTCTTCTAATAATTTCCTCTATAGTTTTTTCTACGTCTCCTCCCACCTCTAGCTAAAGAGTTACCCTAGTCTTTTCCTCAGATGTCCAAACCACCTAAGACAAGATTCTACCATCTTTTGTACTATAGGTGCTACCCCGACCTTCTGCCTAATGCAATTGTTCCTATCCCTATCTTGTCTAGTGTGTCCACTCATCTACCGTAGCATCCTCATTTCCACAACATTGAGTTTATTCTCCTATTGGATTCTCTCCCACAAATAATGTAAAAAAAATAAAAATAAAAAAGATAACAGTTAACCAGCCTATTTATGTTCACAAATTCCACCAATTAACAACTTAAATCTTTTACAGAGTCCCTTGATAGACACCACAACATTTAAAATAAACATAAAACTGTAATCCAAATTTACTTCATAATCCTAAAACTTGTAATGACACTGGCCAAAGTGTACGATAAAGTTCGATAAGAAGAGTTGTTTCATTACACCAACACCCATAGATAATTTACAAATATGGCCAATTTTAAGCTTCTAGTCTTGCATCAGCTTTCATAGAAGGAAAAATGTTTAATGCTTAATGTTTAATTCAACTTGTAGCGAAAAAAAAAAAAAAATCCAAGTATAACTTCAAAACATATATAAAAAGTTCTCAAAAGGATGTTTGGGAAGGGGAAAAAGGATCAAATCTAATCCTAGTTCACCACAACATTTTATTTGATAAAGTAAATACAAACCTTGGACTTAGCTAGGACAGTATCCCTTTTAGCAGCTTCAGCCATTAAAGCCTTATGGTTTACAACATCATATGGCGAAGGCACAACCTCATATGAGCTACAAACAAAATAATAATGAAAAGAATATCATGAGATGTACTTCCACGACAATTAGTAGTAGTAAAAAAAAAAGTCGAGAACAGTGGAAAATACCTGAACTCCTTATTCTTACTGAAGTTATGCCACACAGATTTCTCAGGATTCTTCTTCGCATAATTCAGGAAGTGAACTGTGACTAAAATAGTCCTTATGGTATCCTCGTAGCTCTTCCTTGGCTTCTGAAGCTTGACCCATCTCCCATCCTTAGATAGCACTGATATCTCAGGCTTCACAGAGGAAAGATCAAACCTCCACGCCACAACCGGCAACATAATCTTCTGCAGCCCGTTATCTGCAAAACCATGCAGGAAAACCTGCTCTTTCTTTCCCTGCGGACTCTCCGTCTCGCTCCAATGAATTGGCAACACGGAAAAAGATACAGGCACATCCCTATCATCTTCAAAATGGTAATTTGACACAGATAGTGGCGGAGCCTCAACCTCATCATCTGAAGATGTCATATCTCTATTCACCCAAAAGCCTGATTCCTGAAAAACCTAAGCCAAGAAAGAATAACAACAAAAATTAATTAATTAATAACTAGCAACCCTAAACAAATTCATGTGACAAGTAACTAGCGCGTCGAGCCACGACTCACAGCTGCGATTACAATGGGTACAATGACTCTATTCCAATTTGATTTTCAACTCTGAATATCCAATGGTAAAACCCACAGGTGATAATCAACAGGGGACAAAGGAACTCGAGCAGAATTTAAAGCTTCTGAAGAAAGGAAATAGGAGTAATTAAGGGCGGAACCTTCAAATCATTGAACCCTACTCGCTAACCTCTTCCGAGAGATTCGGAATGCTAGAAACGACGAGTACAAGCGATAATCAAGTCGGCGTTTTCGAGAGAAAGAAAGAAAGAAAAAGATGTAGGTGCGTTTTCTCAGATTCTGGGTGTTGCAAGTTACGAGCATAAAAACAAACGAAGGAAGGAATACGGTTAAATGTTATATATCACAATTTTGGGGTAATGGCAGGAATGTGGGTTTAGGGGTAGGAAAATTCTAAAATATGGGTCAAAACAGAAAATTACGGATGTATGGGGGAATTCTGAATTTGTTATTGTCTGGGTCGGATTCAGAATTTTTAAAAATTTAAAAAAAAGAAAAGAAAAAGAAAAACCTAAATTTGCCATTGTCAGCGGCAAATTCAGTCTGTTGACGTGACAGAGGCCGCAGCGTGTAACACCTTAGGTTAGCAGCTTATGCTGAAGTCATAATTTGCGTCCGCCAGGTTGTTATCTGCTGTGTGGAAGTACTATTAGTCCCTACTTTACTTTGAAAAATAATTAAATTAACTGAAAATAAGGACCCATTTTTTTTCTTTTTAAACATAATCTACCTGTCGATCTAGAGCCGTGTGTGTGGACTATTTTGAGTCTCATATAGTCGTATCACAGATAATTGCGTGCGTCGTCTGTCATACATGTACATACATAGACAGCAAAGTAAAAAATACCATGTGGGTCTAACAGTCAATGTCATACATGTCAAGAAGTCATATGCATACATATTATAAATATTGCATGAATACATCAAAAGGCTACAGAATGGAATACATCAAAATACATATACAACTAGAACTACTAGCAACAGGTGGCGTCTGATGACAGAGTCTGGATATAGTGCTGGTCAGGTCTCTGGCTCGTCCTCGCTGAACTCCTCCGGATCCTCGGGGTCCTCCTCTGGCTCTTCCTCCTCCGGCTCTGACCCCTCCGGCTTGTACTTTGCCTCTGGCACGTCCTCCTCGTCATCCTCCTCCATGGCTACCAGAGGATACTCCTCCTCGAGTGAGGAAGGCACTGGTACATCTGGCGGGTCTCGGGGGCCGTAGGATGGGCCTGCCTCGTGGCTGTGCGTGCGAGGTGCGAACTGACGACGGTAGTCTCTGGCGGTCCTCATCCGTGCCGTCTGCCGGTAAGCCTTAGGCGGTCGCAATCTCATAGAAACTGGGTCGACCTCCACGTCTTTCTCGTACGGAATGGGCTCGCCGTCGGCGGGAATCTCTGGCTCGGGAATACCGGTGGCGCGACTCGACGAGGTGTGGGACGATTCACTACTAGCACTGACCAAAGCTCTGCTTCCTCCCCTGTCTCAGGGTCTACGGTCCTAAATCTGATGCGCAAGATCCGCCTCTTCCTTGGCGGGGACGTCATCTATCTCGCCTGAAGCCATAAGTGAGTGGGGGTGAGAACGGTGGTTCTCAGTGGTTGACTATGGCATAGGGGAATCTGGTTACTCAATTATGCTCTGGCCGTCCAGGAGATCTCTAAGTGTGCATGCATCTAGACATCCTACCATTTATTTCTTGTCTAAGTTCCTGGGCGGCTTTATCTAATTACTAGGTGATAAGGAGAACTATTCTTTTTTACTTAGTTCTCGTGCTTTCTATCCTTGACCGTTCTGACACTACTGCACATATATGTATGCCCGGTGACCTTGCCCCATGCGTTCCCTTCGAGCATGGCGACATGGTTGAGACATAACGACACTTTAATCACATAAGTATGTATGCAAGGTGATCGTGTCTCATGCGTTCCCTTCGAGCCTGGTGACGTGATCGAGCCTCATGTGTTCCTTATGAGCATGGTGACGTACACAAGGCTTGCGTTCCCTTCGAGCCTTCTCTTGCGCACTATGCATGAACTTTAACATTTTAATCAACCGGTATCATGTACGTTCTTTTTCTTACGCATACCGGCTCACCCGGGTTAGCGTCTTCTCTTTCATCATATCTCATCATTACATGCACTTTATCTTTCTGTACTGTTCTGATTCTTACGTTCATTATTATCTTCATTCATTAACCTTGGGCATATCATAATCTCTAGTGGTCTATCCTCATGATGCATGCTCGACTCGATACTCATACCCTTGTGCACTACACCTTAGGTGGCTCATAGTAAAACATATGACATGACAAACTTATCGCATATACTTCTACTGCTAGGTGCTGGTTGGAATATATAGGACCTTGAAACCTCTCTTTGGAAACCATGCAGCCGTTCCAGGGAATCTCCGTGGGACCCATCAGTAACCCTTCAGGAAAACACACAACCTATCCGGGGTACCCTCCGCGGAACCCTCTCCGCGCCCTGCTGGGCTCACTCAACTCACTCGTGAATTATTCTGCCACTTCAGGGATCCTCCGCGGAACCCACTAAGGAACCCTCCAGGGAACCACTTACCGACTCTAGGGAATCCACTCTAACCACTCTAGGGCATCCTCCGCGGAAACCACTAAGCAACTCTCTTTGGGTCACTCAATCCTTCCAGGGGATCTCCGCGGAACCCACTTCGCACCGCTGCTGGTGACAGTCAGCAACTTCAGGAAACCGCTCAGCCGCTCTAGGGTACCTCCGCGGAACCCTACTCACTCACCATTGCTGGTGCTCGCTCGGTCTACTCTCCAGGGGCCACTCCGTACCCTAGCGAACCACTTTATCCCTTTGGGGATCCTCTGCGGAACCCACTCAACACCATTTCTGGTGCCCACTCGGAAACTTAGGGAACCACTCGGCAATGCCAGGGTTCCTCCGCGGAACCCACTCAACACTATTTCTGGTGCCCACTCGACACTTCTCACATAACCCTCTCAATTCTCTCGGGATCCTCCGCAGACCCACTCAGCACCAGCCCAGGCGCTGCTCAACAACTCCCTAGACTCCTCCCAGTCACTCTCCGCAGAGCACTCGGCGCTTACCTCCGGGATTATTTTCTCTCATTCTCTTACATTCATTCCAAGTTCACACCACATATTCCAACAGTACCCGAGCAACAACATGAACTTTCGAGAATCATGAAACAATGTAAATATTTCCAACATGCAACAGTAATATTTGTACTCATAACATTTCTAAATCTTTCTTACTCAAAACACACACATAAACATACAATAAACATCCCATAGATAGGGGTGATGATACTACCCACCTGTAGAAAACTTGGTGGTGGTGGTGATGGGAGCTTTGAGTGGAGTCCTACAAGCCTTGTTGGCTTCCAAAGCTTGAGCTCCTTCTTTCTCCAATATGGATATCTTTGAGCAAAGTGGAGGATGATGAAGTTGTTCCTCTTGCTTATTGGTGGAAGAAAATGAAACTAAAGTGAGGAGACTTGAGGGCTGTGGCTTCGGTTTGTGGAAGATGCAAGAGGGTGAGAGGGTGCTTGAGTGCTTAGAGACAAAGTGTTGGTCTTGGGGCTTGGCTTGAAGTGTGTTTATGGAGGATGTGAGAAGATGAAGTTTTTCTCTTGTGAACTTGGGGGAAGGCTCGGTTTTGGAGGGCTGAATGTGAGGGAATTAATTGAATTTTATGGACTTAGAAAAACGTGGTGAATAATAGGAGGTATGGGCATAGGTATGACCTATGATGTGATTTGGCTAAATGTGTAAGACAAGTAATGGTGATGTAAGTGTGGAAGCATGATTTAGGGGATAATTTTGGACAAAAATCCCAGCTCTAGCCGTGCAGCCCTTCAGCTCTAGCTGCTGAAATTTCATTTTCTCCCAGTTCCGGTTCGCTCGTGCTTTATCACTCGCAGTCCCGGTGCGTCGCGCACGGTCATCCGAAAAATATTCCGTTTATACCGTTGCGATCCTCTAATTCTCCCCTACTTAAGAGTATTAATATTTAAGGATGTTTGTTAATTTTTCTCCGGAAGGGTATTTTCACAGACACCTTTTTCGCGTTAGAAAATTCTGTCGACGAACAGCGGCAGTTCGGTTGTCGGCCGAACTTCCGATCGCGACACGTCTTATTTCTTAGGAATATTCTACTTAATAATTTCCCATTTTAATTCTCAAATCATGATTAGAAGCTTAATTTAATAATTATGTTTATGATTATTTTTCTAAGAAAAATCGGGATGTTACACAGCGCAGGACAGGTCTGCCAAGCATGGGAAACTGAAAAAGTTAGTTCCTGAATTTGCCGCTACCCTGGGCGAATTCAGGGTGGCAGCGGCGCAGAGGGCAAGTGGCGCGGCATGGGAATACGAGACAGGGGCCTGAATCTGCCTGCTCCCATGGCGTTTTCAAGAAGGTTGTAGTGCTCTGGTTGGTGCAGAGATGGGCGCCTTTGACCGAGGGAAATTCGGGGGAGGGGAGCTTCTTTAAATCTGACCCTGGTCCCCCCATACTCCCTCACCTCAGTTCCACGATCAGCAACAACTACCTGAAGTGTGGCAGCAATACCACCCTTCGCCGATGCATGGTAATGTGCCAGCGTATCAACCACATGAATTCTTTGATGAGCATCCGCACGGTTTGTACATTCCGCAACCTCAAAAAGATTTCCTTGCTCCGCCTGACCAATATGAAGCATCTGCTCTGGCTCCGCAACCTGATTTATATGCTCCTATTCCTCAGACCGACTCGTGCGATTCTGTTTACCAGCCTGGTTTCTTCGCCTGCCAGGCGAACAAATGGCTCACCTACTGAATGAAATTGACGACACATTTGAACTGTTCAACCCTGGACCCTCGTCGTCGCAACCGCCTCGACATGCATCCGATGAAATTGAAGTGACTCCATACCCAGATGAAGTCACTCCACCTCCATATAGACCAGACACCCGATCTCCTCTTCCTGGTGAAGGGTTTACTGACCCACACATTTCATATGGTAGAAGGTCCTTCCAAGTAGGGGAAATTCAAGATCATGTGAGCGACACGAACGATCGCCAAGGAGATCAGTTGACAACACATTGGTGGATAGTCGTAGAGGTGCTTCTGAGCCATCAGGTTATAGCGCTGCAGTTAGGGTACGATTTGATCTAAATGAGTTGCCTGAGGATGAATCTTCGCTGGACGATGACAACACTCATGCTGCAACGAGGCAACTGTTGCCTACACCTGGTCGAAGGGGAAACCTTTTTACGAGGGGGTACGAGGAGTGCAAAGACGAGTGATGTGGTGGATGGGGCGTCGGGCCAATGATAATGAAGCGAGTACAAGTGGCGCAGCCCAACAAGGGTATGACCTCCGGGTCCGTGAAAATATTAGGGCACTCGATCGATACACCCCTACACAGGCACCTAGTAATCAAGGTTTTCATGGGCAAAGATGAACATGTATCTGTATATGTACTAGAATGAATTGACCAATTTGATTTCAATTAATGATATTTCACATAAGCATTTCACATAAACATTGCATGATAATTACAGTTGCCTTGGGCCCGCATCAGTGTGCGTACAACGAGAACTATTGTGAATTGTTCCATGACAAAGTCGACAACGAGAACTATTGTGACGTGTTCCACGACAAAGTCGACACCCTAATAGAAATGTGACTCAATCAACAAAAGAAGAATATAAAAATATCAAGAGGAAGAAGAATAGAACTTGAAGAGAGGAAGGAGAGATTTGTGAATTTGCAAGTGATGTTG
>QANU01076013.1:0-19766 GCA_003254905.1 Nissolia schottii | reverse complement strand
GTGTGTAAGCTTGATTTAGGGGATATTTTTGACCCAAAATTCCCCAAAAAAACGTGCAGCCCACCTTCTTGTAGCTGCTGAAATTTCATTTTATTCCGGTTCAGGTTCGCTCGTGTTTTATCGTTCGCAGTGTCGGTGCGTCGCGCATAGTCGTCCGAAAAATATTCCGTTTGGACCGTCGCGATCCTCAAATTCCCACCTACCTAAGGGTATTAATGTTTGAAGGTGTTTGTGAATTTTTATCCGGAAGATTATTTTCATGTACACCGTTTTGCGTACCAAATTTCATCGGCGAACAACGGCTGTTCAGTTGTCTGCCGAATTTTCTACCGCGACACGTCCGAATTCCTAGGGATATTTTAGCTAAAATTTCCCATCTCAATTCTCTAATCATGATTAAAAATTAATTAATCACGATTATTCCTCTAAGAGAAAATCGGGATGTTACATTTGCTCATTAATTATTTGTGTCCGAACGTCCTAAAATATTCCAGACACACCGTTGTGACCTATTAATTATCCTTGTTAATACTTAAATATTAGTTGACATATTCTTACATTTAATTTCATATTAATATATTTTACAGACTCCTGTGAGTCGTGAGGAAATTATAATAAAACCCTAATTTCGATCCAAACGTCGCCGGACGTCACCAGATCGTCAAAGGATTATTTTTAACTAATTTTACGGAGATAAAATTACTATTTGAATTTTATTTGAGTTTTTATCTCACCTTTTTCGTTATTATTATATTTTTAATTCTTTCCTAGATAACATCTTAATTGAAGGGAAAAAGTCGGGTTGTTACATATATTTATACTTCTCTAGTTTGTCACCACCTTAACTGGTAGGTACGTTAGCATTTGTATATATATGTTTCCTTGTTCACACACGGCTCCTAATTTGCAAACTGATACAGTAACAGAATAATTTTCAAATTGGTTCATATTTTCAAGTAAGAAATATTTTTCAAGCTAAAAGTAGGGGCAAAAAGTAACCCAACCAAAGAAGAAAACAACCTAGTGAGCATTGTTTACTACGTACGGGTAAACAGTTAGCTAGGGTGTTTCATTTGGTATCAGAGCAGTTTGGTCCAAGTGAGCCTGAGGACTGAGCTTATCTACGCTTCTGATCATGTCTCATTATCAGCTTGCACAGTGTTTAGGTAGAGCACCTTTAGTATAAGGTCCAAGTGCATAAATCAGTGGTACCGGAACACTGATCTGCCCTTGTTTCTTGTGCATACTCAGAATCAGTTCGCCATGCACTAAGCCTCGTCTTTTAAGATAAGGAGTAGTGTGGCATAATGCACTCTATCACTTTGCTTTCATTCAACTGTTGCGTTTTTCAGGAACATAGAGCCTAGCTAACTCTGTGTCTTGTTAAGTGTATTCAAGGCTTGATAGCTAGTGCAGAGTGGACTCTGTAAAACTTATTCTCGAGTAACTTGGCATTCTGCTAAGTGTCTCCCTGCTATTAGACCGTTACTCATCAGATGGGAATGGATTGTTCGAAAAGCGAACCCTAACTACAGGAAGCCCTTTTGTTCCTTCTCTCAATTAAAGTGCTCCCATGCATATGCATCCATCCATCCAGCAAGAATTTCTTTGGAAAATCCTTTGTTTATATCCTTGGTAAAACACTCCCCTATGTTATATACTCCCACCTTTGTAAGAGATCCTATTGAAAGGCCCCAGCCTTTACATCCTTTTGAAATTCAGTGCCTCTGCGAATCCTTGACTTTCCTTGTGGAGGGTTTTCAGGTAAGGATTGAATTCTCTATTCTTTTGAAGGGATAAATGTGAAGACAGGTTCCCCCTCCTTCCATCGCATCTCTTAAGAGTCACGCCGTCTCGTTTCCAATAAACTCTAGCTGACTTCGTTCGCCTATTCCGATGAAGTACGATCACGAGTTCGTCTACCCCGTCGTTCTTAGGTAATCCAAAACTTGTCTTATCAACTCTAAGTCACGACACAAATTGTACTTCTTTATCTCCGATAGGAAAGTCAAATTTAACAAATTTTATAAATCACCTCAAAAACATAAAATTTAAGAAGATATTCCTTAAAGATAAGCTGAAGTTCCCGAATAAGTAGAAGATTTTTGGAAGTGCCCGATGACTTTAGGTATCCTAATAAGATTGATTAGGAGAATGACGTAGTTAGGAGGAGCGTAGCGTTTCAATATAGAACAGTAGTTAGTATGAAAATGGAATAGAGACCCTAACTAGTTTAAGGAAGATCACAAGGGATAGCGGATTCCACATGGTAAAGGCAAGCGACAACCCCTAGGAAACTTAAAATTCGAATAGGTTATCTAGACTAAATCCCGTTAGTCAGAAGCAGTAGGGAGTGACGTAGGAGTCAGACAGAGCGCGAAGTAAATTATACGTACAGAGATAGTGGGAAGCTCGAGAGTGGAAGGAAAAAAAACCGTTAAAAATCTTATAGATTTAGTATACCCTTGCCTTTGCCATAAGTTTAAAGGCCATGAACAGATAGGTAATTCCCTTCAGGACACGTCCTTTGAACTAGGATCCCCAACCAAAATCCTCACCCCAGGAATCCCATAGGGTGGAAATAATAGAATAATGATGGTTAGAGCCGTCTGGAGGAAGAAGCTAATACGGTAGAAGATTCTTGATGCAAAGTGATGATTCGGTAGGACTAATTGTAGGAGCCCTTGCCCCAGCTAGGTTAATTAGGAGGATCGGGAGTAAGACGACCTGGGAAAACCGTGGAAAAAAAATAAAAAAAATATTAAAACGACTGTATGTGAAAGGAAATAAATAATAATAGATAAGTGGGTATTTTGATAGACCTTGTGTCTAGATTAGCCCAATACATAGAGAAAACTAGAAATCATTTAAAGGTGACCATTAGTAAATAATAAGATGACCCTTGGGGTTAACTATCGACTAGGGAAGTTATGGAACCGAGACAACCGAACACTCGATTCATGGAGTTAAAACGAATTTTCAAGGAGATTCCCTGCACTGATACATAGAAGATCTGTTTCACCGCTAGGAGATTGACAAGCGCAGCAAGAGCATGGTGGAACACATTTAGGCCCCTCTAGGAGCAAGTGGAGGTCCAACTTACTTGGAGTTAGCTCCAAGACAGTAATTGTCAGCCTATATTTCCCTGGAAACTTAGGACTCAGAAGGAAGTCGAGTTATGGGAACGACACCAAGGGGACATGTCAGTTGGGGAATACACAACCCGGTTTGGAGAACTCAGCAGACGCACAGGGAAATACGTGGAGAGCTTGGGAACTCGTGGAGACAAGAAGGGTAAAGGGAAGAGGGTCGTGCCAGGAGGGCAATGGCAAGAATCGCTATGGGGAACACAACTGCTTCTCTAAAACTGCCACTGTAACCTTAACCGAAAAATGGAAGACGATGTGAGAAAGGCTTACCTTGGATCGTTCTAAAGGTACGAATTCTCACTACCTCTAAATTTTGAGGACGAAATTTTTGTAAGGGGGTGGAATATAACATCCCGAATTTTTCCCTTACAAAGATTTCGCATAATAAATAAATGCGGGTCAATTATTAAGACTGAAAAATTAAATTATTAAATTTAATCATTAAAAATACCAATCAAAATAATAATTTCGCGATCTCGCGGGATTTTGTGAGATTCGAAGTGATTTTCATCATTTTCGGGATTAATTATGACTCAAGGGAGTCCGTAAAATACACTAATATAAAAATAACTTCAAGAATGCCTCGGCAAAAATTAAAATATTAACACGAAAAATTAGGGGAGCACAACGGTATGTCCGAAATATTTTTGGGACAACTGTACACGAACAACTAAGAATTAAATGCGATCAAACATGATCGTAATTATTCTAAGCCACATGAAGCAAGCCAGGTTCATCCCCTGCCTAAGGTGGCAGGGATAAGGATATACATATTACTATTATTAATATAATGANATATATATAATATATGATAATATATATAATAAAATATAATAATTATAATAAAGAAAAACGAAACAGGGGGATGTAACAGATAAGGGGGGATGTATGTTATAATAATATAATAGTAATAATAAAGTATAATAATAAGAATAGTATAATATAATATTATCATATAACAAAAATAAAACTATTAAACGTATATATAAATATACGATATAATGTAATATATAGTCGCAAATATAATACATATATATATACTATGCATTCAGAAACGAAAAGGAAACAGAAAACAAAGTATATATATATATATATATATATATATGTATGTATATAATAAAATGTATGAGAGATATAATATAATATAATAATATAAAATAATTATATATATAAGCAGCAGTGGCCAAATGCCACTGCAAACATATACAAATATATATATATATATATAATAGAATAATATATAATATGTAATATAATAATATATAAAACAAAAAGATCAAGCACAGTGCTTGTCTTTGACTTTGCCTATAAAAGGCAAGCCCCTGAGGCATTGCTTCATTTTGCCTTCTGAAGCAAGCTACTTCACTTGCTGTCACGTTTCCTTTATTTCATTTGTTCAAATTCGTGCACATCGCGGAAGCGCTACCGGACTCCGGAAAAATAGGATGAGTACACCCACGCGAAGAGGATATTTTTCTCTTCATTTCTACCAGTTTAGAAACTCGTTTCGAGGTGGGTAACTCTAAGCCCACTGTCTATGTGGTTTATTTTATGATTATTTATGTGCATTTCTGTGTATGTGAATGAAAAACCTTTTTGTATAAATTATAGGAAATGAGTTAGGAAAGTTAGATTTTGAGGATTTTGATGTTTGGAAACCATAACTGTACTGATTGGATCACTGTGGAGACGAAAATGTTACGCGGAACAAACCCCCTGTGCAACACCCTAGCTAACTGCCCATGCTCGAGCCATGTGCAATGCCAGCTAGGTTGTTGATCCATTGGTGGGGGATCCATAGCCCTTAATCTTTTCGAAAATATAATTTACAGCAAAATATGGACCATATTTTTTTTTTGAATTTAGTTGATCATTGCATGTGTATACAAATTATGAGTCGTGCGTGAATGTGAACATATATATTACAAACGGTAGAGCATAAGCTTATCGGACAAAGTATCCACGTCCAGACAGTCTATACTAAACAGGTACATGGTCCCTTACACATAGTTGCATCAGTAATAATATAATAGAGTAGTCTACACACAACCATATGAACATATACAGGTACAAAATAAGTATTTCAAAATAAGGCAAAGCAGCTGAGTCCTTGAACGGAATCCTCTATCCGTTCGGTCTTTACCTCTTCACAGCTCGGTGGGTGGTTCTCCTTGGTACTCCTCATATCCCGCGTAATCCTTGTTCGCCCCTGGAAGCATAAGGGAGTGGGGGTGAGAACTCGCGTCCTCAGTGGTTGGCCCTAGCATTGGGGTATGTGGTTTCTTTCTCTCTTATGAACCAGGCTGCTCAGGTGTTTCTAGGTGAAAACATGCATACTAGTATCCTACTGATTATTATCTGGCCTGAGGTCCTGAACGACTTTATCTAAAATTATCTAGGTGACTGGGGACTAATCTTGCTTACTAAAGTTACGGCTTATGACTCCTATCTTTCGATTGTAATTAAGCTACTCGTCTCGGGTCGTTCCCTTGACGATACCTCATACATAAAACTCTTAAGATGCATATATATATATATATATACTTTACAACATGCGCACTTACCTACCTAACATCATACATATCCTTATTCACATGCAAACATACACACATACTGCCACACATACACTTACTCAATCATTACATATTTGCATTTTCCTAACCTCTACACTTTATGCTTGAGGGACTTGGGGATCTCTTACGCGTACCGGCTTGCCGGGATAGCATCCTACTTCTCCACTTTGGCACATACCGGCTTGCCGGGTTAGCACTTTCTCTTCTTATGTGTACCGGCTTGCCGGGTTAATGTTTTTCCTTTACTTCCACCTTTTTCTGTCCATCTTTTACCTTCCTGTGTCATTAACCTTTTCAAACCAATCCACCCTTGGGCGACTGACTCGTTAACCGATCCGAACTTTTAAGGATGGCAAAGTAACACATCAACCAATTCACTTGTGAACTGGCGAGGGGCTTGTCTGTAAGACTTCGCCAAGAGAGGGCTTTCCTAGCATATAACTATATACGTATTTCCCTAAGTTCGATTATGCTTTCTTGAACATTAAGTCATGGACCTCTAGTGTTCTAGGGTTGTCCTAAGTCCTAGGTGACATCCCATCCTCATGATGCATGCTCAAATACATAAGTATGGCCTAACCTTACTCATTGGATCCCTTAGAAACACTAAAGTCCCAACTCTGCCAGGTTTCATTCGAATACTTGCTGTGGTATTCGAATGAAATCCCTCGGAGTCCTTTCATTCGATTGGAATAGGCTTTCATTCGACTGAATTCCCTCGGCATCCTTTCATTTGAATACGAGGGAATTCATTCGATTGAAATACCAAAAATTTGCCCTCATTTGACTGCAAGGGAATTCATTCGAAGGAAAGCTCATTTTGGCTTTCATTCGACTGAATTCCTGGCGTATTTGAATGATGGCTCGAAAAATCGCCTCCTGAGACTCCAATTCTCATTTTTCCACTGTTCCTAGGGTTCCAAGTAGTACAGTTATGCGTTTCATTTTGCAATATTTCACAAAACCCTTCTAAACCAATATCCCCCCCAAAATACTACTAATCAAATCTTTAGTCAGATATACATTCAAACACATATACAAATAAAAATTAAACCACATAGACAGTGGGCTTAGGATTACCCACTTCCTATGTGCGTTCTGGTCCGAGATCCGTGATGAGGGAACTGTCCTCGTCACTTGGGTATATTCCTCCTATTTTTCCTAAGCTCGATAATGGAACTGCGATGTGCTGGCACGACACTGACAGCGTAACTTTTCTGAATGTTTTCCTTTCTCCTAATCTGAGGGTGACTTGAAGCCTTTTATAGGCACGTCCCCTCAGCCCTCTCCCCCCCCCCTTTTTTAAATAAAAATCTAATATTATATTATCATTTCATAAAAATATCTAACTAATTATTTTTCGCGCACGTACGGATATCCTAAAAATATCCCGAACATGTCTCCGCGATCTACCAATTCCCCTTGCCCTAGTGGCATGTCAGATTAAGGTATTCGGGAACACCTCTCCTCTGGGAGTATGCTTTACAAATACCTTTGGGACTTGACGGGGTTTCCGAATTGGGTAGAAATTGGCACGGACCTTGCGGCATCCCGCAAGACAACGAAACATTTATTTCGGCTGACATCGGGAAACAATTAATGTTCCAAATAATTTTCTCAGCCTCAATAACTGTCCCTAACATGCCATAATTATCCCAAAAATTAAAATTTGAGCGAAATCCTCATAAGGAGAAGTTACTCTCGGGGCGATTTTTTTACTGTGGGATTCGAATGCATTCCCCATGGATTCGAATGAATTCCCCAGGGATTTCAGTCAATAAGCTTTCACTCGAATGAAAGCCTGAGCAGGATTTCAATCGAATGAATTCTCATCGGATTCGAATGCAAGAATCAATCGAATGCGAAAACCTTATTCATTCGAATGCCTACTGAAAACTTGTATTTTTAAAGGTTCTATGGGATCCAACATGCACAGTTATGTATACCTTTATGTACTATAAGCATGCATCATGAGGGAAGGTCGTCGTAAGAGTTAGGACGACCTTAGATAATTAGCAGTTCACGTTAAAGTTTAACGAAGATCATAATTGAACCCTAGGGAATAAAGCAGAGCAGAGGCGACGGATCACCAAGGATTAGGACGGCCTTAGCCAGACTCAGTAGTTATATGATTAGGAAACCCCTATTCTCTTGGCAAAGTCTTATAGATACGCCCCTCGCCAATTCAGCAAGATGGATTGGTCATAAGCAACGCAGGTAAAGATACCTGACCACGATAAGAAACGGGCATAGGCCCAGATATGAGAAACGGGCATAGGCCCAGATATGTAAAATAGGCATAGGTCTGTATGAATGAAATGAGAACTAAGGGCCCCCCTTAAAAAGAAAAGAGAAACCGGATCGAGTCATAGGGCCGATCTAAGCGTGTCCACGCCTGATCACTCATAGGTTTGATCCCTCTCCATTCCAGAGGGGATGGTTGCACTTATTGTATTCGATGATTACCTCCTATGAGCTTTGCATGGTTAGCTACCATACCGGTAAAGAGCGCTGCCGGGTCGATACAATAGTGGCAAAAAGAGGTTGTAGTCCGAGGCCACGGCTACAAAGGTGCAAGGACTAAGTAGGACGCAGCCACAGAGCGCGTAAGAGATTCCCAGATTCCCTCATGCACTATGTAATTAAATGTATGAAATGATGATTGATGATATGATGATAAGTATGTATGTATATCTACCTAAAGCATTATGTATAACTGTTTATGCATTATGTATCGTCAAGGGAGCGTCCCGAGACGACTATTATGTCTTTAGCCGTAACGAAATGGTAATGAGCACGAAGCCTATGTAATAACAAGATTAGTTATCCAATCACCTAGTAAAGTAGATAAAGCCATTCAGGATCTAGGCAAAGATAATAATCAGTAGGGGTATTAGTATGCATGACACCTAGAGATCTCCTGGGTGGCCTGGAAGATAACGGAGTAATGAAACGATAGATGATGCGAAGAGACTCCTACTGAGAACGAAAAGTTCTCACCCCCAGTCCTTATGGGTCCAGGTATGCAAAGCGAAGGGATCAACGAGCAACCGCAGCAGGATAGTTTTCGGCCGGAGCTAAGTGAAAACGTCCGCAATAGGTTGATAGATATTTTGTACTATGATCTATGACTCTTGATTATTTTTTTGTGTAATTACTTATTAATAAGCAATGTGTAATTATATGTTGGACCTTGATTGTGCTTATACGTATATTTACACTTCTCCAGTTTTTCACCACCTTAACTGGTAGGTACGTTAGCATTTGTATATATATGTTTCCTTGTTCACACACGGCTCCTAATTTGCAAACTGATACAGTAACAGAATAATTTTCAAATTGGTCCATATTTTCAAGTAAGAAATATTTTTCAAGCTAAAAGTAGGGGCTAAAAGTAACCCAACCAAAGAAGAAAACAACCTAGTGAGCATTGTTTACTACGTACGGGTAAACAGTTAGCTAGGGTGTTTCACGACGCACCACCGCGTGAAAGAGAGTACTGCCAGTTTTACCTCGCTGATTTGCCCCGCGAGACTTCTCAGCCGTTACGGACCTATCGAGCGAGGAGGAGGAGGACCCAGTAGAGTGGGAGGAGGACAGCGAGTGAGCGGTCGGGCATCAGCAGCGGAGAGTAGCTGTAGGTGTAGGGATGTACCGCACACAAAGTGAGTAGTACCACTCGTGCGCATAGTCTTTTCCTTGTCTTTTCTTTAGCCGATGTATATGTATATTATGTGAACTTTATGTATGTATAATATTAATACGTATGTAGGTATAATATATGGCTCTGTGTGTATATTCGGGCCCCTATGTGTATGTTCCGTCGATAGATCTTCCGGTGTCAGGTATGTATTCGCACTCCTTTCGTCCTAGAGTTATGCCGTTACACGATTTATTACGCTCATGGCTCTTTACTTTCTATGTAATTATACTTGACAAAGAAAATTTCAAAATGGCCCGTAATTTCTGTAACCCTAATTTGAGCAGATAATTAGAACAGTAGTAGTTCACAGCACCAGAGGTCAACCACCTAGCCGGGGAAACCTATGACTTAAGCATAGGCCAACTAGCTAGGGCGTTGCACCTGGCCCTTTCGAGCCAGCTGCTGCCCCTGGCCTCTCCTCTCAGCAGATGGAACTGCTCATGCGTCGCTTCGATGCCTTGAGCATGGACATGTCGCGTCTGGAGCGGCTCGAGCACATGGTGGTGCACATAGACTGCAACGTTCTCCAGGCGAACCAGGATCTAGACGCACTCTGTAGACATCTGGGTAGTCTAGGTCGGATCCGGCTGGGGTTTCTTCGACCTCAGGTCAGGCTACAGTGGCCATGAAGGAGGATTCGGCTTCAGCTCCAGAGGAGGCAGAGTAGGACCACTAGGGTTCCTTAGGACTTAGGGCATTTAGGATTATGTATAGTAGCCTAAACGACATTTTGTAAACATCATAGGCTAGGGTATTTTGGGAATTCGGCTTGTAATGGGTCCGGCTAACTCCTAACCTATGTAATTATGGCTAACTATTAACATAACGTTTATGTTTTCCTTTTTCAGCTTCAATCTGTTATGAATACAATTTAAAATACACTTAATAGTTTAATTACTCTCTTGGAGGGTATTTTTGTCCATATGCAGTAAATTAGGGTTTCAGGCAATGGGGTACCTCCCGTTAGCACCCATTCATAGTATCTAGGGAGGAATTACGAGGAATTAGGTCTCAAATCGTGGAACGGAGAAGAAATCCGGAATTATGGAGGTGTTTGGGACGAATTAGGGTTCAGGGGCAAAACGGTAATTTTTGGGGCAACGGCTCCCGGCTAACCCTCGGCTAGTTCCAATACGCCTATTGGAAGTGGAAGGAGGGCCACGCGGATGGATTTGACCTAATTTGCAGCGGTGATGCGCGTAGGTGACACTTCACCGTCATGCGGGGGTTTATGAGTCATTAGCGAACGTAGCGACCGTAACGGCTCGTGGTCAGGTCTAGGACCCTACCTGCACCAAAGCGGTGTGGTTGACGAAGTTGGATCCAAGAATTCAACAAAACCTGACTTTGAACGGGGAAAAACTCATAACATACAAGCTTTTCCCATGGAGAGTAAAATCGGGAATTCGGAGGAATTTGTCTTGGCGCCCTTCGGCTTTCAATCTCACATAGGATGTGGAATTGAAATGGGAAGGCCTTGGGGGGAACAAAACACAGAATGCAAAATGCCTTGCAAATTGGACAATTCTGCTGTTGTCATTCGAATGAATCTCAGGTCTGCATTCAAATGAACCAAATTCGAGTAGCATTCGAATGATGCATTCGAATGAGTCTTGAAACATTTTTTCCCTAAGTGTTTTTAACACTCTTCCTTCCTGACTCCTGGCTTCCTGCTTCCCTCAAAGACTCATATATACCCCTCCCTTGCTTTCCTTACCTTGGCAACCCTCTGGCTCACCTCGGGCTACATCGTGGCCCGATTAGCTTCGTGCTCGTCAAGTTGCCAGGGTTTCGGTAGCTCACCGCCTCTCGTGACCCTTCAGAAGACCTGTAAAACCCTCGACTGTAAGCAACGTCGTGCCTCATCTCTTCCAGGAGATATGGCTATCCATTGACATCTGCAAACCCTGAGGTGATCATCCTTAAGGAACTGACGCTCACTGGTCCAATACATCTCAACTCGTCGAGTGTGCACCGGATTCATGCTCGAAAGCATAGTGTGACTCAGTCCTCAGGCTCCCATTGGACCAAACTGCTCTGATACCAACTGCAACACCCTAGCTAGTTGGCCTATGCTTAAGTCATAGGCTTCCCTGGCTAGGTGGTTGAACTCTGGTGCTATGAACTACTACTATTCTAGGTTACTTGGTCAAATTAGGGTTACGAAAAATACTGGCCATTTTGAAATTTCTTGTGCAATATTGGAATCCCGTTAGGTACCAAAGGGATCTGTAAAATATACACTGATGGAAATAAGTTCCCGGATAGGAATTGCTTTGGTATGCCATCCTGAACAGGAAAATTTGTAGATCGCGGATATGTGTTTGGAATATTTTTAGGATATCCGTACATGAGCGAAGGGCACCAAACGCGATCAAATGTGACTGAAACTGGACCGTGTGTAACATCCCAGATTTTTCCCCTTATGGAAATTTCGCTTAAATCCTAATTTCGCTTAATTAGAAGCACATTAGAGGTGATTATTTGGACTGGGAAAATTATTTAGAAAATTAAATTGCTTTCAAATATCAGTCAAATAATTGCTTCTCGATCTCGCGAAGTGCCGCAAGGTCCGTGCTAAATTTCGCCGAAAATCGGGATTTCGGTAGGCACCTAAGGTATCTGTGGAAATTACCCCCGGGTAATTTATTCACGAATACCTTAACCTGACATACTCATATGATCAGGAAAAATTCATAGATCATGGATATACCTTTGGGATATTTTTCGGAGAACCGTGTGTGGGCCAGAAGTGGTTAAAAGCGACTAAAATAGAATAAGGACTAGGATATTTATAATAACTATAATAAAATAATAATATAATAATAAAATAAATTAATTAATAATTAAATAAATAACAGCAGGGGGCACGGCTATGGCCCCCTGGGTGAAAGAATATATATTTTCACTTTCTCTCAGTTTTCCCATTTCTATTACCGTTCGTGCACATCGTGGAAGCGCTACCGGACTTCGGAAAAAATTCCCGGAGCACGCCATGGTGAAGAGGAAAATCGGCACAACGAAGCTACCGGAGCAGAATCGCCGTTCGATGTGGGTAACCCTAAGCCCACTGTCTATGTGGTTTAGTTTTTAACTGTATATGTGCCTATTTGGGTATTTGACTGTAGAACTGTTAAGTAGTATTTTGGGGGGATATAGTGTAGAAAGGGTTTTGTGAACGATGGAAAATTGAAACGCATAACTGTACTACTTGGAACCCTAGGAACNCTCATGGATTGCGATGCGTAGCCAGTAAACAATTCCTTCATCCCCTCTTCAACAAGCCCTTCTGCCATTCCTACCAACGCGAATTGCGGAACCAACACCTTTGTTCTCATTGAAACGTGGCCACCATTTTTGATCAAACGCAATCTTTGAACCTCCACATGCCATGCTAGGACACAACAACTTAGCGAACAAACTAGGCCCATACCAATCCTTATAATCGCTACATTTGTTCTTTTGATCTTGCTCATTCTACCTTTTCCCATTCTTTTAAAAGCATTACGAATAAGCCAGATGAAGAACTGTGGCATATCACTCATGACAGACATGAGTACAAAGAGAAGAGGGATATCGCTACCAGAGTATACAGGTTTCAGGCTGTTTGCTTGAACAACAAAGAAAGTGTTCTCAGACGCCACAACCAAAGTGTAACCAAATAAGGTGAAACCCCAACAGAGCAATAGAGCGAGGCTCTTCACTTCCCTCACTTCCTTAACCGTGCAACAATAAGGCTCCCCTTTCTTTTGATCATCTTGTCTCGAGTTCTGTTTCTGTCCAGGTGGTTGTTCCTTGTTAATTATAGCTGCTCTGTCCAACCACCTGAACAGAAACGGAACTCGAGGCAGCAACCTTAATACTTGAGCATCCTTATCCTTAGCCTTATAGAAATGGTTGCGCTTATAATTCTTCCAATAATACCCGTCTTCTGAGGTCGGATATGGGAATTCCCGATTCCTATGAGCTGCTTTGCAGATTCTATAGATCCTGCCTAGGTTGCTTTCAGCAGGCAAACTTTCATGGCTATACCAAGCATAGCCAAAGTAGAAGAGAAGATAACTCGCTCCCATTAGAAGTGTCCCCAATTTTATGTTCGGAAATTTATGACTAACAAACATACAGGTAACGACTGATATGGCATAACCAAGGAACCATACAAGGAACTGCCACAAGATAATAAAGCCTTGTTTTCTTTCCTTTCTAGGTCTGACTTCCTCATTCAATTGATAACCGAAAAAGTCTCGTGACATTCTTTGTCCACTACTGCCCAGTGTAATGAAGAATATTGCTACATAAACCATATCATAATCTGAAGTTGAATTTGATATACTAGATATCCATAATAGCATTAAACCCTGCAATAAACGTAGAGAATAGTAATGAATACAGAGGAAAGTTATGTTACTATCTATTATGAACAATAGGGTAGAATCTATCTTTTTGTGATGTGGCCATATGAGTACAGGTATGCTATGGGTACCTCAGGGTATGTACCCAATTTTTTTTTAAAAAATTTATAGAACGGGTACGGCTTAGGGAACGGCGGGATGCAATTAGATATGACACAGATATGCCAACTGATAAAAACTACGTCATTTTGGTTTTTCTTACTAAGCAATTAGGTAAAGAAAACCTAATACCCTAGTACTAAGCCTCCCTTTGCGGAAAGCAATCCACCTCTACTCTCCTTCTCCATCTTCTCATGTTCTTCAGTCACTCCTCTTGCTAGTCCTCCTCTTCTCTGGTGGCCGGCTGAGAGACCTTCAAAGGCAGCACGACGCGACCTTGTCTCCGTTCCCCTTCTTCTCTGTTAGAGTGGCATCTAGCGAGTTCTCGTTCCGGCGACCTTCTCCTGCTCCTTCAATCAGCCTTTACTCTTCTTCTCCGACGAGTTCCTGTTCCCCTTCTTCTGCTCTAAGGTTAGCATTGTTCCAACTTTCTCTTCTCTTCATTTTTTTTTTTTTTTAAAGAATTGAAGAAATATGATATTGAATTTTTTCTTGTGTTGTGGGTTATTTGGTGTGTTGGTGTTGTGCTTCTATTTCTTCTATATCTCTCTAGTAACCAAGGTTCTATTCCCTTCTTGTTTGTTCTTCAAGCTAGAATTGAAGATCCGTTTGAAACTCTAAAGGTAGAATGTTGATGGCTTAATAACCCTTTTTATTACACAAGGACAAAGAAAATTAGTTTTTCTTCCACAGCAAGTTAGTTAATAGAATTTATTAGTCTGCTGAAGTTAGTTACAATGCATAACTAACTTAAGCCTCATTGTTCGTTCTATATATATCCATGTATGATCACCAAGTGTAACCAACTATTCATTCTTTCAATCAATTCAATTTTTCTATAATCTCTCTCTGTTCCTCGTTCTTTCTTTCTATGTTTCTGCAAGTTTTATTTTCTGCTATTGTCCATTGCTGCACATTTTCATGGCCGCTGTTTAGCCTTGCCATGTTTTCTATCATGGTATCAATCGCGATCTTCTTCCGCTTCCGTCTCCACTCGATCATTTAACAGGTTTTTCTTATCTTTTTCCTTGCACAATCCCATTGCTTGGTGCTTACTTTCATCGCTGAAGCTTCGAGTCGCTGCACCCATCTCTTGTCAGTTTCTTGAAGTTTCTGAAAATGGTGACTATAGCAAAACTCTCCTGTAATCGCAGTGCACTTCTTACACCTTGAGACTACTCTAAGAGTGCGAAAAATCAAGCAAATTTTCACCAATCTCATCTCCAAAAGACCAAAGATTCATCAATATTACTTCGGTGCCTGTTTTCTTATCATTTCAATTTCTACAAAACCTGTGATCCTGCATTTTATTTTGTTTTCTTGATCAATCAAAATGGAAGAATCAGATCAGATTCCGCCATCCACAGAAGGAATTGCACAAGATTCTCTTCTGCAACAAATACAAAAATTACAACAGTTGATGCGGTTGGGAAGTGTTACTAACAGCCAACAAAGTGATCCAACATTGGATTCATTTTATTTGCACCTTGGGGAAAACCCTGGTGTTTCTCTAATCTCAACCACCCTACTCCTCATAACTACCACACGTGGGAGAGGGCTATGAAGCTTGCATTGAAAGGCAAAAACAAGCTCAAATTTGTTGATGGCGTAATCACAAAACCACCTGTTTCTGATCTACAGTATGCAGCCTAGGACAAATGTAATACATACATTCTTTCTTGGATTACTAGATCCTTAAGTCCTGAAATCTATCAAAGTGTGATTTGGATTGAGGATTGTCATCAACTATGGCTGGATCTCAAAAGAAGATACCATCAGGGTGATATATTCAGAACTGCAATCTTACAAGAAGAGTTATACTCTANTATATATATATATATATATATATATTCAGCATACTTATATTCTTAGTTTTTAAAATAGTATCCGTACTCGGTCTCTGTGCCTGTGCAACATCGCTTTGCTATTAGGTTTTGCTAACATAAAGATAGTTGAGGAGGAGTTTTTTAATGTTTGAAAACATTAAAACAAATTACTTTCAATAAAATTAGTGGGAGGTGTAACATCCCAGTTTTCCTTTAGCAAAGGTTTCGCCTAATGAATTCGTGTGTGAACTCCTTTCGGGGTTGTAAGCGTAAACTACAGGTGTCCGTTATGCACTGGGACGCCTATGACTATGTGGCTAGGGTGGCCAAGTGCCAGATTTAGGAAGATTAGGCTTTGGAATCTCGAAGGGGAGGAATAAGGCTTATTGAGCAGATGAAGAAATATAAGACAGTAAAGAGAGGAGTGCATGAGGGTCGAGTGAGCAAGGCAGTGGAATAACTAAGTTTAAACAGGACACGTATACATCTTATAAATGGGGTTAAGGACGTAGGTAAGAGTATAACTAGGGTTGGAGGTATAAACATAAATCTAAGAAGAGGGAATAACAATCAAGTGAGAAGGGATCAAGTTCGAGCGCGGGTGCATAATCTAATTTAGGTTTCAGCTAGAGAAGTATGTAAGGTGGGGTCTTGAAGGACAAAGGATGACGTACTAAGCTTAAGAAGGAAAAGGTGCTAAGTGTGCGAGGGAAGCAAAGGGAATATGGAATCAGGGGATAGAATGGTAACCTTAAGATATTAAGGAGAAAAGGGAGAATCTAAAAGGAATAGAAGGAGTGTGGAATACCAGAGAGCTCAGGAATAAGGGAGGATGTCCGAAAACGCAAGCGACGCCGGAGACGTCAAGAGAGTGGAAGCCTGATTCCCGAGGACACGAGTGTCTGTAGAAATTATTCTGTTTAGTTTCTCAAAATTCTGCTGACACTCAAAGGATTCCCCTTGACCTTTAGGATTGGATAGAAAACCTAAAACGTTCGCCAGACGGAATTCTGTTCACTTTCGGATGATTCTGCAGACACTAGAACAGTCCCATTTGAGCCCGTTTAGCCAGCCGAACTGAGCGGTGGGCCCCAATCTTGGGAAACCATACCTTATGGGGCCTAGGAAGCTTTGGCGATCGCGGAAACGCAGCGGAACAGTCCCATTCGGACACCGACGAGAGATACCGGGTCAAAGGTATCTGTGAAAAATAATCCTCCAGAGAAAAATTCACAAATGCCTTGAAGTAATTATAACTTTAGGTAGAGGGGAATTAGAGGATCACGACGGTATAAGCGGAATATTTTTTGGACGACTGTGCGCGACGCACCGGGACTGCGAACGACCAAAAACAAGCGAACGGGACCGAGTGGGCCCCACACCTGCATTTGACCACGTGATGGCTGCAGATTTCCAAGGAAAATAATTAAAAATTCAATTACTATTCATTGATTTGACCTTTGAATTATCTTTTGAATTAATTAATTATTAAAGAAAATAGAAAAGGGCATTTTGGTAATTTTGGCAAGGGGCAAAAGGGTCATTTTTTGGGGGAAGATTCTTGGCTATAAATAGCCCCTCCCATTCAGAAATTTTTTCAAAAAATTTCAAGAGTGTGGAAACTCTGCCCAAAAATCGTTCGGTGCAGGAACTCTGCTGGAACACTGCTGGAACCAGGAAACCGGTTCAGGAGGCGATTCATCACCCAAGGATCCCACATCTCTTCCACCCTCTCCAGCCTTCTTTGCAGCCCAATAAAGTGGGTAAACTTGGCTTGCTCACCCCTTGGTGGCTTATGTTTGCTTGTATGTGTTTATGTGCTTGTATGCCTCATGATAAATTATGTTAGAAATGCTATGTTAGGACTTAGGAGATGATTCTGAAGGGTTTTGTGACCTGAATTAGATAGGATTTTAATGGTTGGAAAATGTGTGAAAACCTCAAAGAGGATCCATGGACAAAGGAGGAAGAGAAAGGAAAGAAAACCATGCATTCGGTTTTAGCCTCGCCCAAGTACCGCTGAGCGACCCCAGGCGCCGCTGAGCGGAATGCATGAGAAAGCAAGTTTTTTTAACGTGAACTCCAGGGCGTTGAGCGGCCAGAAGGATCTGCTGAGCTGCCTGAAGGTCACTGAGGATGAGGATAAGGATGAAACGATATTTTTGAAAATCAGCCCCAGCCCGCTGAGCGAGATGAGTCACCACTGAGCTATACAGCTTGGACCGCTGAGCGATGAGGCTCTTATCACTGAGCGGATTAAGCTCAGACCGCTGAGCGAACAAGAGGTTCCGCTGAGCGGCCTGAGACTTAGTTATTTTTACGAAAACAACGTTTATGAAGATTGTCTTGGACACACATTTCTAACACTTATTACGCTAAATGAGATGCATGAAGTATGCTTATGATGATGTATGATGAACATGGCATGAAATATGTTTATGATGATGTATGATGAACATTTCATGAGGTGTGCTTAGGACGATGTATGTAGAACATTTCATGAGGTATGTTTATGATGATGTATGTGGAACATTGCATGTAGATGATGTATGAGTAGAATGAGTATAATGTCATGCATCATGAGGACAGGTTGTCGTGTCAGTGTTAGGACGGCCTTAGAGAACTAGAGGTTAATCACCTAATATGTAAAGATGATAATTGAACACTAGGGAATAAGTATGTAGTTATATGACAGGATTCCTTTCTCTTGGCACGTCTACGGACACGCCCCTCACCAGTCCCAAAAGGGTGGATTGGTCAATGATGCTACCTCACCAGTCCCAAAAGGGTGGACCGGTTAATAAGGTTAATGGCATGATGATGAGTTATGATAAGATATGATGAGGTATGATGAAATATGATGAGAAATGATGATGAGGTATGATGAGATATGATGATGAGATATGAGTCCGCGCTTGGTTATGTCAAAAGGGTACGAACCCCCACCTCCCTACTTGTACGAAGGGTAGCCCACTTGATTGGCGATGATGGACACTAGACCCCATCGGTGGATAGCAACCACTCTGGTGTGAGCGCAGCCGGGTTGTCGTCAAGCTGGGAACAGAAGTGCTTGTAGCCGTAGGCCACTGCTACATAAGCGCGGGACTAATGTAACAAGAAGGACGCTATCCCGGTTCACTAGCCCAACCAGAAGCGTAAGAGATCCCCATGTTCCCCAAGCATGAGTACATGATGAATGAGTTACATGAGTATATGATGAATGAGTTTATGATGCATAAGTATATAATAATGTATGTATGCTATGTAGTCGTCAAGAGAACGCTCGAGACGGCCTATGTATGTACGCGAAGTAAAGATAATAAGCACGAGAACTTATCTAAGAAAGATTAGATCCCCCAGTCACATAGTAAAGTAGATAAAGCCGTTCAGGACTTTAGGCCAGATAATAATCAGTATGATGTTAGTATGCATGTTCACTTAGAAACACCTGAGCGGCCTAGTTCGTAAGTGGGTTAAAAAGGAACCCCCTGACGCCAAGGTAAACCACAGAGGACGAATGTTCTCACCCCCACTCACTTATGCTTCCAGGGGCAGACGTGAGCTATGAGAAGCAACAAGAGGATCAGAAAAGAATGGAGGACAAGCCATCGATGACGGACAGACAGATCTTCAAGGCTATGAAGACATGCTTAGCTAGTTGTACGATGGATGAACTTTTATTATGTATATGAATGACTATGGCATATATATGTAACTCTATTATAATATTATGTGATTTGTTGTACTCATCTGTGACGGACCATGTATTGATTATGTAATTGCTTAGACTAGGGATAATGAATATTCATAAGCCCATGGCTCTATTGTTTGTCTTATATACTTTGATTCACACATGGCACATATTTTGTAAATAAGCACTCAGTAGAAAAGTTTTAAACTGGTCCATATTTTCCTTAATTTTGTATTTTTGAAAGATAATAATGGACTATAAGTAATCCCACCAAATGATTAACAACCTAGTGAGCATTGCGTACTACTCGAGG
>QANU01075992.1:0-11546 GCA_003254905.1 Nissolia schottii | reverse complement strand
AGAAATGAAATCCATTGTGGAGTTTATTTGTAACAACACCTTTATTCCTGGAGAATATATAGCTCTAAAACTAAAGAATATTACTCCTTCACACACACATTTATATAGATACATCTTTCATCAGTTTCAAAAGCATCCAAACCAAAGACCACAAGGGAAGTTAATTAAGCGGCAGTTTTGAGAGAGCTTACAGTCAATATCAATCTCAATTCAGTTCACACAATTTTGGTTTGCCCTTAAATTATATTCTTCCTATTCTACATTTGCTGCAGTCTATTTTCTTTATTTTTTTTGTCTTTTTCCTCTCTAATCTGACTATAAGTCCTTGTAAAGGGAAGGGATTTCATAGAAAGCTTTTTGTATTTTCAGAACTCAAACTCGTGATCGCTGTTTAAAGAGTCAAGGCAACACCCCTTTCATTAACTCCATATTGGTACATTTGTTACATTCTTTTATTTGAAAGTATTTGTGTTTTCAGTTTATGTTTCTCGAAATTCGGACACTAATAATTAGGGTGATCCAAATTTATACATAGTCCATCCCTCTCTAAATATAAGTGTCCAAATTTTGTCAAATTAAGATTCTAAAATATTTGTCTAACTCATATTTTAAGGTAGGATTAATTGTTTTACTTGATAATGTTCTTGATTTGATTGTAGTTATTAAATGTATTGTAGTGGAGTATGCATCCTTTTAAATAAAGGTATTTTTATCTATTCAAATTAATCATTTATTACTTTTAATAACTTATATTTTTTCTTAATTCATTTGAGGAGCTAACAACCTAACACATATTTGATTGGAGAGGTAAAAAAGTACATTCTTTTAATTAGCAATCTTGAGTTCAAGTATAGAGTAAAATTAGGCGTGCCAAACAAATGTAGTGTCCAAAATATTTAAAAGGGAGGTAGTAACTCTTTAACAATTCCATACATTTGTTGTGTTTATCTATATACACGTGTTACATTAATGTTTTTTTATTCTGAAAGAAAAATTTATCCCTATTAGTTTGTTATTTAATATAAAATCTTCACATTAAATAAAGAATATACACTAACTAACCCTAATTGTCGATAATAGTATTTCAAATAGTTTATGTAGTGACGGTAGCTCACCTTGTTGTTTATGATTATTGTTGGGAATGGACACTCTGAGTACACCTAAAAAAAATATACATTATGATTTTGAGTAGGAATGTGCCTTCATTGTTAAATTGTCTCACCAATAAAATTTTAACTTTTTAACCTATGTCTTACAAATACCAATTTACATAACCCCGTTTAGATAAATCTAAGTATATTGTGTCCGTGATTTTATATGCATTGTAAAGTTTGAACTCTTTAAGCAATGACGGTTTGGTGCTCGTCAATAAAAGAAAACAAAAATGACTGTTACGTGCAGTATCAAGCTGGTAGCATTTTCAAGGTGTAGCATGGCTAAAAACTCTGGAAAAGTAGGAGTAATTGCTAAGATTTTTTAGTCGCAACAGTGTTGAAGGAGATTTAATCTTACAACAATGTCTTCAAAGGTAACTCTAACACCCCCAAAAGATAGTTTACAATGTTTCTTTATTTTATTTTTGACATTCTGAATTTCATGATTTATTCTTCGTTAAAATGGCCGTATGGAATACCACAGTCTAGATCAGTCGACGTAGATCGAAAATTAGTGCCTCAGGTTGAAACGTTATATTTGAAAAGAGACAATGAAATTGCATTTGAGGCTGAAGCCATCGCGTCGGGGACTCCAACGGGACATAGCCAACACGAGAGAGTTGAATTGGTGGGAGAAGTGTATCACCAAGCAAGCGGAGGAGGAGGAGGAGGCAGAAGTATTGCGTGGCTAGATCCATTAATTGCAGCCAAATTCAAAAGTCGCATGAGGAACAATGTGCTACACGTGGCAGCGTTGCACAGCAGCAACAACAACACGACGATTATGGATGAGATAGTGGATAAGGTAGCCAAAGAAGACCTAGATCGCCTACTATTCGCCACCAACATGGCAGGGGAAACCCCCCTGCACGTTGCCGCGAGGGAAGGCAATATCCCCACATTTGAAAAGATGTTGGCATATGCATGTGCTGACAACAATGTCGGGAGATTAATTTCAAGTCTCATCAAACAGAACCCTTGCCGTGGAGGGAATAGCGTGTTACACGAAGCCATCATGAGTAGTGGCGATAGAAACATGATGCTGTCCATGATTTTCCGCGTGATTGAAGAGCGCACCGCTTCTGACAACAAGGACTACTCGGGGAAATCCTTGTCACAGGGTTGTTACGAAATGGTGGCGTTGGCGAATGTGAACGAGGAGCTTCATTCGGTGTTGTACCTAGCGGTTCACTCGGGGCTTAGGGAAATTGTTGACCGAATCTTGGACAAGTGCCCTCAGACTGCCACGCCAGAGGGAATTTCGCCCCTTGTAGCAGCCATCTTGAAGCGAGATCTAGGTAAATTAATCATTACTCTCTTTCTCCTCCATCTTAATCATGCATATCGACTTTTTCTTTTTTTTTTACTTTTGTTTTTATTTATTATATATTTTTAAATTAGGAAATACATTAACTATGAATGTATTTTAATAAACTGAGAATTAATGTAATATATTTTTATATTTTTTTACTCATTACTACAATATATAATTATTTTAGTAAAAATATATGCTTTATGTTTAAAACAAATGATTTTATAGAAAATATTTGTTATCTAAAATATTTTTTCCAAATAATAGAAAAAAAATGGTTTACGTCTCCGACCGACTCCTAAACCCTATTAGTTGGTCAACTATAACACTCAACTCATAAACTCTAAACCCTATTCGTGGGATGACTCTATTAGTTGTACTCTGTCAGTCAATTTCGGCCAAATTCATCAGAGTTAGTCACAGATAGAGTATAGTACTGCTTAAGATTTAGGAGGCAGTCTGGTGGATTTCACGAGTGGAGTAGGTCAAAGTTAGACTCTGACCCACACACAACTTGGTTAATTAAATACATATGAAATTAATATATATATATGTAATTATGTTATGTTATTAGGTTTATCATTTTGACAAATTTTAGAGTTGAATAATATTAACAATATACTCTTAAATTTACATGAACAATTTAACACTAAATTATGGTAAGTGAAACAATAATAATAATCAATATATATGATATTGATGCAAGAATACCTGAAATGAGCCTCCATAGCCATGGTAGAGGAGAGAATCAAAATTAGGATTTGAGGAGAGTTTGCTACTCCTATTCTATATTAGGTATATATGTGTCAATGTGAATGGGGCAACCAACAACATATATATAACTAAGAGCAAGACACTCTAGTATAAAAGAGACTGATGGGTCAAACCTTTCCATTATGGTAAACCCAAGTACAAAGGTCCATAATCAAACCTACTAACAAGCATTGCTTAACAATAATAAGCTCAATAACAATAATGATCACGAAAATGATTGGACTAAACAAAATAACGTTAATTACTTTGAGATCTAATTAATTTAAACTTTTAATTAAGTTATGCTAGTCCACCAAAATTTTCCAACAATTTTCGGTTACTAACTAAAGTATAATTTTCAATAACGAAATAAGGATCTCCAATTTTACACATACATGTACGTTCATACATATTTACTAATAATTTCTTTACATGCACAATGCACACACCACTAGAGATGCTGATTAACATAGTGCACAAAAAGCAAGAATGGATACATTTAAGGGACGTGAAAGGGAGGCTTCCTCTCTACTGCGCAGCATCAATAGGATTCTATGAAGGTGTTGTTTATTTGCTCGGCATATGCATGACATGTAGCACTCAAATGGACGTGAATGGCTACCTCCCACTTCATGTAGCAGCCCACGAGGGCCACGTCAAGGTGGTCAAGGAGTTGTTAGGATGCTATCCGAATCCCGTTGAAGAGATGCTTGACAAGGATGGACAAAACATTCTTCACATTGCAGCAAATAATGGAAAGCTTGATATGGTGCGATACATCCTTCAAAACCCTGACCTTGAGAAGATGATAAATCAAAAGACTTCGAAGGGAGAGACCCCTTTGCACCTGGCAACCGCTTCTTCCCACCCCAAAGTTGTCTACGCCTTAACTTGGGACAACAGGGTTGATATTAATATGGTTACCATAGACAAGAAAACAGCTCTTGATCTTGCAGTTGAAAAATACATCACTGACCTACAAAATCCATCCCTTCGAAAGGTAAGTAGTATTAATTACATATACATCCTTGTGATCTCGCGAAATTATTAATCGATTTTCTGTTTTCATTTTTTTTTTTTGTTTTATATTTTGTTTCGTGTTGTAAGGACTAAACAAACAAGAGTTTGTTTTGTGTTTTATACTCTAGGGTAATACTCTATTTGGTCGTTAGACTTTATATATGTGTCTTACTTAATCTATTAACTTAAAAAAGTGATAGAATAATTTATAAACTTTGCAAACATTGGACTCATTAGTCTTTACCTAATGTCCTAAGAAGAATTACTTAGATTGTTCATGAACTACTTAGGGTAATAGTATGAATATTCGTTGACTATTTATAGTAACGAGTCCGATTGCTAGAGATTATTTTTCAGTTTTTTAAGTTGAATGACCAATAAAAATAAAGGTGTAAGGTCCATGAACCAAATAAGGTATTAGTCATTATTCTTTTCATTTTACGATTTCTTATTTCATGTTGGCATTTTGCAATTAGTTATTTTTTTTTTATAAGATTTTGTGAAAAAAATAGTAAAAAATAGAAAATAAAATTAAGACAGGTGATTTTCTTCTTGTCACATTTTCTTTACAAGATTTTAAAAGCTGGAAACATAATCAAAATAAGCTAATGATTTTGTAATTGAAATTGAAAATAAAATACGAAATTAGAAGATAAAAACACAGATCAAATAGGCCATAATGTATTATTATTATTATTATTATTATTATTATTAAACATAAAAACAATAATAATACTAATTATAAGCCTCGCTGCTTCCTAAAATCTTAAAATCTTATGAATGTCAGTTTATCCGATCTACCGCCATTTAGGTATTATGGCTTACATCATAAATAAAAGCATAGTTTCACCTCACAGTATTTTAGCATGGATTGGTTGTGTTCTTATGATCCGTTTGGTTTTCATTTTCTATTGGGTACTTAATCCACAAATTACACGTACACTTATAATTTGTGCTCGATTTAGTTTTTAAATCATAACTAAAGTTAGTTAATTAGACACTTCACCAAATTAGTTAGCTACACAACCTTCCTCACAAATTAGTTAGAGATCAAAATCCTATCCGTGTATATATATCAGCATGCCTCTACAGTAAACCTCACCTATTTGTATTCTATCTTTCAATCATAAATGAAGTTCACCAGTTTCTTGCTTCTCAAGTTTTTTGTTTCCACAATGAGACTGACTCTCATTGGTAAAATTTTCAGTTTTTTGCTTTCAAATTGTTTCTTGCTTTTCATGATGCCGGTTAAAGAAACATCAAAAACAAGAAAATAGTATTTCTTATTTTCAATAATTATTTTCTTTGCAAAATTTTGAACAAAAATAAATAATAAAAAATTAAAAGATAAAAAATAAAAACAAACACTAAATAGGCAATTATTACTTTTATTTTCTCGTCCTTTGTTTTTAACAATGTATAAATTTGCAGTCACTTACATGGATCGCATTGAAATCTGCTGGTGCAAAGCAAAGTCCTAATAAAACAACATGCTCTACACTAAGTACACAGAGTTTGTCTACTGGAACAGAGCAGTACAAAGACAGAGTGGAATCACTTAGTGTGGTCTCAATCCTCATAGTCACAGCTTCAGTGGCAGCATGTTTTGCTGTGCCAGGTGAGGCAGAAGGCACTGCTAACAACCTTAAGAAGGCCATGTTCCAATTATTCATCTTTTGCATCACAATATCATTGTTTACCTCAACCAGTGCCACTATCCTACTCATTTGGGGAAAGTTAGGACTCATTCAGCTGTTGAATCTATCAATCACATTGGCGAGGCCACTTCTTGGAGTGGCTCTCCTAACACTTTCTCTGGCATTCTTGGCCGGTGTCTATACTGTTATAAGCAAACTGACCTGGCTGGCCATCACCTTCGTGGTCATAACTTCAATTTTGGTGGCCATGCTCTTTGTCGTGTACATCCTCCTTTACCTCCCGTTGGAATCGGCCAACAAGGTTGCGCGTTACCTTTCCCATTACCCCTTTATTTTTCTAGCATGGTTAGCTGGAAAGTCATGAATCAAGGGATCCTCTCATGTTACTTACTATCGCGAGAATGTCATTAGAGAGAAAGATAGATTTGTCTCGACAAATGACATTTGTGATGCTGCACCTGGGTATGAATCATAGTTAGGTGAATAATATGTCCCAAAAATATTGTAATGATTTCCTTCGAGTTTCTCTTCTATGGCCAATAAATGTCACCCAAATATAAGAATAGTAGGATTGATTTTGCTTCTGTATTATCAAGCTAGTCTATTGATAAATGTGCTTGGCACATGCTTTTTTCCTTTTTAGCTGAACATTTGTACTTGGTTGCTAATTCTACTAGTAGTACTATTTGTGTTCATTCTCATAGTAATAAATTATAGTATTTTGTGGCTTGTGGAAACAAAAATTGCTGATATGAGGCTCAAATCGGCTTGGGTGTATGATGCTATTGTGGTGGCGTTTGCCAGTGTTGTTGGGGGCTTCATTGGGGCGCGTGTGTTGTTGTTTTGTTCTTGGGTATTTGCTTAGCTTTGGGGTTCCTTTTAATTGTTTTGTGGTGGGTGGGGTCGAGCTGTTTAGGTTTGATGGTCGTTCTATTTGTTGGAGGTATCTATGGGGTGGGAGGGTTGAGCTTTGTCTCCTTGCTTATTTTTCTTAGTTGTGCGGGAAATTACTCTTTTTCCTACCTGGGGTTCCTAATGAGTTTTTTCTAGGTGGTGTTTCGCTGCTCCTTTTGCTATTAGCTGAGATTTGTCCCCGATGGTGTTTGGTGTTTGGTGTTCGATGTATTACATTTGCTTGCCTTATTGAGTCCAAGCCATCCTAATTGAAACCATAAAAAAAAAAACTAGTATTGATTTGAGATCCTTGGCAATGTGTTAAGAACACTAGAACATGCAATTACTAACTACAAGATAGTGCAAGAGTTAGAGCGCCACAATCTCTTCAAAACTAATCTCAAATGACAAAGACCCTCTCTACTCCTTTCATCCTCTTATTATATTCACTAAATTAATATTGATGGGTTAAGTGAGAAACCATACAAGCGGACTGGACATCGCATCTTGACCCAAAAAATTTAAACAATGAGTTTATGAGTCCTCCCACTTACATACACCTCACTTAGTCTATCATCAACCAATGTGAGACTTTTTAAATACTCATACTTAAATCCCAATAATAGTGAAGATAATTGGTGCATGTCCTGGTGTTCCTCTGAAACGCTAGGCTTAACGATTCCAAGTTTGATTCCCCAAATCTAAAATTAGCAATTTCATTCTTAAAAAGAACTTGACCTAGAACTTTGATTCAATAAGAGCAATTCCTTCCCACCATCTTTTACTCTCCTTTTAGTGAGGGATTTCACTTATCTTTTTAGCGAGCGATTGTTCTCTCACTAATCCCTCATCCCAATCTCTCAATGTAATTTAGCTAGAGATTGTGTCCATCTACCTTATGCTGGAATTCTATTTTATTTAGAAGAATGAGAGCGACAGACTTTAAACTCTAAACTATTTGATCGTAGAAATTATAATATCATGTCAAAAATCATCTCTTTCAAAAATTCCATATCTCATTAAGAAAATATTGGCTAATGATAATTAAAAGATTTTATATATTAACAAAAAGCATAAAACAAGAACAAGCAATTTAGAAGAAACAATGCATGAAAATTAATTGGTTCAAAGAATAATGTGCTATAAATTCCAAAACTTTGCACTCCCTTTTAGGGCAAATTACAAAACAATTCCATTTTAGGATAAGTTTTCCCCAACATAGAAACCGAGGTAGGAAGAATGACTTATTGGAGACAAAAGCGTAGGAGAATTATATACTTAATTGTTCAGCATGTCAGTAGTTAACGGATCAAGTTGATGGAAAAAAACTAAAAGTAAATTACAAAAAAAGTTTAGGAACCAAAACTGATTGAGGAAACTTGCAAATTGGTCCTCATTGTTGACAAAATTTGTCAAATCAGTCCTCAAAGTTTCAAATCGTTTAAATTCGTCCATGATGTTGACAAACGTTAGTCAAGTTAGTCCTTAACGTTAACTCTTAGTCGGACCCCACTAACGGCCACTGATGTGGCACACATTAAGTGCCCGTGGCATGACAACATGGATGCTTGCATGACATGTTATTTGTAAAATTACTCCCTAAAGTTTTAGAAATTTGTCAATTTAATCCTTGAAATATTTTGAATCTGTCAATTTCGTTCTTGAAAATTTCAAAATCCTTCAATATTGTCCTGTGATATTCAAATTACATCAAATTAGTCCTTGCCTTGAATTAACCTCATATCTCCAAAATTAAAACACTTACTAACTAGATTAACCTCTAATCACCAAATTAAAGACTAATCAACTAATCAAAACACATAATTAACATACCTAATTAACAAAATAAGTATTCATCACATTCGTTCCAAATTAATTTTATTTATCTATTTCTACTCAATGCATTCTTTTGAGGATTCATAACCAATATTTTTTATTATGGACTTTAATTTATGTTCCACATAAGACAATCCACTATAGAAAATACGGGAAGAGTGAAACCAAAAACTTTTGAAAACAGAAAATGCACTAAATGAAAACAAAAACTTAACTGATCATTAGTAATCAGTCATAATGAAAAACTTGGGTGAAGTGCAACTTTGCACATAATTTGGAGTAGAGTGAAATTTTAAAAAATCTCAATGGCAGAAATAGATAAATAATATTTGGAACGAATGTTAGGAATGATTATTTTGTTAATTGGACAAGTCAATTATGTATTTTAATTAGTGTTAATTAGTTAATTNATTTGACCGATTTTGTCAACAATAAAGATCAATTTACAAGTTTACTCAAAACTAATTATTTTTTGATAGTGGCTAGCCAAACCAAAATTTACAATGGACAAAAATAAAAAACCTTATTCAACTTTTTTCTTTTTTTGGAAATTAACCAGTTAAGATTTGCACAACGTGGAAACCGATGTAGGAAGAATAACTAGTTGCCTTGGAGCGAAAATACATTGGAGCTAAAAGTGTAGTAAAAGAATTATTCTTAAATTGTAGTGATCACTTTGGATTGGACAAACTTAAATAGAACAAAAGGCATGCCTCAGCAGCTGCATTCCATTTGTTACCAAGCTTGAATATTGCTGAAAGTTGTGACTTTACCTATGGCCCCATCTCATCATGCATTTAGTATGTTTGATTTTTTAAGTAGAAACATTTAGAATCAATTTTGACAGCTAACAGAAGTAAAAGAAAAATTAACAAAAATTTACTTTTAGAGTTCTAAAATTAATTCTTGATGATTTTTCTTAGAATTGTTTTCTTATCTTTACCGCTGGCCATGTTCTTTCTCGCGAAGGAATGCATAATTAATTTTAATTAATTATATATTTTATTTATTGATGTAAAATTGCTTACAAAAAACCAATGGGAGGTTGGTTCAAGTGGTAAGCGGCTTGATATCGCTTAAGTAAGGTCTCAAATTCGAAATCTTATGTACGCAGTTATTGCTTAAGCCTTGGATATTGGGCAAACCATTTAAAAAAAATGCCTACAAAAGGGGGCCATTTCATTGTATAAATTCCTCTTCATATAATTAATTTGTGTTGTGGGACACTTGGTGAGTGTATGTTCTTGCTATCAGCATCCAAGGTGTTGTCCAAGTACATAATATAAACATATTTGCTGTTGCTAATAAAACAACACGCTCTACACTAAGTAAACAGAGTTTGTCTACTGGAACAGAGCAATACAAGGACAGAGTGGAATCACTTAGTGTGGTCTCAATCCTCATAGTCACAGCTTCAGTGGCAGCATGTTTTGCTGTGCCAGGTGAGGCAGAAGGCACTGCCAACAACCTTTAGAAGGCCATGTTCCAGTGTTTCATCTTTAGCATCACAATATCACTGTTTACCTCAACCAATGCCACTATCCTACTCATTTGGGGAAAATTAGGACTCATTCAACTGTTGAATCTATCAATCACATTGGCGAGGCCGCTTCTTGGAGTGGCTCTCCTAACACTTTCTCTGGCATTCTTGACCGGTGTCTATACTGTTATAAGCAAACTGACTTGGCTGGCCACCACCTTTGTGGTCATAACTTCAATTTTGGTGGCCATGCTCTTTGTCGTGTGCATCCTCCTTTACTTCCCATTGAGATTGACCAACACGGCCGCGCGTTACCTTTCCAATTACCCTTTTATTTTTCTGCATGGTTAGGTGGAGAGTGATGAATCAAGGGATCCTCTCATGTTTCTTATATCACGAGAATGTCATGAGACAAAAAGATAGATTTGTCTCGACAAATGACATTTTTGTTAGCAAGGAAGATGAGAGAAAATCCTAATCTCGTGATGCTGCACCTGGGTATGAATCATAGTTAGGTGAATAAAATGTCCCGAAAATATTGTGATAAACTCCTTCGAGTTTCTCTTCTATGGCCAATAAATGTCACCCATAAATAAGAATAGCAGGATTGATTTTGCTTCTGTATTGTCAAGCTAGTATATTAATAAATGTGCTTGGCACATACTTTTTTCCTTTTTAGCTGAACTTTTATATTTGGTTGCTAATTCTAATAGTAGTACTATTTGTGTTCATTCTCATAGTAATAAAATAAATTCTAGGATTTTGGGGCTTGTGGAAACAAAAATTGCTGATATAAGGCTCAAATCGGCTTGAATGTATGATGCTATTGTGGTGGCGTTTGGTGGTGTTGTTGGGGGGCTTCATTAGGGGGGCGTGTGTGTTGTTTTGTTCTTGCGTATTTTCTTAGCTTTGGGGTTCCTTTTGAATGTTTTGTGGTGGGCGGAGTCGGGCTGTCTAGGTTTGTTGGTCGTTCTATTTGTTGGAGATATCTATGTCCAGGTGGGTGTTGAGCTTTGTCTCCTTGCTTGTTTTTCTCAGTTGTGCAGGAGATTACTTTTTTTTTCCTACCTGGCGTTCCTAATGAGTATTTTTTAGGTGGTGTTTCGCTGCTCATTTTGCTATTAGCCGACATATGTCCCCGGTGTGTTGGTCTTGGCAACCAATACCCAAGATGGGGTGAATTGGGTATTTTAAAAATTATTCCAATTTCAATAAATATCATGCAATTAACATTACTATGCAGCGGAATATAACAATTAAAGATGTAATATAAGCATGCTCAATTATGTTTGTAATAAAACAATAAGATCAATAGAGCAACTTATAAACAATTATCAACAAACACAATTTTCAAATATGCAAGACAATAATATAAATTTGTAATAAATAAAGAGATAGAGTTAGAGAGATTGCAAACAGTGATTTATCCTGGTTCGACC
>QANU01075978.1:0-47252 GCA_003254905.1 Nissolia schottii | reverse complement strand
CAGATAATAATCAGTAGGATGCTAGTATGCATGTTTTAACTTAGAAACACCTGAGCGGCCTGGAGGATATTCGAGTAAATGAATCATAGGTAGCCACAGGAGACCCACTGAGGACCTAGAGTTCTCACCCCCACTCGATTATGGATCCAGGTGGACATAGCAAAGAGCTTGACCCAAGAGACACATGGTGGGCGACAAAAAGCTGTAGATTGGAGCTGGAGCAAACTGACTATGATCGCTCTAAAGCGACACATGTTTTGTATTATGTTCTATGCCTTTTATACCTTTGTGTACATATGTATTATTAAGTCAAATGTGTAACTGTATTTTTGGGACCTTTGTTGTAAATCTATATACAATTATTTTTCATGTTCCACTCAAATTTCTACCTAACATGTGGTAGACACTAGCGATTGTTGTTATATGTCTCTTCATCACACATGGCTCTTAATTTATAATTTAATAAGCACATGAACGATTTTCAAATTGGTCCCTATTTCTATGTAAGAATTATTTGCAAAGGTAAAAGTAAGGGCTATAAGTAACCCTACGCAATGAACAACAACCCTGTGAGCATTGCTTACTACCATGGAAGTGGGCAGTTAGCAGGGGTGTTGCAGATACGACTCCTCCCATCGAATGAAAATCCTTTTCCTCAATACCTCCTTAAAGGTGTGCCAACTCTTGTACCTAGAACATGGTCCCCGAATTACCCCTCCCAATGGGTTAGTCAACGTAAATAGAGTCAAAAAAGTCTTCGGGAACGACTCCATGCCAAAAACACTACATACCACTTCAAACCCGTGGATCATAGCCCACCTATTAGGGTGGAGTTAAGTGGGGCTAAAAGCACACATCCGCATTAACTCCCTCTCAAAGGCGGAGAACGGAAGCCTAACGCCCAACCGCGTGAAGAAGATATCATACATCCACAAAAATTAGGGAGTATCCTTGTGCCTCAACATGCACACCCTCTCATTGGCGGATGCTATTTCTAATCTATACTCATGGTCCTCCACCCCCTCTTCCATCAACTCCAACGCCTCACTCAAGAAGCTAATGTGTTCATCCTTAATGATTGAAGGAATGGCGAACACCTCCAAATCTATCCACCCGTAAGCCAAGCGTTCGTGAGATCCCGATAAGGGACGTGGCTCCTTCAACTCTTGGAAAGTCTTCTTCAACCTTCCCATGAGCCCAAAAGCCTCAAACTACTTAATGAAGGAAACACATCATACCTAGAAAATAAAAATCAAACTGAAATCATACTACCACAACAGTTCCTAACCAATACAAAAGCAACACACAAATCTCTAGAAGCTAAAAAAAAAAAAAACAAAACCAAGATGCTGACAAAGAAACGTACCTGCAACTTCACAAGAAATGAACACAGAACGCCAACACCGCACTCGCTGCCGGTAAGCACAAACAGTAGCATAGAGCCAAACAATGGCAAAATCACACACACGAAAAAGGAAGAGAAGAAAAAAAAGACATAGAAGAAAGAGAAAATGATGAAATAGTTTTAAATAAACCCCCTCTTTACCTTTTATAAACCGCAGAGAATACCAAAAGTTTCCCCTCCAAACTCATCATTACATCTTGAATCACGCGCCCTTAGGAAAACAAAACGCCACCCTCTGATACATGTGGCAAGATGTAAGAGGATCAATTTCCCTTTGCTTCAGCGCATCACATTACACAGGGCTCCAAGCTACAATCACCCTCAACCACCAAAAAACAAAAACATATAAATAAATAATAAAAATAACCGCTACTACACATTATGCGAAATATAAACACAACTTCAACTCGAACCGCGGTGTTTCACCCCACGATCCGAGCTGGGGGGCTCCTGTTATGGACTTGGCCTAAAGGCCCACATAGGACCTCGAAACACCCATCCTGAAATCAGCTCTCCCAAAATAACTGCTCGGAGAGATCCACGGTCCATCATTCCCAGATCCAGGAGAATAATCCGAGAAGGAGATTCGCAGGTCAGCAAGAATCACGGTCCCAACCTAGGTATTTGAACAAACCAACATACCAGATATGACCCAAAACCCATCTTCCCTAGACTTTACCCTCTAATCCTTCCCTTGTTGACTTGAGCGTCAGAGTCCTTGCAGGTACTCGCACCGGAGTCCAGACCCACTGAAGATTTCAGAGTCCGACTTGCACCAAGGACCACCGCTTTCTTGGTAAATTATGTAAATAATTGATGGGGGAGAAACAAAATCCTTCTTAATGATTAATGAAGGGTAAAATTTGTTTTCTATTAAAATTTGAGGATTTATAATTTTTTTTAATTTCAGGGAGCAAAAGTCAACTTTCAAAAACTACTTTTAATGACTCTCGAAAGCATTCCCTGACTCTCAAAAATTAAGAACAAAAGCTTTGACTTTTCTATTTACCAAACGTCAAAACTCGGCCTATGCTTTTTGAGAGCAATATCACCCCCCAAAAAATACTTTACCAAATCTACCCTTACAACTCGGGGACAAAATGAGATGGGTGACTTGCTAATAATTTTGCAGATTTTTTTTTTATTTAGATTTTAAATTTCCCCTCTTGTCTTCATTGTTTTACGAGATAGCTTTTATTCTCGCTCATGGACACCTCGCTTGCATCAGACAGAGACAGACACGTGAGATGGAAGCTGCAAAGGGAACCGTGAAAGCTGTGGCTCTCATCATCGGAGATAACAGCGTTAAGGGTTCTCTCCAGTTTGCCCAGCACCCTAATGGTCTCTCCCTCCTCCATCACTCTTCAATCTTCGTCACACGCACTTTTCCCTTTTCCTTTCTTTCTTTCATTGCTGTTGTGGCTGTGAATGCGCAGGGATTACCCATGTAACAGGAAGAATAACAGGACTCTCGCCAGGCCTTCATGGGTTCCATATTCATGCCCTGGGTGACACTACCAATGGCTGCAACTCCACCGGTTTGCACTCTTCACTTCATGAAATATATAAATTTGGTTGTGTTGTGTTGCGTGCGTAGTGCATACCTATTTTCTCTTTGAATACCTACCAGGTGCTCACTTCAATCCACTCAAAAAGGATCACGGAGCTCCTGCAGATGATGAGCGTCATGCTGGCGATTTGGGTAACATTGTTGCAGGCCCTGATGGTATTCGATGTTTTGCTTTATGCATATTTATTAATTTTTGATATTATGACTAGTTTGTATGAGTTGTCTCCTGGGAAATCTTCTGAAACTCATTCGATTCGCAGGAGTTGCTGAAATTTCTATCAGAGATGGACAGGTAATTAAAGAATTAAAGAGTAAAACGCCAAATTGGTGCTACAAAGAATTGTGAGACATCAATTGGGTCCTTAGAAGATTTGTGACGTCAATTTTTATCTTCAGAAGATTAATTTTGGTTTCGTGTTAGTCGAGACGTTAGCCTCTGTGATGTATGACCCAATTTGGAGTTTTACTCGAGAATTAAACTATGGGTATTGTGTGGATTGACAATTTGACATCCTTTCAGTAATTTCATTCTTTTTTTTTGCTTATAGAAATTCGTTTCATGTGATCTGATTTACGCAAAATCAAATCAATCTGTTCAATTGTGCTTTTATGCCTTACTCTTGCCAATACTAACTTACCTGTTATATTGTGTTCGTTTGATTGATGTTTTCATTTGACAACTTTGAATGTTGTTTACTTGGGTCTAAAGCACTTTAGCTTCCCCCTTTTCACTTTCAATACGCAGATTCCACTAAGTGGACTGCATTCCATACTTGGGAGAGCAGTTGTTGTGCACGCTGATCCTGATGATCTTGGAAGGGGTAAGGTGTTTAAAAATTCACTCTAGAGTTGCTGACCAAGTGATTTGCTCGTTTCCACTTTGAAGTGTAGCTCTTTTGTTCACTCTCTGTTTTTATATAATAGTAGCTGTGTTGACTTGATTACCCATATTGCACGATATGGAGAGATTCAAGCGAATTACTTGTTGGGTACAGGTTGATACTGTTCCGTTAAAAGTACCCCTTTATACTCTATCTCTCAACTTGGTAGAATATAATATTTCCTTCTCATATCTATTATCTAGTGCTCAATTGTTTGTTATTGATATAATCTATTGATAAGGAAGTACAAAAGATATAAATAAAACAGCAACTCAAGGAATGAGAAATCCTGTATCAGTATGTGTTTCTATTGATCCTTGATCACTGGGATCAAGAATCATGTATTTACAAATGACTAAATGAGAAGGAACATCGAGAAGCCTTCTCTTCCTCTCCTCACTCTTTCTACTCAATTCACTAACTCCTGTTCCCTCTTCTCCTTTCTGTTATAAACTAAATCCTTTCCTAAAAGAGATGCATGATGCATGTGAATCTGTTATAAGACCACCCAGCAGCAGCAGCTGAATTGGCTAACAAAAGGGGAAAGGAAATAATGCCTTTTCCACATCATTATTCTAGAAGAAAGAAGAGCAGATTAGGGGGGAATAAAATCTGATTTGTTAGACAAATCAGGCTTTGTTAGGAAAGAATAAATTAGTTGAGATAAAATAGGAAGGGAAGATTTTTAGGAGGGAATAATGCCTAGTCCCTTGATTATCTCCCATAGGTTATTATAAGCGAGATCTTTGGGGAAGGGAAAATTCATTCAGGACTGGGATGGAATAGGAGGACCAAGGGATCCTTTATTTCCCAGAATTGTTTCTGTTTTCTGCTCATTATTTTCGGCCCTTAAGCCATCATCTTTTCGGTTCTGACCCAAAAATTCCCTATTGGAATTTTTGCCTGCTTAAATAAAATCAGCACCATTTCTTATTGGTACCAGTTTTTACAGAATCCTAGTGCACTAGAATATTGGGTGTATACTGGTTGGCCTATTCCCTCTTCTCTTCTTATTCCTCCTAACATAAATCTTTTTGATGACTGGGTTCCTATCATGCTGAATAATCTCAGATTATAACTCCAATAGGGTTGATTTCTCCAATTGTGATAATAGAAACAAATAGCGTAATGAGGTGTTATATGTTTCTATATAAATTTTAGGGATCACTGCAAGGATGTTATGGAAGAGTAGAAGTGTAAGCCATTCCAAGTGAGAACCAAAAGTTTGAATTCCTATCTGTTGCTGCCTAAGATTTTTTGTTGATGCAGTAAAAGCTGAAGATTTATGCTATCATGAAAAAAAGGAGAGGAAGAGGAATTTAAGTAGGGATGGAATGATTGGAATAATGTAATATATGTACGTTGAAAAGTCAAACAGATGCTCCGTTTTATATCTGCATTTTAGGCAAAGAGGACAGAAGCCAAAGCTACCAAGAATTGCCTTTTAAATTTTCCTATTAATATTTAATTACTTGCTTTACATGCAAGTATAATCTTCGTTTGAATGGTTGCCGTTTTTTATTTTGTTAAGATTACTGTGGATAAAACCATATAAATCTTTAGATTTCCCTCCTGATTTTCTGTTGGTGTGTGGCCTTACTCCTTCTGTATGAGCCGACAAATTTGATAATAGAGATGTGCTTTATTTCTGAGTTTCTTTGAATTTCTAGTGTAGCTGTGTAGGACAGACCTAGGTCTGTTCACTACTTGTCCTGGCTTCCTAGCCTTTATTTTTAAAATTATTACTATTTGTATCTCTATTCACCATTTTTATGAGTTTTTGACCTTTTATTTTTCATGAGACAGGTGGGCATGAACTCAGTAAGACTACTGGCAATGCAGGTGCAAGAGTAGCATGTGGTAATACTTCTGTGCTTTAGATTGTTTTAGGATAGCAATTCCCCATTAATAAATTATGATCTGGTCCAGGAGTTTATGCCTTAGTAATTAATTAGTGACTAGTGTCCGTAGCATATGGCTTGTCCTTGACAAACATGCTTGTGTTGAGATGATAGAAGTAGGACCTCCCCAGACTCATCATATGTTATCTTCCATTCTTTGGTTGAAGTGCTTGCAAATGTAATTATTCATGTACAGAGCATTATATAGCCAGTAAATAATTAGGTAGCATGTCATATATCATACAGTTCAGTTCAGTTCGGTTTAGTACAGAGCCTGCTTCTTCTTGCTTTATAGGTTGAAGCCTGACATTTGATTATTGTGGATCAGGTATCATTGGGCTCCAGTCATCTGTTTAGGATAGTTTGCTACAGATACTTGATATATTCAGAGAAGATGTAGACAATGTCATTTGATTTCATTATGAAATTACAATCATGCTATGAGTACTTTTATAGTAATTCTAATGACTTTTTATGAAGCTGTACATGTATACATGGTAGTATTGCTTTTGTTCTCTACTTTATGGCCTGCCATGGCTATCTTGGTTTGCCTTCTCGGAGGTCACAATTGGGCAAGTGTTTATATGCGTGTTAGAACATGAAGTCATAAATGCTTCAAAGGATTATGATCGCTCAATGGTTCAACAAAATATAGAAAATTAATACTAATGTTTGGTATGCGGAAAAAAATATGGAACAGTTTTATGAATTAGATGAGTAAAATTACAAATGAACTTAATTCATGAAAAATTCTCATCTTTACCCTCATTCAAATCATTCGCAAAAGCTAATTTTGTATGGTGTTCATATGTTACAATCAATGGCACAAGTTTCTTCCATGTTAATGAGAATCTTATAATGATTAGCAATTAATAGGAATGCTCTGTCTGCAATGAGAGGTTATAGGCTAATTCTAGCAGGGTCCAAGTGATTACTAGGATCAAGTTGATCCAAGTATTAAATTTTTTTTAAAAATTTACAAAATTACTATTATCCCTTCCTTTCCCTTCCTCTATCGCTCCCTTAACTCCTCTCTCTCCCCATTTGTTTCGATTTCTCTCTATCTAGTCTCAATCTCACTTTCTCTGTCTTTGGTTCCTTCGCCTCTCCACCTTCAAGGGGGTTGTCGCTGCCACTGTAGGTCGCCAGTGGCAGCGAGCTTCTCCCTCCCTCTCATTTATGATCTCTCTCTCTCTCCCTATGTTCGTCTCTCTCTGTTCTCCCTTCGATCTCATCTCTCAATCTCCCTTTCTCTCTTGGTTGCTATGGGTTTGGGTTTGGGTTTGGGTTTGGGTTTGGGTTTGGGTTCTATTTGCTAGATTTTCGGTTCTGTTTGGTTTTCTTTGTTTGCAGGTATAGATGTGTGGTGAAGCTTGGGTTTTCGGGTGGTGGCTGATGGTGGTGAGGGGTTGGTTTTGGGGTGGGGTTTTTGTGGTGGTGGGTTTGGGTTCCTGTCTGATGGGTGTGTGTGGAGGGTGGAGGGTGGTGATGGTAGGGGTTGGAGGATGGTGGTGGTAGTGATGATGATAGGTGGAGGCGGCACTGGCGCTGCCAATGTGGGCAGAGGTGGGGGAGGGGTTAAAGGTTAGGATAAAATTAAAAAATTAAAAGAAGGAAGAGGAGTAAAATTAGTAAATGAAATAAAATATTATTAAAATATAAATAAAAAGTATTATATAATTATTTGTTAAATTTAATCTTAGCCGTCCATTTATGTTTTGGATGGCTAAGATTTAAGGACCAACTTAGTCACCTGAACCATGTTAGTGAAAGCCGAGGTTATATAATAACTGTGTATTTGAATTGGAGTTTACACTAACTAAATTCTATAAAATTGGTTTTACTTAAGCCAAGTGCTAAAATGATCCTTGCAAATCAAGGTGTTTGATGCACCTTAATAGAAAAACATAGGTGTATGGTGCTCTATAAGGTTATTATATTAATAAAATTCCTCTTCCCCTCTCTTTTTTGGTTGCTGCAGCCCTTCCTTCCTCTCTCTACCGTCTCCGGTCTCCCCTCCCTCATACAACCACTATCCCTCCCCGATGTCATTGTCAAGCCTCCAGAATTGTTCTGGCCCTTAAGGAGAGAATAGCAGAGCAAGTACCCCAACAACAAAAGCGTCTTGAACCCCCTCTTCCTTCTCCATCCCCTCGCTGCCCCCTTACCACAGTCGCCAGTTCTCTACCACAACTGAGCCCCCAACCACCGTCCAGATCCGATACACTTTGGTGTCGCCATCGCCGTTTAACTTGATGTTGTGGAGGGAAGAGATCTACTCCTCGACGAGAACTATGGTTGTAGCGACGAAGATTAAGGCTGCGCAGAGCTTCTCAGTCCTTGCCTTCTCTCCACTCACAACCACCATGAGCCCCCAACCCTAATCCGAAATCACTGCTTCTTTTTTTTTTGGTTCTGCAGGGTGCTTAAAATTGAAAACAAAGGGTACAAGATGGCCACATTTTTTCAGATCTCTTTTACTTTCGTATTTGTGTTCGTACCCTCGTGAAATTGAAAACGGATGCACTCATGGATTTTGATATTTTAATCGAAAGAGTTAGGAAGTTTGCTTTTGATGAATGAATTTTGATGCAGCAGTGGAATTGTGTGTTTTAAGTCCTAAATTGAATTGTTTGAGATGGATTGGTGTAACGTTGATTACATTGTGTTTTAAGTCCTAAACTCTTGAACATGTTTATTTGAAATTGTTTTATGGTATGACGAATGCCCCCCGGAGATGGGAACAGTCACAACGGTGATAGAAGAGGCGATGGTGGCAGATGACAGAGGGTGAAACACCCTAGCTAGCTAGCCTACGCTTAAGTCACAAACTCGCTTGCCAAGTTGTTATCTAGTTTGGTTGGGATAGTACTTAGTCTCGCTTATGAGTTTAAAAATATAGTTACCTAAAAAATATAGACCAATTTAAACTTTTCTTCATACGTATCATAGTGTAAACTATGAGCCTTGTTCACATTAGAACATGTATTGCGAGCGGTAACGTAGTATACTTAACTAATATTAATGAGATATAGTCAACATTCAAGCAACATAGAAACCAGTGGTCCGTACCATATATTTACGAACAGTTACACATGTAATATCATAGTTGTTACGTACAAATACTTAACATAGTAGTACAAACACATATAGTCTACTAACTAATAGCATGTTCTTCTGCTCGCCTTCCTCAGTACTGCTCTTCCTCGTGCTGCTCTCCCCCTTGCTCCGTGTCAAACCCTGGAGTCATGAATGAGTGGGGTGAGAACATTGCGCTCTCAGTGGAAAACCGTGGGATCTAGGGAACTTCTTATTCTCATTTATGATCCAGGCCGCTTAGGGGTCTCTAAGTGTCACAGTTATACTATATCCCTACTAATTATTAATATCCATGCTAAGCCTGAGCAGCTTTATCTATATTACTAGGTGACTAAGGGAACCTAATCTTTCCATTATCTATGTCATCTGTTCTCTATCCTAAACTCTTAGATCACATGCTGTCACATACTTCACATAGTTACTAGTATCATCTCAAAATCCTCATTTTCTGAAAACTATTTTTGATTATAAGCTTCAGCTTTATAATCCTGCTCTATAAGGCGAGCCTTATAAGCATATTTGTCCTTGTCCCTTATAGTTGTGTCCACTCTGCTACAGCCACGCCTACAGCCCGCATCGTGCAGACCAAGCAGCGCTCAACCTGAATGGTCTTGACCATGAATGAATCGCCTACCACAACCGGGGTTACCACCCTTGGATGGCGTTGGGGTCGGATCTCGGACTCGACCGGGACTTAGACCTTCACTCTCTAACCGAACCTCGGAACGGTTAGATCATAATCACAGTTCAATATCTCAACATCAATTCATATATGATAAACACAACTCAATAATCTCAAGGCATCAATTCACATATGGTAAACGCAGCTCAATAATCTCAAGGCATCAATTCACATATGATCATATATCATTCTTTCTTTCTCAACACAGACATCATTCAATATGGCACATATAACACATAAAGCATAATCGTGATCATAGCTTGAACTACGGTGTATCAGTACTTTTCTCAACACGTCCATTTTCTGTCAAAATTTAGTTATCAGAAATCGGAAAGGTCTAAGACCTTATATCCCAAGGTTTTTGATAGCTCTAAGATCATTTTTCACACTTAGAAATTCTGATTCTAACCCCAAAATCACGAAATAGTTGTTTTACCCTTTTTTTCCCCAAAAGGTTATTTTTCACCCGTAAAACCCTGTTTTCTTTGGAATTTTAATTCTCAAAACCCCGAAGGACTCAAGGTTTGGCCTTAAGGTTTTTGATAGTTCTAAACCCATATTTTATGAAAATCAACCCAGTTTTTCAGTCCCAAAACTCAAAATTTCCGTTTTGCCCTTGTTAGAATTTATAGGCCCCTGGCTGAATTTCACTTTCCAAAAATGTCTTGGACCAATTTACCATTTTTCCCTTGGTTAGGTGACTAAGCATGGTTAGTCACCATGGTGACTCACCATGTCATAATTATGGTTGAATGTGTTGACCACACTCAGGCCATTATTGGTCATACAAATGAGTTGTTTCTTGGCCAAATTTGTGGCCAAGAATTTTAGGGTCAAATACTGATCAATTTTGATTAGGTTTGGTCATTATCGGTTCTGGTATTTCGCATACGGTTATCCTAAAAATATTCTGATCACGCCCTTGTGATCTACTAATTTTTCTAAGGAAGAATTTAGGTCAAGCTAAGGTATTTGTGAACTTTCTTCCGTAACCATATATTTTATAGATACCTTAGATACACCATTGCCCTTGGGTGACACAAAGGATTTATTCTAATGTCTGAAGAATTTTATGTAACTAAGCAGAATTATTTCTACAGACACTTTTAACCTAAGAGTTTATATTTCTAATGGTTTAACCTACAATGAAAATTCCTAGGCATTTATCTAGCGATATTTTCACTAAGGAGAAAGCGGGATGTTACAGAGGGGGTGGATGTGTGGAGACCCACCTCAAAACAGATATGATGATGTGGGAAAAATAGTAATTACACTTTAGTGACACTTTTAAAATATACTTAACCACATTTTAAAATTATGTCTAAATACAAATGTTCCACCCTAGTTCACTAAGTACATTACACACCTGTCACAACCTAAACGGAGTCATGACCGGCGCATAGGGGACCACGGGCCCTTAGCAAGCCTCGTGTACTAAAATTTTCAAAAAATACAGACATAGTTTCTGTTGTGTATATATATGCTTATCCCAACAAAGAAAACAAACACTTGATATCAATTCGCAATTCAATAAATCCATTCGCAATTCCAGGAGTTTCTCAAATAAAAGAAAACATAGTAGTTTGCAAGTTCAAAATAAATCTTAAGTTACATATTTAAATCTCAGTCAACATAAAACTACAAGACCATGAAAGCGAGAATTAGTTGGATCCTACCTATGGGTTTACTAGAGCATTCTAAGACAAGAAAAGCAATAGATTAGAAAATGAGTACAACCAAATACCAGTTAGGCTTGCTAAGGTAGGAGGAATGAAACTTGGACTCACACCTATATCTGAATAGGGGAACAACAGGGAGTGAGTTTAGAAACTCAATGGTAGGTAGATGCAATTATAACACACAAGGGACAAGTGAGAAAAGGTTATGATATTTACAACATATATATAGAATAGAAAATATTATTTTTAGTTCAACATAAACTTTCCATAAATCCACATATTCAAGGAATTCCATCGTGCCTGGATATAATACAATATCAACAATGTGTTAGAGTCGTTACTCTAACATACACTTAACAAACCGAAGGCATTGATTTCAATGTTTCGGGCTAGTATGATATGTCCCTTACTAGCGAAAGCATATATTCAGAATATGACCTACTTATCGGGCTAGTATGATTTGTCCCTTACTAGCGAGGGCATAAGTCATAGTGCACCAAGTCCAACGCCTACTATCGATGGCTACAGATCTTGACAAGATTTCATCCTAAACTATTTTTCTAACACTAAAAATACTCCTTTCAGACAAAATCCATTCATGTATCAAAATCAATCTAATCCTTCTTTTCTCGGCATCTTAATCACAAAGCATTAGTTTCCAAAATGATCATAACATTATTAATGTAAAACCATATGCGGTAAATGATTTTCTCATGTAAAGATTACTAATAGATCTTGTCCCATGTGCTAATTCGTGAAAGATTTTTCCTTTCAAAACATATAACTCAAATTTCTTCAATTCTCAAAAGCACCCAATTGATTCTCACAACAAAAACACATTTTCAATACACATTTATACATATTTATATTATTATAGAAAATAAACTACAATTACAACTAACTACTCACAACATAAGCCTCAAGGAGGCAGAGAAATTATCTACAGATTGGCCGAAACTTGGGAAAAATCATCGGAGCCTCCCAAAGCTATGGATAAGACGACAAGGTCATGGGTTAGGATCAATTTAACCCAAATCACTAATATTCACAAAATCTCAACCTAGGGTTCTAAGAAATCAAATCATAGACTTGAATAATTAAGTACACAACTCAATCTCAACCATACGAAAAAGGTGAGTTGGTAGCATGCCCATGTTTTGATAATAAAACTATGACTCCAACTTCTATGGATTGGGTCCGGTTATAGAACAATTTGGTCCTCGAATCTCAACCATAGAAAAATCAATTTAATGGATCAAAATAAAACTTCATTATTAAATACAAAAATAATTTTATGTTCATTTATGATTTTTCTAAAAGTTATACAAATCAAATTACCTATTTTATCCCTTAATGTCACAGTCTCATCTGTCACTCCTCCTTGCCATGTCTCATTGTCACCACCACCAACGACAACTGTGTCAACTCCTGACACCACCACCTCCTCCCTCACCGCCGCCGCCCCATCATGTAGGTGGCCGATCAAGTGTTTGCAATGTCTCTTGTTCCCAAACAGGAGGCAGTGATTTTGAAAGAACCAGATCTAGACAGCAACAACTATTTTGCGTTTGGAAGCAAGATGCAGAAGAACAAAAGCAGCAGTGGTTCAGGCTCTTAGCTGTGGTGACACCACCGCATCCACTAACCCAACCGCCCACGTCGTCCTTTCCACCACCCACCACCCACTATAACCAAGAACGTAACATCCAGAAAATCTAGGAAAATAATTTCTGTGACCAAAAACATCAACAACCTCCTCCTCCTCCTTATGAAAAAATTAACAATCAACAATCTTGAGCTCAGCAGAAACATAAACAACATCAATAATCTTTACCTCAGCAAACAAACAAAAATTAAATGAATTTTTTTACAAAAAAAAAAAATGTGTTTTGGTATCTGTTACTAGCATGGTTGTTAAACTCTCGAGTTAACTCTTAAACTCTTACGAGTTTATGATTTTACTACACAAAACGAGTTAACACTTATGTAAACTCTTTTTTCGTAAACTTGTACGAGTTTAAGTAAACTCTCGATTCTACAAGCGAGTTTACGAGTTAAAATCTATTTACGAGTTTACGTCAAAATGTACAAATTTTGTAACTTTGTTAGATACTTACTGTAACATCCCGCTCCTTTCTTAGTGAAAATTTCCCCAAGTAACTGCTAGTAGACTATTCGCTGAGTTGATTGTGTGAATTAACTTGTAAAGGTCAGTAGAAATTTTTCTTTTGGGATTTGATAAATTCTGCTGACACTCAAATGATTCCTCTCGACCCCTAGAGATGGATGAAAAACTTAAAATGTCGGAAAAACGGAAATCAGTTCGGTTTTGGACGATTTCGCAGATACTAGAATAGTTTCATTTAGCCCCGTCTAGCCACTAGAACTGAGCAGAGAGTCTCAAGTTTCTGGGAATCCAACTTGTACCAAGAGAAAGTCCCAAATACCTTAGATTAGCCCCACAACCTTATTGGGTAGTTTGGGAGACAACGAAACCACAAGCGTAACGGTTGTCCGCAGACGCAGGAGCTTAACGATGTATTAAAGGTATCTGTGAAAAATACTCCTCCAGAGAAATATTCACAAACACCTTCTAAGAATAATACTCTTATGAAGAGGGAAATTAGAGGATCGCGACGGTATAAGCAGAATATTTTTCGGACGACCGTGCGCGATGCACTAGGACTGCGAACGATCAAAAACGAGCGAAACGGGACCGGGGTGGGACGTAATCTGATTCAGCACGTGGGGGAGGCAGATTTCTCAAGAAAAATAATTAAATATGCCTTGATGTGACTTGATTTGACCTTAGGATTATCCAAACTAATTAAATAATTAGAAAATTAAATAAAAAGGGCATTTTGGTAATTTTGGGCCAAGGGCAAAATGGTAAAAGGGGCATCAGCCCTTGGGCTATAAATACCCCCCAAAAATCGAAAATGAAAGGAAAAAATTAGAAACCTTGTCAGAACTCTGTCCGTTTGCCGATCGACTATTGTTCTGTCAAACCGGAGACCTAGACACTGCCTGCCCTAAGCCCAGTTCACTTCCTCCAGGAATCCCCTAACCCTAGACCAAGAAAAACCCTTTAAAAACCTAAGGAAAGCTTCAAGAAATTTGGCCAAGAGGAGGTAGGAGGCATCCAAGCAAGCTAGGAGCAAGCAGGAACCGTCAGAGCCAGGAAAAACGTGGGTAAACCTGACATAACCACTGTCCATGTGGCCTAAGATGTTTGATGATATGCATGATATATTTTGTGCTAGGATAGGCTACGATTCTGGTTGGATGAACTATGATGAGGTGCTATGTGAATATGTGTTATATTTGTCAGACATGCTATATGCTTTGTGACTAGACGGTTAGGAAAATATGAACTTGATTATGGAAATTATTTTGGAAGTTTGAAACTATGTTCATGACTGTTAGAAATTGGCTAGAAATGATGGAAGAAATGCTCTAAGGATTGATGCCTAGGAACCTTGTAGAACATGGAAAATTGCAGGAATTAGGAGCTGAAATTCGTTAGGACCCGCTGAGCGGCTAGGGTTTCCGCTGAGCGGCCTGTGAGGCGCTGAGCGGTAGACCCTAGCCGCTGAGCGGCCTGAACGAAGTCAGACTCCCCACTTTGAAACTTGTTATTTTCTGAACAAAAAACTCAACTTTTTAGACTGCTTGCAATTATCTATGGATCTACCAATTTTACTAAGTATGTTAATTATTATGAACAGAGGATTTATGTTTAAGGAAAAAGGACTGTTGACTGGAATGAACTGTATTGAGGTATGTCTTATGTGATTATGTGTCATGGAAATGGTTTTACAAAAGGAAAGGAAAGGAAAAAAGAAAAGAAAGGAAAGGAAAGAGAAAGGTATCGGGCATGACGTCACTAAATCCCAAAAAGGAAAAGGAAAGGAAGGAAAAAAGGAATCTTTTCCTAGCTGTGCATGGAGCCAGCACGAAAGGAAAGCTGAACCCTGGGCATGCCTCGTCCCTAGCATAAGGACGGGGTAGGGTCCCCTCGTCATCCCTAGCATAAGGATGGACTCTCCTATCGTGAGCTACTGAGGTTAAGCGCTGCCTAGTCCTCACGGTACTGAGACACCAAGGAAGCCTGTCGCAGTAGGCCACCGTTACGGGGGGGTTGAGCTTGAATTATGTGCTCTAAGTGATATAACTGTACATAAGTGGAGGTGCGAAGAAGCTTATAATTAAAATGGGCACGGTTATAAGTGGCGCGCACTAAAGCTTATTAGGTGATTATGTGAAATATGTGATTATGTGTAACTTAGGAAGTAAGGTAGAGTACAGATGACTTAGTTAATGAAGAATAGGTTCCCCAGTCACCTAGTTAATTTAGATCAAGCTGCTCAGGCTTAGTATGGATCTTAATAATCAGTAGGACGATAGTATAACTGTAACACCTAGAAATCCCTGAGCAGCCTGAGGCATGTATGAGGAAAAAGAAGTCCCCTAATCCCTAAGGTTTCCCACTGAGAGCGTCATGTTCTCACCCCACTCATCCATGACTTCAGGTTTTGATGAAAGTCAAGGAGTGGAGAAATACGAGGAGGAGACCTTCCCAGGCAGGATGGCGGAGGAGTAAACTTTTAGCAAGTGGATTATATATATGTATAGACATCATTTTGTGACCTTTGTACTTACTATTTTGTACTTACTACTTCTAGTGTAACCTATGTACTTGTTTATGAATGTATGATGGACCAGTGTTTGTTGCTTCGCCATGCGTTGTATATATCCCTATTTTATTAGCTAAGCATGCTATGTTTCCGCTTGCGATGTATCCTCTAACGCGACAGGGCTCCTAATTTATTCTATGTGACGTACAAAAGAAAATTTTAATCTGGTCTATATTTCGGGTAACAATATGTTCAATGTACAAATGGGACTAAGTATTATCCCTACTAGAGCAGATAACAACTTAGCTAGCAAGCTTGCGACTTAAGCGTATGCTAGCTAGCTAAGGGGTTACATTTGGTATCAGAGCAATTTGGTCCTTAAAGAGCCTGGGGCTGAGCTGCATTATGCTTTCGAGCATGATCACGGTGCATGACTCTACTAAGTTGTATGTGCTATGTTAAGTGTACTAGCCTCTCCTGAGACTGATCAACTCGGGATTTGTGCAGGTACAAAGACTAGCCATGCTGCCGCGTAGGGATCCAGCGCAATGTAACCATGAACAAGTGGACCTTGCAGACATCCTTTGGGAAATGGTCCAGATGAATGCTTAGATAGCAGCCGCACTGACCCAAAGGAATACCCCGCAGACACCCCAAGAGGTAGATGGACAGAAGTACGTCCAGGTCACAAGGGCGAACCCGCCCAAGTTTGAAGGAGTGATGGACCCCGACGTGGTCCACAGTTGGATCAGGAAGATGGAACAAGTCTTTGAGGACATAGCCTGTACAGAGGCACAGAATGTGAAGTTTGCAGCTAGGTAGCTAGAGGGAGCTGCAGATGAATGGTGGGAGACAACTAGATTGGTTTTGGAGCAACAGGAAGGTCCTGTCACATGGGATCAATTTGTTTATGGAGAAATATTTTCTGCATGAGTTGCAAGACTGTAAGGAGACGGAGTTTCTAGAGTTAAAACAGGGAACGATGTCAGTGCCTGAGTACACGGCCAAGTTCGAGAGGCTATGCCGGTATTCTAGCACGTCCCAGCTTCGTCCAAGTGAGCAGTGGAAGTGTAAGAGATACCAGCAAGGGCTGAGACCGGAACTGCAAGTGTTCGTTCATACCTGAGGCTTGCCAGATTACGCCACCCTGGTAAACCGATGTCTGGCGCAGGAAGAAGCGAATCAACGGTTAGAGATGGTCAAGAATAAGAGAAAGATTGTGGACTCGGGGAGTTCACGGTGGGACCCAAGGAAAAAGGGCCCCTTTCCCAACTCCCTTCACTGGTAGGAGCCGAATCAGTACTCTCCGCAGCAGCAACAGGGGATACGTGGATAACAGTTCAGACCGATGCCCCCAAAAGATGGGCCACCAGTAGCCCGACCTCAGTCAAAAGGCGGAAGCCAGAGCCAGAACAGGCAAGGAGCGCAGCCAGGGAAGAATGCGCTGCCACTGTGTCCAAAGTGCGGAAAGGCCCACTCAGGTGAATGCTTGGCAGGACAGAATGCTTGTTACAGGTGTGGTAGGAGCGGCCACTTCGCAAGGGGGTGTCCAACCCTTCCCCCAGATCAGCGTGTGGGCAGGGTGTTCACGATGGTAGCTGAAGAAGTACAAGAGGACGAAGGCCTGCTGCAGGGTACGTGTCTATTTCAAGGCAAGATTTTGAATGTTTTGTATGACTCTGGAGCCTCTCACTCCTTTGTATCTGAGGCTAAGACGAAGGAGCTTGAATTGCCCTTCACTTTGCTTCCATATGTGTTGAATGTATCTACACCCACTGCACCACCTGTAGTTACACGTCGTGCATGTCTTCGTTGTTCGCTGCAAGTATAGGAACGATGGGTTGTAGCAGATTTGATTTGTCTTCCCTAGTCGGATTGGACATAATCCTAGGGATGGATTGGTTGCATGCCAATCGGGTGATTTTGGATTGTGCCAGGAAACTGGTAATCTTTCCAGGGGATGACGTTAGCGTACCCGTTCCGAGAGTGGAGCCATCCATGTTGTACTGTTGCCCGATGGGAAATCAAGAATATATTTTCCTGACATCCTCAGAGGTTACCCCGAGGGAATTGAAGATTGAAGACATTCCAGTGGTAAGGGAGTATTCTGATTTATTTCCTAGTGATATTCCGGAGTTTCCTCCAAGGCGGGAAGTGGAGTTCTCAATTGACCTGGTGCCAGGAATAGGTCCTATTTCTATTGCACCCTATAGAATGTCCCCACTGGAGCTACAGGAGTTGAAGAAACAATTAGAGGAGCTAATGGAGAAGAAGTTCATCCGACCAAGTGCATCACCATGGGGAGCGCCTGTGCTGTTTGTAAAAAAGAAAGATGGCACCATGAGGATGTGCATTTACTATAGGCAGCTGAACAAGGTGACGATCATGAACAAATACTCGCTACCTAGGATTGATGATTTGCTGGATCAGCTGAAGGGTGCCCAAGTGTTCTCCAAGATAGATTTGCGATCAGGGTATCATCAGATACGGGTGCGAGAAGAAGATATCCCCAAGACGGCATTTCGATCTCGTTATGGTCACTACGAGTTTATGGTAATGTCGTTTGGATTGACAAATGCACTAGCTATATTCATGGACTATATGAATGGATTTTCCGTGCTTATTTGGATGTATGCATCATCGTATTCATTGATGACATACTGGTGTACTTGAAAAATGAAGAGGAGCATGCCAAGCACTTAAGATTGATACTGGAGACCCTACGAGAGAACAAGCTATATGCCAAGCTCTCCAAGTGTGAGTTTTGGAGCAGAGAAGTGCAATTCCTCAGGCATGTATTGACAGAGCGCGGAGTGATGGTAGATCCAGCGAAGGTCGATGTAGTCAAAGCTTGGGAGCGACCTACTTCCGTTACTGAGATCTGGAGTTTCCTAGGCTTGGCTGGGTACTACCGACGATTCATCCAGGGATTCTCGCAGATCGCGTTGCCCTTAACCAAGCTTACCAAGAAAGGAGCTAGAATGGAATGGACGCCAGAATGCGAAAATAGTTTTCGTGAGCTGAAGGAGAAATTAACCACCGCTCCAGTGTTGGTGCTACCCGACCCTCAAGCACCCTTTGTGGTATATTGTGATGCATCTGGCGCAGGGCTGGGATGTGTTTTGATGCAGAACCGCCAGGTAATAGCATATGCTCCAAGGCAGTTGCGGCCTCACGAGATCAAATATCCCACGCATGACTTGGAGTTAGCTACAGTGGTATTTGCGTTGAAAATTTGGAGGCATATTTATATGGGTTGCGGTTCGAGGTATTTTCAGATCACCGGAGTCTGAAATACTTATTTGACCAGAAGGAACTCAATATGAGGTAGCGAAGATGGATGGAATTCCTGAAAGATTATGACTTCAGCCTCAACTACCACCCTGGAAAGGCGAATGTGGTACCAGACGCATTAAGCCGGAAATCCTTGCACGCCGCACAGATGATGGTGCAAGAAGCAAAGTTAATTAAAGACTTCTGCAATCTTAATATGGACGTAGTGCCCCAATTGTGTAGCATACGGGTATGTTACTTGCAAATCACCAGTGACCTCCAGCAACGAATTAAGAGAGCTCAGGAGAGTTGTCAAGACGAAACCTGGTGCGAGTTCAAGCGAATGTTGAAAACCTTTTTACACTTTCCAATTTGACACAATTCCGTTCTCCGGCAACTTTTGCCAAATTTGTTGAAAGCTTACTTTGAAACTTTCAGTCGTTTAAAATAATATATCCTCCTTTACGGCTTTCAGATCCTCGAGGGATCCAATTGCAGTATAGTCGGGTATAGTAGTATCCACAGGGAGTTGCAAAAATACTGTTCTTGAGTTCAGTTAATTAAACAATGAAGTGAAGGATTGGTAAATTGTTTGATAGTTTAAATAAGTAAATAAACAACATAAAAGTAAATAGGCAACAAATCAGAGGTAGATCCGGAAGCTTGTTGGGAATTGAATCATATCATAGTTTCAGCCATCCATTTACTTATTACACAGAATTATCATTTCATTGATTGCCCGTCACCAGTTCTTAACTTGGTCATCGCTTTTGCGCATGAAAAGATCTCAGGTTTCCTTTATTAAGTTGTCACTTTCGCACACAAACTTAACAAAGTACACCCGCGTTATTTCAGATGTTAAAACGGCTAATCCCTCATTTCCAGTTACGACAACGAAGAATTAGATGAATTGATTTAGTTCTAACCTATCATGCCGCTCTCACGCGCAATCAAACAGTTAATCAAACAGTTTAGAATCATGATTTAGGTAGCAAAGCTAAAACAAGAATTAAGCGTCAAATCATTCAAGCTAATCATAGAAACTGATAGATTCATATGCAAAAGTTACATGGATACAATCATACTACAATATTCATCAAAATCTCAACAACAAGAGGATTAGTGATCCATCTTACAAGAGAATCTCAGAGGTAGGGTTTGGACACTTACCATGACACGTTCTCACGCTATCATGACCACGACCACCGTGCTTCCTCGATCTCCTGGCTCCTTCACCGGCCTCCTCTTTGTTGCTAAACTAACCTAAGCTTTGAAGTATAAAAGAAATGTCAAAATAATGAAGTGTTTTGGTGGAAGAGGGATGTATTAGGATGTGTTCTTGAATGGCACGGCCTTCTTCTATTTATAGGCAAAATCTGAGGGCCTCGCTCAGCGGTTTGGACACCACCGCTGAGCGGTTTGGTCGTTATCTCTGAGCGGCCAGGCGTTATCGCTGAGCAGCTTGGTCATTCTTGGCGGCTGCTCGGCTGGCATAATTAATGCGACGGCTGACTATTGCAGGGGCGGCGCCGACATGTCAGGGCGGCGCCAGCTGTTGGCGGCGCAAGTTGCTCCGGTGGGCATCACCGCTGAGCGGCCTAGGTACACCGCTCAACGGCACTTAATCGTGACGTGCGCTGAGTGATATGGCTCTACTGCTGAGCGGGCTGCTTCTGATTATGTCTTTTAGCTTCTTTTTTCCTCTTTTGCCCTTTGCTCCATTCTTCAGGGATTATTCTTCATTTAGTATGGTTGCATCCATCTTTATAAATATATTATAAATCCTGTGGAACTAGGTTTCCCTAGTTGTTCCAATTGTTTAATACAATATGTTTTGATGATGACAAATACAATATGTTCTAATTGTCTATGCTTATTGTATATGTTTATATTTGTAGAACTAGGTTCCCTAGTTGTTCTAGATCTTGATGATGACAAATAGAACATAACAAATAGATAATGACAATTAGAATGCAAAAGGATGTTATATGCTAAATAGAATACATTTGATCTTGCATGATTGAACTTGATGGTAATCATATAGCTTACATATCATACAATGTTATATGAGAAAAATCCTTTTGAAAACATATCCAATAACTCTCTATATGTGCTTGATGGATTAACTATTGGATATATTTGTGTCTATATGTGTATATGCATGAATATCAAGTGCTATAGTGTTACAATGCATGCATTCTAGGTAAAGAATATTATTTGATTAATATAATTTGATCTTTGCCTAATTGTATATGTATGATGCATTGATTAATCTATATATGCATATGAAGATATTGGAACACATTGGTCTAACTATACTTTCTAGTGAATTATTTTGTGTATAGGAAAGTCCAAGGCATCAAGAACAAGATGGAACAAGAAGGAACATTCATATGATGCCCAAAGACAAAAGGTGAATCATGAAATGCCAATTCCATGAAGAACATGGTAATGCCGAAGATAGGATTCATGAAGAATACCAAGTCCAAGCAAACGGTAAAAAGGGAAATAGTTTCTTAGGACTTAAGGTATTCTTGTCAAAGGAAAATTGATATATATCTCTCTCTAAACTCTTAGAATGATGCTCTTAAATGATCTTAATTGATTCCAGGACGTAAAATGAATTAGACAAACTTAGGAATCAAGAAAGATAAGAAAATGGATGAGTGGCGCGCTCAGGAAAGTGACTTGCACAGTAGTTAGTAAAATGATGATATCTTGGGCTATAGAACTCCAATTGAGGTGGTTCAAATTGCTACATAAAGCTAAGAGAAAGATCTACAAATTTGTAGAGCAAGTCATTTTTTTGAGTCATTCGAATGACTCAAGAATGGTCATTCGAATGACTCTGTCATCAGAGAAACACAATGGCTAGATAACGGCTATCATTCGAATGACCTCAAGAGTTATTCGAATGACTCGGGTCCTGAAGCCAAAAACGGCTAGTGTTTCAATGGATAAAATTGATTAAAATAATGGGTAACGGCTATAAACGGCTAGTACACTTAAAAACCCTATAAATACCCATTAAACTCCCATTTCTAGCCAAGTTCTTCACTCCCATCATCCTTATACTTCATTCTATCAATGGATTAATATTTTCCATCATCTTACGAGCAAAAGAGAGATATTGTCAATATTCCTATAGAGCTTCAATTTGTATTATCTATTCTTGAGAGAGTTTCTTGTCAAACACAAAATTTCCATACACTTGTAAAGAGGGTGAGGTATCCCTCTAGTTTCTTAGGGTGTGGTATCCCTAAGGTTTGGTTCTGGAGGCTTCTACACAAAGGTGGGGGATCCTAAGTGTGAGGAGTGCTCTTGGATGTAAAGGTTTGTCAAGAACCTAAGTTAGAAGCTTGATGATAGTGGAGAAATCTTGAGAAAAATGCTTGGGGACTGGACGTTGATCACAAGGGTGATCGAACCAGGATAAATCATTGTTTGGAATCTCTCTAACTCTATCTCTTTATTTATTGCAAACTTATATTATTGTCTTGCATATTTGAGAATTGCATCTGTTGGTAATTGTTTATAAGTTGCTCTGTTGATCTTATTATTTTATTACAAACATAATTGAGCATGCTTATAATCTTTAATTGTTATATTCCGCTGCGTAGTAACGTTGATTGCATGAAAATGAAATATTTGTCAAAATTAGAATAATTTCTTAAATACTCAATTCATCCCCTCTTGGGTATTGGTTACCAAGACCAACAAATCCTACAAAAGTGGGGAATTTAGTTAGATAATTCTTTAAAACATATGCAAATAAGTGCCATTTAAATAGTTGAAAATTGTGTAAATTGGGCACTTATCAGCGAGCAGTAGAAAAGGGGAAGTTTCCAGAGGTGACCACAGGAGGTGATGGGACACTGAGGTTCAATCAACATTTGTGTGTGCTCGATCAAGACAGTTTGTGTAACATCCTGTGCTTCTACAAACCGGAAACCTTTCCGTTTTGCAGCCGAGAACGGCCGGGAAACACCAAGGAAGCGAGGGGAGAAGAGTTAAACCTCCGAAACCCTGGGAAATTCAAGGAACCGGGTTAGGGTTTAGCTGTTGTATAATTTTCGGGAGCCGCTAGATGAGTTTCGATGCAATCGAAAATTTCTCGGATACAGAAAAAGGCCCGTGGGATTTTCTTGGTTCGACAAGGAGGTCCCTAGTCCCTGAGAAAACTGTTCCGGACTGAAGAGAAAAATAAATGGGTCACAACGGTATGTCCAGAATATTTTTAAGGCAACCAAGAGTAAGACTTTTCGAACAAAACGCGTCCGAGCGAAAATGGGAGCTAGACAGGGGAAGGTAGCTTATGAGGAAAGCTAACTAATAAATAACAAATAAAAATATAATAATAATAATAATAATAAAAGAAGCTGAAGCAAAGCTTCAGCAAAACAAATAATAAGAAAGAAAGAAAAGGAAAAAGGAAAAATAAATAAAGTTATTGTGCACGGTTATAAATAACCACGTAACTTTCGTAAAATTACATTTACCTTCAGACGTTTTCACAAACACCCGCCTCGTTCCGACACATCTAGGGCTCGTGTCGGAGTCTCCAAAAAATAGCCGGAGCACGCCATCGTGAAGAGGAAAATCTCCCCTTCAAGGTCACCGAATCGGAATCTCAATCAGAGGTGGGTAATCCTAAGCCCACTGTCTATGTGGATTAATTTTTAACTGTATATGTGTTTATTTGTATATCTGACTGTCGATCTGATTAGTAGTATTTTGGGGGGATATTGGTTAAAAAGGGTTTTGTGAAATATTGAGAAATGAAACACATAATTGTACCAATTGGAACCCTAGGAACAGTGGAAATTGAGAACTGGAGTCTCGGGGAGGCGATTTTTTCAGCAATCATTCGAATACGCAAGGAATTCAATCGAATGAAAGCCAAAATGAGCTTTCCTTCGAATGAATTCCACTGCAGTCAAATGAAGGCGAATTTTTGGGATTTCAATCAAATGAATCTCCTAGTATTCGAATGAAAGAATACCGAGGAAATTCAGTTGAATGAAAACTTATTCCAATCGAATGAAAGAACTTCGAGGGATTTCATTCGAATGCCCCTCCAAGTATTCGAATGAAACCTGGCAGACTTGAGACTTTAGTGATTCTAAGGGATCCAAGGGGTACATAATGGTGTATTTTTGCATAGTAAGGCATGTATCATGAGGAATGGGTTGTGTATAGGTGTTAGAGCAACCCTAGAGAATTAAAGGTCAATCACTTAATGTATAAAGATAATAACGGAGCTTAGGGAACACACATATAGTTATATGTTAGGAAGCCCTCTCTTGGCAAAGTCTTACAGACAAGCCCCTCACCAGTTCACAAAGTTGGATTGGTCGATGTGTTACCTTGTCATCCTTACAAGTTCGGATTGGTTAACGAATCAGTCGCCCCAGGGTGGTTTGATTCGAAGAGTTTAATGACATCGGAAGGTAGAGAATGGATAGAAAAGGCGGAAGTAGAGGAAAAAGCGCTAACCCGGCAAGCCGGTACGCGTGAGGAGATAAAGAGCTAACCCGGCCAGCCGGTATGCCTATGGAAAAGATGCACTAACCCGGCAAGCCAGTACGTGCCAAAGCGGAGAAGTAGGACGCTAACCCGGCAAGCCGGTACGCGTAAGAGATGCCCAACGCCCCCATGCATTATACAACTATAGATATATGTGTGTGATGGGATGAATGATTGTGTATGAGCTTATATATATATATATATATATATATATATATATATATATCTTGTTATTGTTCTGTGCAATATGTAACGTCAAGGGAACGACCCGAGATGATTAGCCTAATGATAATTGACATGCAGGTTTCATAAGCACGCAACTTTAGTAAGAAAGATTAGTTCCCCAGTCACCTAGCTAATCTTAGATAAAGCCGTTCAGGACTTTAGGCCAAATAATAATCAGTAGGATGCTAGTATACATGTTTTCACCTAGAAACACCTGAGTGGCCTGGTTCATAAGAGAGAAAGAAACAACATACCCCAATGCTAGGACCAACCACTGAGGACGCGAGTTCTCACCCCCACTCCCTTATGCTTCAAGGGGCGAACGAGGACTATGCGGGATACGAGGAATACCAAGAAGAGCCTCCCGCCGAGCCGTGAAGAATTGAAGACCGAACGGGGTAGAGGATTCCGTTCGAGGACTCAATAGCCTTGCTTTATTTTGGGATACTTATTTTGTACCTGTATATGTATGATGGTGGTGTGTAGACTACTCTATTATATTATTACTGATGCAACTATGTGTAATGGACCATGTACCTGTTTATTATAAACTGTCTGGACGTGGATACCTTGTCCGATAAGCTTATGCTCTACCGTTTGTAATATATGCTCATATTCACGCATGGCTCATAATTTGTATACGTATGCAATGATCAACTAAATTTAAAAAAAAAAACATATGGTACGTATTTTGCTGTAAACCGTATTTTCGAAAAGATCAAGGGTATAGATACCCCACCAATGGATCGACAACCTAGCGAGCATTGCACATGGCTCGAGCATGGGCATTTAGCTAGGGTGTTGCAGTTTGAGGGAGGACATCCTACGGGAAGGGCACAAAATCCAGTTCACGATGCACCCAGGAACCACCAAGATGTATCATGATCTCAGGAAAATGTTTTGGTGGCCAGGTTTGAAAAGGGATGTCGAGAACTGGGTATAGAAATGCTTGGTCTGTCAGAAGGTAAAGATCGAGCATCGAAAACCGCATGGGTTGCTCCATCCCCCAGAAGTTCCAGAATGGAAGTGGGATGCTATAGCGATGGACTTTGTCTCGAGTTTACCACGCACTCGGACGGGAGTGGATGCCATTTGGGTAATTGTGGAAAGACTAACCAAGGCTGCTCACTTTATTCCCATCAAAATGACTTATCCACTGGAGAAGCTCGTGCAGCTGTACGTTAAAGAAGTGGTAAGATTACACGGGGTACCGTCCTCCATCATCTCGAACAGAGATCCCAGGTTTACTTCCAAATTCTAGACTGCTTTTTAGAAGGCATACGGATCTCAGTTGCACTTAAGTTCCGCATATTATCCTCAGATGGACGGTCAGTCAGAGCGGACCATCTAGGCTTTAGAAGATATGCTGAGAGCCTGTGCGCTTGATACGCCAGGGAATTGGGAAGTAATACTACCGTTTATGGAGTTTGCATATAATAACAGCTACCAAGCCAGCATAGGCATGGCGCCGTTTGAAGCTCTATACGGCCGAAAATGCCAGTCACCACTCTACTGGAACGACAGTAGGCAGTATCGCAATTTAGACCATGATGAGGCACAGGAGGCAGAAGAATTGATGAAGCTAATACGACAGAGAATGCTCACCGCACAAAGCCGACAGAAGAGCTATGCCGATAACTGGAGAAGACCGCTCGAGTTCCAAGAGGGAGATCATGTTTTCCTGAAGGTTACTCCGGCAACAGGTATTGGGAGGTCTTTGAGGATTAAAAAGTTGAACCCACAATTCATCGGGCCTTTCCAGATCTTGGAACGCATTGGACCTGTAGCTTATCGGATAGCCCTTCCACCGACTTTAGCCAACCTCCACAATGTCTTTCACGCCTCCCAGCTACGCAAGTATTATGCTTCCCCCGACCACGTACTAGAGCCGGAGCAGATACAGCTGAGGGAAGATTTGGCCCTACCACTCACACCTCAGCAAATCATTGACCACAAGACTCGCAAGAAACGAAACAAGGAGATTCCTATGGTACGAGTAGTGTGGGTGAATGGGGAATTGGAAGAGCAAACATGGGAGCTGGAAGCCAACATGAAGAAGGCCTATCCCGAGCTATTCAAAAGGTACGAATTATCCCTACCTCTAAATTTCGAGGACGAAATTTTTCTAAGGGCGATGGAATGTAACATCCCGCTCCTTTCTTAGTGAAAATTTCCCCAAGTAACTGCTAGTAAACTGTTCGCTGAGTTGATTGTGTGAATTAACTTGTAAAGGTCAGTAGGAATTATTCTGTAGGGATTTGATAAATTCTGCTGACACTCAAATGATTCCTCTTGACCCCTAGAGATGAATGAAAAAATTAAAGTGTCGGAAAAACGGAAATCGGCTCGGCTTTGGACGATTCCGCAGACACTAGAACAGTCCCGTTTAGCCCCCTCTAACTAGTAAAACTGAGCAGAGAGTCTCAAGTCTCTGGGAATCCAACTTGTATTGGAAGAAAGTCCCAAATACCTTAGATTAGCCCCACAACCTTATTGGGAAGTTTGGGAGATAGCGAAACCACAAGCGGAACGGTTGTCCGCAAACGTGGGAGCTTAACGATGTATTAAAGGTATCTGTGACAAATACTCCTTCGGAGAAATATTCACAAACACCTTCTAAGAATAATACTCTTAGGAAGAGGGATCGCGACGGTATAAGCAGAATATTTTTCGAACGACCGTGCGCGACGCACCGGGACTGCGAAGGATCAAAAACGAGCGAAACGGGACCGGGGTGGGACCCAATCTGATTCAGCACGTAGGGGAGGCAGATTTCTCAAGAAAAATAATTAAATATACCTTGATGTGACTTAATTTGACCTTAGGATTATCCAAACTAATTAAATAATTAGAAAATTAAATAAAAGGGCATTTTGGTAATTTTGGGGCCAAGGGCAAAATGGTAAAAGGGGCATCAGCCCTTGGGCTATAAATACCCCCCAAAAACCGAAAATGAAAGGAAAAAATTAGAAACATTGTCAGAACTCTGTCCGTTTGCCGATCGACTGCTGTTCTATCAAACCGGAGACCTAGACACCGCCTGCCCTAAGCCCAGTTCACTTCCTCCAGGAATCCCCTAACCTTAGACCACGAAAAACCCTTTAAAAACCTAAGGAAAGCTTCAAGAAATTCGGCCAAGAGGAGCTAGGAGGCATCCAAGCAAGCTAGGAGCAAGCAGGAACCGCCGGAGCCGGGGAAAACGGGGGTAAACCTGACATTAACCACTGTCCATGTGGCCTAAGATGTTTGATGATATGCATGATATATTCTGTGCTAGGATAGGCTAGGATTTTGGTTGGATAACTCTTTGGATGAACTATGATGAGGTGCTATGTGAATGTGTTATATTTGTCAGACATGTTATATGCTTTGTGACTAGACGGTTAGGAAAATATGAACTTGATTATGGAAATTATTTTTGGAAGCTTGAAAATATGTTCATGACTGTTAGAAATTGGCTAGAAATGATGGAAGAAATGCTCTAAGGATTGATGCCTAGGAACCTTGTAGAATATGGAAAATTGCAGGAATTAGGAGCTGAAATTCGTCCAGGACCCGCTGAGCGGCTAGGGTTTCCGCTGAGCAGCCTGTGAGGCGCTGAGCGGTAGACCCTAGGCGCTGAGCGGCCTGAACGAAGTCAGACTCCCCACTTCGAAACTTGTTATTTTCTTAACAAAAAACTCAACTTTTTAGACTGCTTGCAATTATCCATGGATCTACCAATTTTACTAAGTATGTTAATTATTATGAACGGAGGATTTATGTTTAAGGAAAAAGGACTGTTGACTGGAATGAACTGTATTGAGGTATGTCTTATGTGATTATGTGTCATGGAAATGGTTTTACAAAAGGAAAAGAAAGGAAAAAGAAAAGAAAGGAAAGGAAAGGGAAAGGTATCGGGCATGACGTCACTAAGTCCCAAAAAGGAAAAGGAAAGGAAGGAAAAAGGAATCTTTTCCTAGCTGTGCGTGGAGCCGGAAGGAAAGGCAAGCTGAACCCTAGGCATGCCTCGTCCCTAGCATAAGGACGAGGTAGGGTCCCCTCGCCATCCCTAGCATAAGGATGGACTCTCCTATCGTGAGCTACTGAGGTTAAGCGTTGCCTAGTCCTCATGGTACTGAGACACCAAGGAAGCCTGTCGCACTAGGCCACCGTTATGGGGGGTTGAGCTTGAAGTATGTGCTCTAAGTGATATAACTGTACATAAGTGGAGGTGCGAAGAAGCTTATAATTAAAATGGGCACGGTTATAAGTGGATGCGCACTGAAGCTTATTAGGTGATTATGTGAAATATGTGATTATGTGTAACTTAGGAAGTAAGGTAGAGGACAGATGACTTAGTTAATGAAGAATAGGTTCCCCAGTCACCTAGTTAATTTAGATAAAGCTGCTCAGGCTTAGTATGGATCTTAATAATCAATAGGGCAATAGTATAACTGTAACACCTAGAAATCCCTGAGCGGCCTGAGGCACGTATGAGGAAAAAGAAGTCCCCTAATCCCTAAGGTTTCCCACTGAGTGCGTCATGTTCTCACTCCCCTCATCCATGACTTCAGGATTTGATGAAAGTCAAGGAGCGGAGCAGGACGAGGAGGAGACCTTCCCAGGCAAGACGGCGGAGGAGTAAACTTTTAGCTAGTGGATTGTATATATGTATAGACATCATTTTGTGACCTTTGTACTTACTATTTTGTACTTACTACTTCTAGTGTAACCTATGTACTTGTTTATGAATGTATGATGGACCAGTGTTTGTTGCTTCGCCATACGCTGTATATATCCCTATTTTATTAGCTAAGCATGCTATGTTTCCGCTTGCGATATATGCTCTAACGCGACAAGGCTCCTAATTTATTCTATGTGACGTACAAAAGAAAATTTTAATATGGTCCATATTTTGGGTAACGATATGTTCAATGTACAAATGGGACTAAGTATTATCCCTACTAGAGCAGATAACAACTTAGCTAGCAAGCTTGCAACTTAAGCGTATGCTAGCTAGCTAGGGGGTTACACTTACCTAACTTTGTTTATATTAGATAATGTATAGAGTTTATTTAGCTAATTTCATATATTTATCATAATTGAGTTATATTTTATTGAACAATAAAATAATACAGATACTGAATAATGTATGACATAACCACTAAGTGTCATGCATTAAGGTGTATTTTATGATATTTCTTTCATTATTCAATTTCAATTATAAATACAATATTTAATCAAGTTTAGTTCCTAATTATATTGTTTATAATATTTTTTTACGTATATAAACTCATACGAGTTTACGATTCGAGTTTGCTGAGACTCCACGCATTTACTTAAACTCTCGAGTTTGACAACCTTGGTTACTAGCACAATTTGAAAGCAAAGAAAAAATTTTAGTCTTACAAATTTTCGAAATTCAATTTCTGCTACAAGCTTTGAAAGGAAGGAAAAAAGTTCCAAATCTAGATCTAAAGGTTGACGTGAAGTATAACGGGTGATTGATGAGCACGCTAGCACCGAGGACAGGTGAGGGTCGATGGCTCTGTGTGGAGGAGGGAGGCAGCACTGTTGGGAGGAAGGAGAGGAGAGGAAGAAAAGGTAGAGTGGAGAATAAAATAGTTAGAGAGAGAATTGAATTTCTTTTAGAAATATAAATAAAAAGGTTAAAAGGGGACTTTCATATTTTTTTACAAGTTTTTTTAAAACCTAGACCAATTTGCTCCAAAGAGAGCTCAGTCCAAGTTAGCCTGCTCCATAAAACTGTTCTATACCTTTCTAAAATAAAAGTATGATTCAAGGTTCAAAAGCCTTTTGCACAAAATTTAATACTACAAAATGAATTGTTTACCTGAAATCAGTCAAAATGTTTTCTGAGTGAATAATTTCTAAAAGGGTTGAGTTTTATAATTAAATTTTAATACTAATCTTCTAGTGTTTCTCAAAACATACTCAAGTATATTATTATATCAACTTTTAGTGCTAGTATCAAATTATATGATTTATACTACGTCAAAACTACCCAAGTTAGCATTTGTACAAAAGAAATATTTCATGGTTCAAGAACACGAATCATTGATCTCCTGTTTTTATAATTTTTTTTAAATAACACATTAAAATTAATGATTCATAATAATCTGACCATGCATTGGATGAATTCCAAAATCATCCGTGATACTAGTGCAGCCCCTAATTAGAGTAATGATACACATTCTTCCAACAATCCCAAACATTAATCTAAGTAAATGAATTAAAAAATAGATAAAATCAAAGTCTTAAAAACCTAAAAAGCAATCAATTCTTAATTCATTTAGCAATTAGAAAAAGTGCTTAGGAGGATTTGTTACAAGGATAAATTATTTCTCCCCTAATTAATCCTTTTATAGTTTCAAGAACCGATGCTTGTGTCAAAATGCGCAAAAGTAATCTATAACCTGGATGACATGCTTTCCCCTTTAAACGAGGTGAAAAGCACAAACCGGGAGCAACATCATTTACAACAAAGGACGGAGACAAACTACACTTAGGGTGAAAATGCAAATACTTAAAGCAGTCACCTTGCTTGCTAGCTGTCTTGCATTGAATTCGAAAGACAAACCAACCATAGAACACCCAACAGTGTCATTATGGAGCCAATAACGAACTGGCTGAGCGAAAAATTGGCCAGTAAACAATACAAACACCGACACGAAATAGAACCCCTAGCCTCTCAACCAAGTGTTCCTGTAAGATGAATTGTCCCTTAGGGAGGCATCATGGGGCTTGTACTCCATAACGTAGCTGTGAGGAAGCTTCAAATGGCGTTTAATCGAATCTCTCAGCGCCATAACAGCCTGGAACGAGATGCGAGATTTTATTATTACTATTGAAGACAAGCATTAATGTGTATTTCCTCTACACAGGCGCGCAAACACACTGATAGAGTCAGTAATAATGCCAACCTGATGATCGGATGCATTGCGATTCCAGACACTCAATATATCCTCATTGAAACGAATGCTTAGTACTGCACCGCATATGTTATCTCCATAATCTAATTGATCACCTACCAAGGCAAGAACCTGCAGTCAGCCATGTAATGCTATTACAAACTTCAACATCTCCAACTCCAATAATACAAGACAGAAATAAAATAGTAAATAGGGGGCATATATCATGAAATCAAATTCAAAAAGCAAGAGAGATTGCAAATGGTAATTTGGCTGGTCTATAACTTGCCTTCATAGATAATTTCTGAAGGAATATTGGACATGGACAACAATGCGAGGAAGACTTCAGTTCAACAAAATCATGTGGAAATCTTATGTGCTAAATTGTTCATTACTAAACAAAATGCAAATCAGAAATCTTTCCAGATACAGTTGGCTAATCCCATCTCGTTTGCACTATTCTTTTCCTAAATGCAGAAAATAGAAGCATCAAAACAAATGTGTGGAACACGGTGAATAGCATTGCTTTTCCAGCCTGTTATTAGCAATGCTTCCTCAAGTTATTGGTAGCACACTAACTTTGTTCAATAGAAAATTGCTCAATATAATTAGTTCATGTCATATAAATGAACTGTAGTTTTCACAAATTCAAATGACAGGTAGAACTAATGGAGGCCTAGCTACTCAATTATTCTGGCCTTGAGCACAAGACTCCCACCAAGTAGGGTTTGGATAAGGTAGATGCATGCTGCCTTACCCCGCAAACAGTTTAGGTCACAAGATAGCAACTTACCGTTGTGTGGCTCACCGTAAAAAATAATGCCCCATAAGAATGAGGAGAAGAAATGAAAATTAAAAAATCGGAGAGAGGGCAAGAATAAAACTAAACCCCACCACCAGCAGGTGTTTCTAAAAGGAATTACATGTGAGACTAGATCTCCATTGAGTTCAAACTTCATAGACTGCTGCTGTCAACTTAATCTCACTCTCATCACCTAGACTAAAAGGCATAGACTACAAAGCATGATGCAAGTACAACAACATTCAAGCCTTGTCCCACTAGGTGGAGTTAGCTACATGAATCATGTGACACCTTAATGGTTCTAATTCTATTTCTTTATCTCTCCTATCTCTAACCGTTGTGCTATCCTTCATCTAATCCACTTTCCTAACTAGGTCAGCTACATGCCTTCACCACACATGATCAAACCACCTAAGATGAGACTATGATTTTTTTCACAATTTGTTCTACCCCAACTTTCCCACAAATGCATTCATCCTAAATTTTATCTTGTCTAGTGTGTGCACTCATCTAATGCAAATTCTATTTTTTTGTGGACCAAAAAATATCAGAAAAGAATTCTCATCTTTGCAATATTGAACTTATTTTCTTGTTGGCTTTTTAATGTCCCACATTGAGTCTCATATAACCTTGCTAGTCTTATAGTTATGCGGAAAAAAATTTCCTTTAAACTGATTGGTACTTTTATGACCAAAAAAAAATAGACTAAACAGTATGATTAAAAAAGAAAAACCAATGGAGCAATCAACAGTTTTAGGTTATCTTCTAAATGTATAGTACACATCAGGAGGTACAGAGTAAAGAATTTATTGACATCAGACTTTGTGATATGTGATTTTGTCATGGTGAAATCAGCATTGCACACAGAAAATGTAGGGCTTGCTGGTCCAGTTATATGAAATGAATGCTTCTAGTTCTAGTTAATGTGAAGGTGGGAGACGTGTGAACTTTATGAAGCTACTTATAAAATCTTCTGTACACTCCAAACTCCATTACAGGTTTGCTAAGTTAAAATCATGTCGAACTCAAAAGAATGCACTCTGAGAAATGATGCGGATCAACATGCTTTAAAAGTAAAGCAATTGAGAGATGTATTTCTAAATTATAAATTGGAAGGAAAAATGGTTCTTGTCTTCAATTGCAGTAATTCTTAAAAACCAACAAAAACATCTAAGGCCCATTATACCATTTCAGTTACTTGAATATTCTATAAATTTAATGGCAACTTTAGATAACAAGACTTATCCCAAATGTGTCAAATCCATGCCATTGGGATCCATAAAAAAGCCAAATTTCCAGTAAAACTATTTAGTTAGATTGTGAAAGTATACAATTAAATAATCACTCAATGAATTATAGTGTTAACATTACTCACACAGAAATCTTGGCAGACATTTTATCAGCGGAGAAAGAAAACAAGGCTCCTAAGAAAATATTTCAACTTACCAAGTCCTCCCAAAAACGACCTGAGACAACTTTCTTGAATCGTATAATCCATTTACCACCATTGCAGTTAGCAGAGTCCTTTAAAAGAAAAAATACGCATTGTCATTTCAAAAAAAAAAATGTCAAGCACACCCTTGCCCCTTTCTCCCTCCAGAATAGAACAGCCCATGTATTCTCAATAAACAAGACAAAGCATCTACAGCTAAGGCTTCCAAGTACCTACCTCCCATAAAGGTCGGATTCCTTCCTTAAAAAGGTGCAAATCTGTTGGACTAGGCAATGAAGAAGGTCGGGCAAGATGGCAGTAGCAAACCCAAAATCCTTCAACCTATAAAACGAAAAATTTTCAAAGAAATAAAATTTACAGTATATCCATCTAAATCCTTCAATATAGCAATGATCTTACCGTACTGAAATCAACAATTTTCTTTATGTTATCCTCATACGATGTTTGACTTCGAACTCCAGGTGTTCGCCGTGTGTACCAAAGCACAAATTTGTGCTGCTCATAGACATTACAAACACAAAATAAACTAAAATGTCAAACTGCACCAAGAACCTCTGGGGGAGAGAGACAGGCAGAGAAAGATAAACATAATTACCACACGTAAGAAGAAAGAATGTCAAACCATTAAGAGCCCAAATCTAAAAAATGCTGAAGAGGAGAGGCATAACCATCACTGACATATGCACAAACAACTAATGCATCAAAGAAACAATCAAGATACAGCCAATAGCATTTGATCAACTACTGAAGAACTAAAATAGTTTCTAAGGTTAAATTTAAAGACCAAGTTTGTCAAGAACCAACTCAGCTAAAAGCTTAAGTTGGTAGGTGAAGAGTTGGGAATATTTCATGTTTAGCTCAGTACAGTCCCTGATGCAAGAAACTTTTATCCTTAAGTACATACAATGCACAAGCCCAATTTACCATGTGCTTGAACTCAAGCTTATTTATTTAGTAGAATGAGGATACCAACAATCGAACATTTGAGGGTCACACACTCATAGGCTTACATACCATGTCAAAAGATCATGTCTCCTAAATGCTTGTTAAAAGTGGAGGGTTCCCAAACTGGTCTTAATTGAAAAATTCAAAACCAACAAAGAAAACCCAAATTTGAATTTTCTTAGGAATCATCTGCAGTAAATAATTGGTACACACAACCCACAACTTTCAATATCATCACCAGGTTGCCCCTCCACATTTCTATGCACAGAAACTTGAAAGTAAGACAAAAGCCCACTAAAATGTTCACTTCAAATTGGGTCTGGCTCATATTATGATTTATGGCAACAACAAAAAAAAGGAGACTACAAATGGCAAATAGGGATCTAATATCGTCACAAACACATTCCATTGGAATGAAGCATGAGATTATAACCCAAATCACTTGTGAAGTCCCCTTTCACCACATGCGCGCAACACTCTCAATCACAAGGCGTTTCATTTCAATGATTTCATGCATACTATTTTGCTGCGACTAAACCTTCGAAGTGGGGGGGAAAAATCATAGATTGGGCTCAAAGTTAAAATTGCCCTAAAACATAATCAAATAAAGGAATACACTAGATACAAAAAAAGTGATTTTCGTAGTATTTGACCGATTTGGTTGTGAAGAATTCGAAGTGGGAGAGAGGAACCTTAAGGGGGTGAAGACCAGCTTTGAGGTCACGAGCCTGTCGCTCTTCAGCTTCTCTGCTAGGGTTATTGTTAGCATCAGACGACAACTGAGAGGAAGAAGAATCTAGGGTTTGCAGGGCTTTATCAGAGTTGGTGTTGTTACTGTTACTCTCGAATTCCTTCTTTTCCGCCATCAAATCCATTATCAATTCCTAAAACTCTAGTCCCCTTTGCCCCTTTTGGTGTCGTGTGCTGAGGTACAGATCAAAATGCTAGGTAGGGTTTAGTTCAAGTGTCTCGAGTCTCTCGACTCTTCGCTCTTGCGTTAAGAAACACCAACGCTGGACCCGGTAAGAGAGACAGCAATCCGTTTGCGTTTGGTTTTAATTAGGAGGCACGTGAACACAAAATTTTATTTAGGTAAGTATAAAAATTTGTGTCTAATGATGTAAAATTAGTATATTTTTTTGTACTTTTATTTTGTTAGGACACGAAAATAAGGGTAGCCGAATTTTAATAAAATTATGAATAAATAAGAAGGAGATTCAAACGATATTTTAAGTCATTTGTCATATTTTTATGTCTTGTCATCACAAACTAAATATGACACAAATACAATAAATAGTATATTGTATATCATCAACAAACAAAATACAAGACTGACTTTTAGTCATGATTTTATGTCTCTATTCCCTGTTCCTATTTTTAGGCAGGGGGCTTCAGCCCCTGTTCCTATTTTTCTTTTTTTTTCTTTCTTTTATTTAGTTTATTATAATATTATATTATTATTTTTAGAAAATATCTTGGCTGTGGATAAGCTTTAAGGCTTTCAAGCTAGTTCTGATCATATTTGATCGCGTTTGGAAGATATTTGATCATATTTGATCGCGATCGACTAATTTTCCTGGTCACAGTGGCATGTCAGGTCAAGGTATTCGTGAACATATCTTCGTGAGAATATATTATTAGCACAAAATTAGGACCTGATGGGATTTCAGATTTGGCCAAAAATTGGCACAGACCTTGCGGCATTTCTGAGAGATCATGAAACAATTATTTCGACTAGCGTTTGGAAGAGATAAGTCTTGTAAATAATTTTCTCAGTCCAAATAATCGTCTCTAATGTACTTTAATTAGGTAAAATTAGGAATTATGCGAAATTTTCATAAGGGAAAAGTTCGGGATGTTNTTGTACCTATGATAAACTGCATCCTGAGGATTCGGCGGTCATTACGTCTTAGGACGACCGTAGATAACTAGAGGTCATCACCTAATGTTATAAAAAGAGCATAATTGGACTCTAGGGAACCATGATATCTGAAGTAGGATTTCGGTCACGAGGGTCTGGTGTGCCTTAACAGTCAGTATGTAGTTATATGATAGAAATTCCCTCTCTTGGCACGTCCACAGACATGCCCCACACCAGTCCAGCAAGATGGATTGGTCAATGATAATGAACAAAAAGAAAGCAATAAAAGAAAGATAAAAATGAATGTTATAAGGGTGACGTCACACCTAAGAAATGATAATGATAATAATGATAATGTATGAGTCCTCGCTTGGATTGCGTCACAGGACCGACCCCTCGCCATCCCACATGGTGGATGGTTATCTCTATTGATGGTCGATAGACGAAACACTAGTTATCCGCGGTGGTTCGCAACCACTCAGGTTAAAGCGTTGTCTGATCGTCATCAATATGGAAGCAATCTTGATGGGGGCATGTGCTCTACACTTAACATATAGATTTGTCCTTGGTTCGGAGAAATTCTAATGCTCCTTGATGTTAATGGCTTTATTAAAAAAACTCCAATGTCATTCCAACTGATTTCTCCCCTCGAACGCGTGCTTGTTACCTTGCAAGGGCTTGATCATCTCTCAACATCTTGTTTAAGCATAACTCACAAGTTGTCTTATCAAGACCCTCCACTATTTGACCATCCACGTCAATATTTTTCAAAAGATTTAGCTGATACTCCAATGCACTTTTTTATGTTAGCATCCAATATTTAAAAAATGTATCCAAAGATCTTGTTGGTAAGAGGCTTTCTAATAACAATTGGTGCTTTCACCTTTAATGTGATATGGGATTTCCACTCGTTTCTGCTGCTACGATGATCCAAATCTGAACGTTGCATAACGACCTCCAATTTAAAGTAAGGTGGTAGAGAAATAGGAACATTAATTATGATTTAAATTAAATTTAAATTTAAGGATTAAATATGTTTTTAATCCCTCATAAATTTTGAATTTTGTGTTTTATTTGTTCTTTATAAAAAAAATTGTAAGGTTTTGGTCTCTATCGTCATGTTAGATTGTTAACTGTTGATGTGATAATTAACTTGATTACGTGGCGAAGGTGAGGGGGGACGGAGAGAAGCATGTGAGGACACATGGGTGGGGTGGGGTTGCTTTGCTAGTAATAGCGAGGGCGGCAACTCACGAAGCTGTAACGAAGAAGAAGATGATAGCATATGTATGCTAAAAGCAGCACAGGAGTAAGCAAAAGAAGCAATATGATTGCGTTAATCATGTTACATGTGTGGCAAGTGACCTACCACGTGGTCAAATTAACTGTCATGCCAGTAGTTAACAATTTCATATGACAACATGAACTAAAACCATACCAAAAAAACGATTATTAACAAAAAACAAAAAAAATTATAAAAGATAAAATACAAAATTTAAAATTTATGAAAAATATTTATCTCTAAATTTAAATTCAAATGTCATATTCGTCGGCTTATTCTAAATCACAACTAATGTTAACACTCTCTCCCTCAATTCTCACATCGACAACAAAGTTGAGAAACATTTACTTACTGCAATACACAACACCAGATCCAAAAGATCTATATAATATACACACACACATATATATATATATATATGAATCAACGCCCTTTTTTGGTGAGTCCCTTTGTTATCTAAAATATATCGTGCAATTGAATGTCTAATGACTGCTTCTTAAGCGATTATACTATGGATCATAATTGTTGAGCATCTTATTTTAAGAGTGCTGAGTGAAGTGCAGCACTAACAGCCGTATGTGTAGTTTGAGGGTAAAAAGTGATCCATGTGAGCAAAAAGACAAGATTCATGAGTATCAATTTTCATGTGAAGCAAAAAGACAAAGTCATGAGTATCAATAAAGATTTTAGACACAAAAGTGATATCAAGTATTTGAAAGTAAAAGAGGATGCTATTATATAAACCTAGAGGATACAAATGAACAATTATAAACTCATTAATCAAAGAAATATGGACATAACTTTCCAATTATAAATCTAAGCGGCATAAAAGAAGTCTAGTATGTACTATAGGAGTAGTAAACAAGCGCGCGTGCATTTAATTTTCTTTTTCTTTTTTAAAAAATTGTCGTTTTGCGGGCATCTAATTAAAGTTTATTATAATTAATTGGAGGACTGGGAATCTCTCCTTTGCTAGCTCCACCCGATGAAGTGGGTCCGATTAATCTATAGAACCAATTGATCAATCTGCATAAACGTACAAGAAACGTAATCGCGATTCTCGCCTAATTAATTATTCTTTTTAGTAAAAAGAAGGTCGTCTTGATTATTCTTTAAAAGAAGGGTTCAATACGGACTAAAATTTAAACAAAGCTCGGAAGATTTCTTGAGTGGGTCCTCTTTCGTTTCTTGGTTTGGCGTGATCTGAGCCTTCAATTCTAAATTCCAATGGTGCCGGGTCCTGAATCATCAACTAAGATTATTTAAGATTCTTTTAATATACATAACCCTCTCATATTAAATTTTCACATGAAAATGTTATAAATGTGTGATCTTTAATTTTTTACTTACATATGTTATGTATAATTTTTTTTCAATTAATGATAAAAGATCACACGTAATATTATTGTTAAAATTTAACATAAGAGAACTCGCTTTCATGAAATTGTTGTTGCTCATTCCTATATCTTTAGATTATTTGTTATCAGGAGACTTAACCTATGCAACGCGGGAATGACACATGACAAGGACACAATACAACACAAATACATGGACATCAATTTTTAAAAGCCATAGAATAGGGGACAACCAAACTACGGTTTACAAATAAAACATAAAATATCAGTTCTGTTAAATGTATACTCTAAATCCATACACTATACATACATCCATTTTAATATACGGTAGGACCCACAATATAACCTCCCGTTAATCTCTCTCCTACTCTCGCTCACTTGCGCGTCCAACACACGCGTAACCTCTCTCTTTGATCTCTTTTCACTTCTGATCGAAAAACACAAGAAACTCTAGTATCTTTCTTCTATTTCTCTTCACTCTCATCAACTTTCTTCGATCTCTCTTCACTCTTGTACCGGAGTGGTACGTTTTGGATCCTGGAGCTCCGCGGAGGACTATGGTTGGATGGGGCGAGTACCTGCAAGGACTCCAATACTTAATTTAGTAGAGGTTCGAGATGTTGGTCAAAGTAGTGGTTTTTGAGTCTGAGCGTTTACCTAGTAGGCTGACCCTGTTTATATACTTGGATGGCATCCGTGATTTTCTCAAACTCGTGGATATCCTTCCTGTTTTGCCTCCGGGGATCGCGGAGTGATGCCCGCTGGGGAGAGTCCATTACGGGGGCATGATGGCGGCTGATTGATTTGGAGCCGGTTCGGGTTGTGCTGACTCCGTCGGTCATTCCGAGGGTATGGGCCATTATCATCTAATTGGGCTGCGCTCGTGGGCCGATCGTGGGTGATCCGCGGAATGGGCCTTTGAGGCCCAATCTGTAACAACTCTCATCAAATCTCGTCGATCGCTCTTCACTCTCGTCTATCTAAGATTTGTTAGAGAGATGAGTGATTGAAAGAAAAAAGAAACCAAGATTAAAAGAAGGAATGTTGCTGCTTGTTAACATCTTTTAAATAAGAAAGAGAAAAGTTTGGGAAAAGAACAAAAAATAGGTCATAATTGACCGGAAGAAGGAAAAGAAACAAAACATCAAAGCATAATTAATAATGTTGTAAACAAGTGCTTAATGTTTGCACTTATGCTCATTTAATGTTTGCACACTTTTACAATACATCAAATTCTGCATTTTTAAGCATTTGTGACAAACACATAATGCTTATATCACATCATCTAATATTTATTCAGGACAATATGTAAAAAATTGTGTCAAAATATTTATAATATTTAGGCATTAATTGTTGAAAGGTTGAGAATGTGCCAAAATGCACATCCTCTTCCTCAGCAAAGACAAAAACCTGTGACCTGTGGATAATGTTTGCACATACGCTCATTTAATGTTTGCTCTTTTTTCCATTTAAAGTTTGCACACTTCTACAATACATTAAATTCTTCATTTTTATGTATTTGTGACAAACACATAATGCTTATATCACAGCATCTAATGTTTATTCATGACAATATGTAAAAAATTGTCAAAATATTTATAATATTTATGCATTAATTGTTGAAAGGTTGAGAATGTGCCAAAATGCAGCTTCTCTTCCTCAACAAAGACAAATCTGTGACCCGTGGATAATGTTTGCACATATGCCCATTTAATGTTTGCACTTATGCCCATTTAAAGTTTGCACACTTCTACAATACATCAAATTCTGCATTTTTATGCATTTGTGACAAACACATAATGCTTATATCATACCATCTAATGTTTATTCATGACAATATGTAAACAATTGTGTCAAAATGTTTATAATATTTATGCATTCATTGTTGAAAAGTTGAGAATATGTCAAAATGCACATCCTCTTCCTCAACAAAAAAAAATTGTGACGTGTGCATATTGTTTACCCATACGTCCATTTAATGTTTGCACTTATGCCCATTTAAAGTTTGCACATTCAATTTTTTGTCATATACATGTTAGTGATGAATGAGTATTAGAACGTATAAAGTTTCACTACACTAAAATTTCACAGAGACGTCAAAGAACAAAACTCTTCATGGAAATCAAAGAAAAAAAGCATGAAAACAATGATGAGAGGATAATTAAAGAAAGGATGATGATGATGATAATTAAAGAATGGATAACGATGATAGGAGGATGTGAGAATGACAGAGGATATGACGATGATGACGATGGCAAACATAATAGAACAAGGATGAAAGGTTGAAAACGATGAGTGAAAACAATGACGAGAACAAGTACGGGATTAGGGTGCGTGCATTGTGTATAATTATATTCTATACATATAATTATCATTAATTGTGTATAAAACCGTATAAAAAAGTGATGTATGTACGGGTGTATGATTTAAGGGTGTACATGGAACATTTTTATAAAAATAATACTGTTACACCGAAATTCACCAAGTCTAGGAAATATCATGAGTCAAAAAAAACACGTGTTAAACTCAAATGAAATCCATGAGAGACCCTTCATGGGCATGGATAGACGACAGGTCCTAAGTCAAGGGGAAATCGACTACACTCAAAGTAGCAAGTGTTGATTCATAAGAATGACGAAAGACAACGACCTTGTTTAGAACAGTCGAAATAAACTCTTAGGATCATAATTGAAATCACATCAATGTGCCAATCTATGACAACTCTATCCCCCATGTTATGGACTGGACCATAAAGGCTCATCCAGCACATCTCCAAGAACAAGGCCCAACACTCCGCGGATCGGCCCAACTCAGGATAGCCATTCGAGAGCCCTCAAACGGTCCCGAAATCCTCTCCTCCCACCTGCTCGCTCGCGATAAGCCACCACATTTTAAGATACAGGCCAACGTGGAGGTGGGTTGCGAACCAAGCATCCTAGTCTCCATAATAATTTCCAAAGTGTATTTCCGTTGAGTGAGGGAAATTCCGGTGGAGGAGTGAGCCACTTCCACTCCTAAATAAATACTTCAACTTCCCCAAATCCTTCATTTAAAAACATGGTGTGAAAGAAAGATGGTGCCTCAGAGGTTTATTCAGGAGAACAAAATGCCCAAGTCCAATAACGTAGCAAAAGAGGCCATGAAGAATAAATCACAAGGACAATAATTAGCTTCAAGTTTAAACGCAGAGGAAGTTTTCCAAAGCCAAAAGATGTTATCATTAGTTGAATTTGCTAGACCAGAGGCACCTGACAGTTATGCAGAAGACATGAGACTCTATAAATATTCTTTGAGGGAGTCATTTGGAATTCTGAATTTTGCTTGTACGCCTCTAGCACTCAATTGTCATCACAACAACATGAGTTACAAAAGAAATCGAGTAAATTCCCTTTTATTCCTGAATTTTTATTTTGTTCTTAGGAGTAGTTTATCAATTCTGCAAGTGTGTTTATGTTAGTTGCTGTACTTCGAATATTATTATATAAAGTTCAATATCTATAACCAAATTTTGCTCTTTGGTTAAAGTCCTCACACATACCTTATTGGTTTCACATGGTTATACGTTTTACGAAATGATAATTTTGACGCGCATTGTTCTTAATATGTGAGTCCATAAAAGGGAATTCGGTTAAATTCTCAATAAATTCAGTTGGTCTAATAAACTATTTACTAAATAGGAAAAAAATTGTAAATAAAAATTTGTATTAAATTGATTTGAGATTTTCTCAAATTATTTTTGGGTAATTCTAATTGATAGCTTTAGGGGTTTCCAACCTTAGTAAAATAACATAAACTATAAAAATGTTGTAATAAATATTTGTCTACATGGACGTGCACTAGATCCAGCTGGATCGGGTATGTGGCCATCTGTAAACGCAGGAGAGAAATTACTCGACTTGATCGACGCGATATTGTGATTAGGCCACGTGCTTAGAGTGGTTAGAAAACCTACGTGCCACCTTAACTAACCTATCAGAACACGTGGAGGCAAAAGATGGTGGCAGAGCAATGGTGCAAAGAGGTTTCTTGAGCCTCTATGCATCCAAAACCACCACACATGCAAGTTCGCAAGAGATGATAAGAGAAGAGCTTGGGAGAGTGATCCAATGCTACCGCAACGGGCCACTAAGCCTAACCCTCACGGGTCTCAGCCTCGGAGCCGCGCTTGCGATCCTAAGCGCGAATGATATAACCTTTACCTTCGAGAACACACCAATGGTGACAGTTATTTCTTTCGGCGGGCCCCACGTGGGAAACGATGCCTTTAGAATGCAATTAGAGCAGAACGGAATCAAGATATTGAGAATAGTGAACTCTGATGATGTTGTAACCAGGGTTCTAGGGCTGCTGTTGAGCAATGAGCATGACGTGGAAAGCAAAGAAGATGTCCACGTCAGACGCCTGCTCGGCTGGTTTCAGAGGCGTGTGGAGGAATGCAGTTGGTTTACGCTGATGTCGGACAGGAGCTGAGGCTGAGTAGTAAGGAGTCACCGTATCTGAAGAAAGGAGATGTTGCCATATGTCACATTCTGAAGACGTATCTTTATTTAGTCAAAAGTTTTGTAAGCTCGTCATGCCCCTGCACGCAAAACAAAATCCGCACCATCTGGTCAAATGCACGGCTTTGTTTGATTTTATTTTATTTCTTGTTTGTTGGAATATAAGGTAACTTTGTTAACTTTGGTAAACTCATTCTCTTTAATGTATTTATTATTATTATTATTATTATTTAATTTTTCTCTTTTTTTTTTCAATCTCCCATTATTTTTATTCCATTTTCAAATTATTCTTGATGTATTTAAAAGTTTTCATTTTCGTTTTCATCATATTTGTTGTTTTTTATTTTTTAAATGTTTGTGCATGTGTGTAGGAAAGTTTGTGCATGTTTAGTTAATCAAAAATTTGTGTATGTGTATAGAAAAGCTTGAGCATTCTTGTTCAAAAGTTTGTACATGTAATGTTTTCTTTTTCTTCTTCGTTTTTGTTTACGTTTTCATTATAGTTTTTAGTTTCTGATTGTTGAAAAGTTTATGCATGTCAGTTCAAAAGTTTGTACATGTGTTTTTAAAACATTTGTGTATGAAGGAGAGTAAGTTCATGCACTTAAAGTGTGACTCGGGATATGGAGAGAGGGAGTGTCACAATTACTTCTCGTTATTTAATGCATCGTTGATCTGATTTGATTTGGTTTCATATTTGAAAATATGTTTGTGCATACATATAAAATAGTTTGTACATGCATATGCAAAAATTTATAGTTTGTGCATTTGAGTTGACAGTATTTGGATTGTATATCTAACCTTACTTATATTATATTTAGTGGGAAACTTAAAGGGTTAATTAATAATGTAAATAAGGCAAATTGTTGAGGTACAATGACCAAGTTCTATTGTTACCATACAATTGATTAATTTTTTTTTATGGGGGGTGGGTCCAAATCGAAAGAAGAAGAAAAAATGAAAAGGGACAAAACTTGGAAGCCCGTTTTGTCCTGTATATGAACGTTGTTGACTCCTTGCTTCAAGGCAAACAAGCAGCACTACTTTTACTGGATTCAATCCATGAAACTTTCAACCCATTTTTACTTCCCAACCAAACAGACCCCAAATATAATATTTCTCTAACATAAACATATAGTTTATCTATTTCACCTCCATATATATTTACATTAATACTTAATCACACCCACATTAATATATCTAATTTAAAAAACAAAAAAAAAATCTTTCAAACAAGTTAAAATTTCTTTGTGAAATAAAGGAAAAGAAAGAAGGCATTGCATGAATGTAAAGACAGAAAGAAAGAAAGAAATTTGTACCGATTAGCAAAATTCCTTGGAAACCAGAGCTTCCAACTTCATGTTCAGTGTGCTCCAAGTCAAGAAAATCACGATGCCTTTTGGTTTTCATTCCTGGCTTCAATTCCACCCGTTTGATGGGATAATTGGAGGCATTTAGTGGATACACCCCACACACTCACTCTTTGATCATCAAATTAATATCATCTCAGTGATATGACGGATAAACATTATCCGAATTCCATTCCGCCAGAATTTGAAGTAGAAAACATGCACCAGTGGAATATTTTTGCATATTACCATCTTCCAAGAAGAACCGGCATTTACGATCGAGACCGTTAAACATCTTAAGTGAATGAGTTAAAGGGGGACGACAAATACAAGAAATAGACAGAGAGCAGAAATATAATGGTGCTATATTCTCAGAGTTGCGTTTATAATGGAGGGTGGGCCTATTTACAAGTTAAAAACTCAACGACCAAAAAACAAATTTTAATTAATCAAATATTTAAAAGATTATAATTAAATCAAATCAATTTATTTACAATCATTAACACAAATTATTCTTAACATCCTCCCTCAAGCTAAAGCTCCTCAAGCTTTAAGCTTGTCATAGTTCAACGGAGGCTAAGTGGAGTGGAACCAACAAAACGGCAACAAAGGCTAGGCGGAACCAGCGAAGGCAACAGTGGTTGGGCGGAACCAGCGAAGGTAACAGTGACTGAGCGGAATCAGCAAAGGCAACAATGGAGGCAACATCAAGAGTTGGGCGGAACCAACAAAGGCAACATCAAAAGCGAGGCGGAACTAGCAAAGGCAACAACGATAGGCAACAATCGAGACTACGCAGAGGCAGATTAAGTCAACATCAAGATTATGTGGAGGCGATTAAGGGAAAATTTGACGGAAGCGGGAATATGGATTCAAGGTGGGAACCATGACTCTGATACCATGTTAAACATCTTGAGTGAATGAGTTATAGGGGCACGAAAAATAAAAAAATAGACAGAGAGCAGAAAAATAATGGTGTTATATTCTCAGAGTTGTGTTTACAATGGAGGGTGAGCCTATTTATAGGCTGAAAACCCAATGGCAAAAAGACAAATTTTAATTAATCAAATATTTAAAAAATTATAATTAAATCAAATCAATTAAATCAAATCATTTACAATTATTAACATAAATTATTCTTAACAGGGACTGTAATTGATTGACGAGAAATTGCACGGAGAGAGAACAACGCAGAGAAGGGAAACAAACTTTCATGTCTTCGTGTACATTTTCCAAGATGCAGCAATCGGGTACATTTATTAGCTTTCTTAAATATTATTCGAGTTAAAATTATCATCTACCTCCCTTAACATTTCACCTTTCTATTTCTCAAATTTTCTTTCTTTATTTTTTAATAATGGCTGGTTCTAAGTTTCACCCTTACACTTTAGGTGAATGGTTCACCCTCCTATTAGTTTAGGGTGCATTTTGTGGTCATTGTTCATGAGAGCCTTCCAAAATTGTTTCTTAAAATTTGATGATGGGGAGTTGTGAACCTACTTCTTGTTTAGAAGGTAGGGTGTATGGATAGAGAAAAAATTATTACAAGTATGTATTACAATTTATTATTTAATTAATTTATTACCAAGCATTCTTGTAAACATTTAATGTATTATTAGACAGGTGGGTAGGGTTGACGAAAAGTGGCAAAAGGTGGCAGTCAGTTGAAGCAAGTCGCATTCAGATTTTTTTTTTCATAAAAGACAAGGTCTTTAAAATTAAAGGCAACAATAAAGTGAAACCGAATTTAATTTTGTTGAAATGAGGAATTGGGAAAGTGTAGCAGTTAGCAACAAAATTTCGACCCAAAAAAAGAAGGAAAAAAAAATTTAGCAACAAACTCTTATGCAAGAACAAAAGTACACAAGATAACACCGAAGAAGTTACATCGTTGACTCCTAGAGCTCCAAAAGA
>QANU01075965.1:0-35182 GCA_003254905.1 Nissolia schottii | reverse complement strand
TTGTGACAAAACCTAAGCTGTGTCAAGATCCGAGAAAGTGGTTAAAAAGGCTTTCATCAGCACTCAACCAGTAATCGTTTCCCTTTCCTTCCGGACGACCAATTTGATTGAATATAGAAAGGGTCAACTGACTAGGCATTCATTCACCATCGTCGTTTCATCCTACCATGGTTCTACTACAATCAACATTAGCAACAAAGTAGTACAAACAAAAGAAGGAAGTTTCTTTCGTCAAGAATGTCTCGCATATCGACCCCTCAACTTGAGCTCTATTTTTAACGATCTTCTTGAAGACTCCCATGCATCTTTCAAATGGATACATTCACTTATACTGAACCGGACCACACATTTGAGCCTCGTAAGGCAAGTGTACAGGCAAATGTTCCATTACACCAAAAAAAACTAGGAGGGAACAATCTTTCAAGCTGGCAGATGATGATCGAAATGTTGTGTTCCATTAACTGTGGACGAGCACGAAGAAGTGGCTTAGTTCACTTAGAGGCTTTAACACGTTCTTCGGTATTTCTCTAAATGCAATTGGCAGTAAACATTGCATAAGCAAGTAACAGTTATGACTTTTCATTTCAACCAACTTTCCTTGGGGAATATTTACACATCAAGCCAAGTTAGATGCATAACCGTCAAGCAATCTAAGAGTTTGCAACCAACGAGGAACACTTTGGGTAACATCCCTGCTAACTGCCCACTTCCATGGTAGTAAGCAATGTTCACAATTTGTTGTGTAGGGTTACCTTTGGCCCGTATTGTTACCTTTGCAAGTATTTCTTACACGAAAATATGGACCCATTTGAAAATTGTTTGTGTGCTTTATCAATTTATAAACTAGGAGCCGTACGTGATTAAGAAAATATATAACAACAGCTGCTAGGGTCTATTATAAGTGGTACCCAAAGTAGAACATGGATATATATAATTACAAACAAGGTCCAAGACATAGTTATATATTGCCTTAACAATAAATATTTACGCAAAATATATAAAAGTCATAGAACATAATACAAAACAACTAGCATCTATCGCCTTGGTGCATCGGTGAGCTTTTGTTGTTCTTCCGAAGCTTTCCTGTTGCTGTCCATCCACTAGCTACCATGCGTCCAGTTCGTCAATCCATTCACTGTGCGCTCCTGGATCCATAACCGAGTGGGGGTGAGAACTCTTAGTCCTCAGTGAGGTTCCTTAGCATGAACTAACGTTCATTTTCTCGGGTATCTTCCAGGCCGTTCAGGAGATCTCTAAGTGAACATGCATACTAAATTCCTACTGATTATTATCTTTGCCTAGGATCCTGAACAGCTTTATCCAAGTTACTAGGTGATCAAGGGAACTAGTCTTTCTTATCTAAGTTCTCGCGCTTTCTATTCCTAACCGTCGTAACATAACCATATATACATGTATGCAGACAGACACAACTGGTCATCATGCATATGTTGCGCGAGAATCTTTCCACCATGCTTGCCAGACACGGGGTAGTTCATCATGCAACCTTTGAGCACGATATCCGTTCACCAATGCTTGCGTTCCCTTCGAGCCTGCTATTGGTCATCGTTTGTCAGTGCATGCGTTCCCTTCGAGCAGACTACTGAGCATCAACGAATGCGTTCCCTTCGAGCATACTATTAATCATTCAATGCAACGGGGTCATGATGCCGATGAGGCACGGAAAACATGCATGAGACTCGTCATCATTCTTTAACCTGTGTTACACCTCCTCGTACACCCCGGGCCCGTCGACCCGCATGGCGGTGTACGACCTGCCTTTTCTGCCTACTCCTCGAGGACACATGACTCCACCCCAATCCTGGGTGGCGAGGGGCCGCCTTCCTTTGGGCTAAGCCGGAAGTGGACCGTTCACACATTTATTCATTCGCAACATTGACCATACACACATTTATCTTTTCCATTCGACCATACTCATGTTCCCTACGTTCCATTATAACCTTTCTTATAACCTTTCATTCGTTAAGCATTCATTAAGCGATAATCCTCTAGTGATCTATCCTCATGATGCATGCTTTCACGTGACATATAAACACATAATCACATCGTAATCTAAATATAAGTCATTCGGGCGTGGGATTGTTGGAACCAGGCAGTATAAGATATCTTTCATAACCTTACTTGCATAAACTTTCATAAAACGGTTCCCATGAAGCAACCACGGTTCATGCCGCTCAATGCCCATTGGAGCCACTCAGCGTTCAGTGGTACCGCTCAGCGTCCAGTGGGGCTGCTCAGCGGTCCCTGGAGTCAACCTAGTCACAGATCAGTTTGACAACAGTTTTCTAAGGTTTATGTCCCAGGCCACTCAGCAGTCCCTAGAGGCCGCTCAGCGCCCTGGGCGTGACTCAGGTTCCTCCTTTGTTTTCTTATAGTTCTTTCAAACCATAACCATGGCCACTTCTTGGGGGGCTTCACCACAAGTTCCAACCGTCACCATACAATCATATCTAGCTCAAAAACATAGCAAAGTCATCTACCTAGCCCTAACATAACAGTTCTAAAATAAGGCATAATATGAACATACAAGCAAACAAGCACATAGAAGCCACCAAGGAGGTGAGAAAGCTTAGGATTACCCACCTACTTAGAGCCTAAGAGAAGATTAGAGATGGCTATGGAGATGAGGGTTCCCTAAGTGTTGAGTTCTCCAGCTAGCTTCCTGTTCCTAACAGTGCTTCAGCCGGGTTTCTAGACCGAACGAATTTCCGGCAGAGCTTCGAGAGGACTGAGAGATTTGTGAAAATGAAAGGAAATGAGGGGGTATGTATAGGGAGGGGAGGCCGTGGGTTTAGGGGCAGTTTGGTGCACAAATTTTGGCCCAAAAATTACCATTATGCCCTTTCTAATTTAATTTATTAATTACTTAATTGTTTTTGATAATTATAAGGTCACATTGGGTCACATCAATGAATAGTAACCCTTATTTTATTATTTTTCCTCAAAAAATCCGGTGCATCACGTGGTGAATGCAGATGTGGGGCCCTCCCGGTCCCGTTTCGCTCGTGTTTGGCCGTTTGTAGTCTCGGTGCGTCACGTACGGTCGTCCGAAAAATATTATGCTCGCACTTCCGCGATCCTCTAAGCTTCCTAATGGGGTTTTGAGGCTAACGTAAGGTATTTGAAACTTTTCCCTGGTACCGGTTAGGTTTCCATAGACTTGAGACTCTCTGATCAACTCTAGGGGCTGAAAGGAGCTGATCTAGTGTCTGCAGAATCGTCCAAAACTGAGCGAAACTTCTTTTTTCTGACAGTTTGGACTTACCATCGAATTCTAAGGGCCATGAGGAATTATTTAAGTGTCATTAGAATTTTGAGAAACTAGACAGAAAAATTTCTACAGACACTTCTGTCCTAAGAAATCAGGCTTTTATATATTTTTAACCTATACGGAAAGCTTCTACTGATATTTCTCTTGTGAAATCCTTGCTAAAGGAAAAGTGGGATGTTACACTTTGAACATGTTTCTTATTCAGGGTGTAGCAAGCCTTCGGCTTGATGACACGACTGCTAGAAATCTCGTGTAAATTCAACTCTCGGCGTCTGTAAACTTCTTTCAAGTCCAGTCTTGCCTTCTCGTAGTCCTTGGTTTGGTTAGTGTTCATGACAGTGTGCATTATATTGTCAAAAACATTCTTTTCAATATGCATAACATCAAGACAATGATGAACCAAGTTATCTTTCCAATATGGCAAGTCCCAGAATATGCTCTTCTTCGTCTAGTTATGTTGGTCCCCGTAACCTAGAAGCTTGACGTTTCCACTCTTAGTGATCTTGGGAAACCGTCTAACCCTCCTCCAAATGTCCCGGCCAGTTAATCTCTATGGAGGCTGGTTGTTTTCAATTTTGTTTTTCTAGAATCCATACTTATTGTTCCTATGCATGTGATCAGGTTCCAAGAATACCCTATGACAACCAAACCACGATTGTTTTCCTCCGTTTGGTAACCAGAATGCCTTAGTGTCTTCCATACAAATTGGACATGCCAACCTTCCTGCCGTAATCCATCCAGACAACCTGCCATAACCAGGAAAATCGTTAATAGTGCATATCAAAAATGCCTTCGTCATAAAATTTTGCTTCATAGACACGTCATACGCAAGAACAATTGGGCTCCACAACATGTCCAATTCATCAATCAATGGTTGGAGGAAAACATCAATCTTAGATTTTGGGTTGCTCGGCCCTGGGGATCACACAAGATAAGAATAGATAAGGATCTTTCATGCACATCTCAGGGAGAAGATTATACGATGTAGCGATCACTGGCCAACATGAGTACGGTTTGTTGATGTGATTATTAGGAGCAAACCCATTCGAGCAAAGACCTAATCTAACATTGTGAGGGTCTGCGGCGAAATCAAGATAAACTCTGTTGACATGTTGCCACGCTTCTCCATGAGACGGGTGAGTCATTTGACACTTCTCTTGTTCACAAAATGCCATCTCATGTGTGGTGTTGAGCTCATTGAGGCAAACAATCAAACAATCTTTTCAGCCTTGGGATCAGTGACAAATAATGCATTCTTTTGTTTGGAGCATTCTTGTATATCCCAGGATCCACTCTCTATTGTTTAAACCTAGCAGTGCCACAAAATCTGCATTTAGTTATGCTTGCATCATCCTTATAGTACAACATACACCCCGCAAGACAACAGTCAATCTTTAAGAACTGCAAGCCAAGTTTAGAGAAATTGTTTTTGCCTTGATAAAAGTTCGACGGTATGTCATTATTAGGGAGTGTTAGTACTTGGATGAACGAAAGCCATTGGTCAAATAATTTCTCGGATTCAGAGTCTTCCCATACCGAAGTATTTACTTCTACTAGTAAACTATAAAAGTTCTTAGCCTCGGTATTAGGTTCTTCATCAAGCATGGTACCGTCGAAGGCATCATTAACCATTTCAGCAAATCTATCATTATCATTAAATTGAAAGCCTTCTGTTTCATCATCTTGTTCAGCGCGTGCGTGACTTGTACTTTCCCCTAAATAGTACAACCTACTGAACTGATTGACACCATTGGCATCCACCTCTCCGTGGTCGGTCCATATCCAGTAGTACGGTTCAAATCCATTCTTATACAAATGCATTTTTAACCATTTCAACATCCAATATTCTATAGTGCCTGCACAAAGAACACGGACATCTAATGTTTTGCTCTGCCATAATAGTTGTAGACTTCATATAAAAGTAGTCGATGCTCGCAAATTTTTTTGACTTTATCACTCCTCGGTTCTTGTAGTATCTATCGTACATTCAAAATCTATTTGCGGGAATCATTTTTTCAGAAATCCTACATGCATGTTACAGAAATTATGGACGTGAACTTAATGATTTTAATTACTTTTATCTTCCGTATTATATGTTAATTCTACACAATATTTCCTAAATCGTCCTAAACCATAGGACTTCCAATCTCTGCAAATAACATATAATCACCGTTGCCAGCACATCAATTCAAACAATGTCGGAAAGAAATGCTAAGTGTTCCTTCCCCCAGTCCAACCATACAACTCCAATCCTACAAATCTATCCTAAAAAAATAAGTCTCTATCCTAGTACCGATAAAGTTAAAGACCTACCTAATTGTCATTGCCCTTGGTTTGAGCAAGTTGCGTATTCAATCTCCTTTTATCCTCAACCTCGCAATGAAGCTACAAGTTCACAGCAACAATTTCGCAATTAGCAAAACATAGACATAAAGACATAGGCATAGTTTTCCAATTAGCAAAACATATCAAAATTAGAAAAACATTTACATAGACAATTTCGAAATTAACTCCATATAGACATAGACATAGCAAAATCATTCATAAAAAACTGTACATTAAAAAATAATACAAATGAAACAATTTACAAACAAAAAGATCAAACGTATATCCAAAACATAGACATAGACATAGTTTTTCTTACATGAAAAAAAATGGAAACCCTAGAAAGAACAGAAGAAATAATTAAACAAAGGAAAACAACCTGGTCATTGCAAGCATCAATGGTGGTAGTGGATTGAAACAAAGAAAAACAAAGTGGCAAATAAAAGAAAACAAAAGAATCAACAATGCAGGATAAGGTGGACCTCTAGCTATGGAATGGCAATGGTGGCGTGGTGGAGTGGTGGTGGCACGATGGAGTGGGGCGGTGAAGCTCTGCGAATGGGAAGTTAAGTGGAAGAGAATGGAGAGAAGTCTCAGAATGGATTGAAAGAGGAAGAAGTCTGAGAATGGAGAGAAGAAAAAGGAAATTCGCTTAAGTATTCTTGTATGTCATTTACTGTCGAACCGAACCGGCAGTAAATATACAAACCAATGGTAATATTGAGAGACAAAACGCATCGTTTTATTAAACCTTTTACCGTCAGACATAACTGATGGTAAAGAGATTATAAAAATGTTGCATTTAGTGCGAGATGTTTTTTGTCAATTAACGAAAAACACTCGACGGTATCCACCAAAGCGGCGCCACGTATTGGCATTGTAATATTTTCGTTTTCGTTGGCCAAAGTATCCGACGGAAATTTACAACAATCAAAATGAAGCGTTTTGGGGAGGACACTGGTTAACGTCAATTACCCCCGGCGGTAAATGAAGCAGTAAACACAACGTTTTATGGCCCTGATTTCCATCGGACAGAGGTGAATAATTGACGGTAATACCCTAAACCCTATTGTTGTCGTATATGTACGTTGTAATACCCTAGGTAGCAGCTTATGCTTAAGTCATAATCCGTGTCCGCTAGGTTGTTATTCATTGTGTGGGAGTACTCATAGTCCCTAGTTATCTATGGAAAATATTTTTGTTATCTCAAAATATGGACCCTATTTTTTTTTTCTTTCTTGTCATAAATTACTTTTATGTTTCAATTAGGATCCATGTGCGTGAAAGCTAGGTCTTATGCTCGATACGTCCTATTAAGCGATTAACGTTAGTATAGTAGAACCAGTAAACATTCATATACAGAGTATGCAACATTGGGTCTTCCTCATAATGTACATTTCATTTACAAATTGTACATACTTGTCTATAGATACATACTGGTTATAAAGAACACACACGCAGTACATCAGTTAACACATATATATACATGTTCACATAGTCAAACAAAAAGGGCGGTTACAGCAAGAGTTAGCAAAACGGTCACAGGAGACTTCAACTGGTCATGGGGGTTCTCCAACATTACTCCTCATGTTCAGGGTTAGTATCTTCCTCCTCCTCTTCTTTCGGAGAGTCCGCGCTCATCGAGTCATCCTCCGCGGGTTCGTCCACTTTAGCTGGGGGAGTTTCCAAGATATCTAGCCAGTCCCTGTGCACGGTGGACGGACTGGCTTCGGCATCGTGGGCGCGTGGCGCGAACTGATGATGATAGAAGAAGGAGGCTCGTTTCCGAGCTCCTCGGCGGTAAAGCTGTCACGATGGTCGGGGCAGCCAGGAGTTGAGGTCAATGACCACATACTTCTCATAGGGTGGAAGCTCTTCCTCTTTGACATCAGTGAGGATGGGGTTGTCAGCTGATGATCCTGAGCCTGTGGGGGCTGCGGGTGTTGCCTGCAGAGGGCTGGGGCACTCCACGGTTATGTAAGTACATGTCTCCGTGACATCCCCCGTCTCGGGGTCTCGATGTCTAATCTTGATGTGGAGGATCTTCTGCTTCTTCAGCTGAAGGCTCATAGCATTCTCCTGGAATCACAAGCGAGTGGGGGTGAGAACTCATCATCCTTTTCGTTACTAGCTGCCATCACTCCCATATAGATTATGGGATCGTCATCCCTTTTCCAGCTACAATGCGCTTACAACCATTCTGCTAATTGAATGGCAGGAGTGTACCCTTGTGGTAACACTAGGAGCGAGGCTCGTATGCGTCCGAACATCGTGGACGACTTTTTTACATTTACGTCCGAACTTCGTGGATGACTTTCTGGTATTTACGTCCGAACTTCGTGGACGACTTTCTTTCTTTCTTATGTCCAAACTTCGTGGACATCTTACCCGTCTTTTAAACGTCATGACGTAAAAGCTCAAGCGTTAGTTTCTTTCCTTACTATCTTTTCTCTCGTACCGGGTTGAAACCCACGTTCAGGTAAAAGCCTGCATAACATACCCATAAACCAGTCCTTCTTGCCAGACTGGGAAGGGGCTTGTCAGGTGTGACATTTCAAGAGAGTGATTTCCTATTATATAACTAGGTCATTTCTTCAAGGTACACCAACCTTCCGTGGTCGGGCCTTCTTAAGAATTTACCAGTTCCCTATATTCAATTATCTTCTTTAAACATTAGGTCATTTAAAACACCCTAGCTAACTGCTTACGCTTAAGTCGTACGCAAAGCTCATAGGTTGTTTACTACTTGGTGGGAATACCTTAGTCCATTATTACTTTTCGAAAATATTTGGTTTAGACAATAGGGACAGATTTTAAACTTTTCATTTGCATAGATTATATCATAAGATAGGAGCCATGCGTCGGAAAGAATCAGTATAACAAGCGATAAATCCCTTAGGCCTAGCGGATAGCAGTCTAATAATAATAAAGCATAAAATATACATTTATTCGGTCTATCATAACAGTCATGTAATTATTACAATAAGTAATATACAAGTAACATATACATAATCCAAAATACATGCTATCAAAATACAAGGACTACTGTAACACTACTCAGTATGCCCTTAGCAAAATAATGGCATCCAGCTAACTCTGGGTCCCTATCCTGTCACGACCGCTCATAGCTCCTTGGGCGGCTCGTCGGTATCCTCGTACTACGAGTCATCATAAGTCCCTGAAGTCATAAGGCAGTGGGAGTGAGAATGGTAGGTTCTTACTGGAAATAACTGTAGCTCTTGGATCTCGTGTCATGTTAGGTCAGACTTCAGGCCGCTCAGTGTTTCTAAGTGAACATGCATACTAACATTCCTACTGATTATTATCTATCCTAAAGTCCTGAATGGCTTTATCTACGTTACTAAGTGATAGGGGATCTAATCTTCCTTACTAAGTTCTCGTGCTTATTATATTACATGTACATACATAGCTGTCTCGAGCGTCCTCTTAACTGTAACTACATAATATCAGATACATACATTACATATATTCATGCATATCAGATTGAATGTGGTATTTGGAATATATGTTATCCCTACCATAGCATGCCCTCTTTCGACAGTGCGTGACGGGATAACCTCGTACCCCCAGGTAGGCCCTCTTTCGACCTTTATGCAGTGGGCTTCCACCTTCCGCGTGCCCTCTTTCGAAACCTCAGAAGTGGGAGGATATTGTACCCCTCACCTTAGCATGCCCTCTTTCGACAGTGCTAGGCGTGGTAACTACACACCTCCAAGTATGCCATATCAACACCACCTGTGGCGGGCTTCCACCTTCAGTATGCCCCTCTGACCTACTGAAGGGGGATCGTTTGGACCTTTTTGGCGTCACGGCCTTTTTACCTTTTTCTCATATCATTCCAGCATATCTTTCCATACAGCATTTCATCATTTTTTTCCTTTCGGTACCTGTATCATGACATGACTTGTTTCCTACGGTTCAATTCATAATCTTTACTTAATACATGATTACTGCTAATCCTCTAAAATTGCCTTATCATGATGCATGGAATGCTAACATATTACATCACATACTGCACATACTTCACATACTTCAGTTACAAATTGCAGTTACATCATTGATTGTTAGACTATGCGTCTCAAGACAGTTTCCATGAGCCTTTCCGGTCTCAGACCGCTCGGCGGTACCTTTGGTTAGCTCAGCGGTCTGGGCCCGGTTTTCAAAAATATGTTTTCCATCCAAAACGCCAAGTTCTACCACCAGCCGCTCAGTGATACCTCGGGGCTGCTCAGCAGTACACTCCGCTCAGCGGTACCAGGGGCAGCTCGGCGATACCTGGCAAACCTGAAACAGAATACTGTGTTTTTATTGCTTTCTTTTCCCCTTTTCTCATGGATGCTCCTTGAGGTTCTCACACATATTCCAACCATCAAAATCCTATCTAGTCCAGGGCACAAGACCCTTCAGAATCATCATAAAATCCTATCACAACTTCTAACATATATAGACAAACATACATAGAAGCATACACACACACACACATAAACACATCTAACCACCAAAGAGGTGAGAAAACTAGAGTTACCCACCTCTTGGGGGCTGTTCGGTGGTGGAAGGAGAGGTGGGAGAGTCGTCCTCCAAGCTTTGGGCACGATCCAAGCTTTCTGGCGGTGTTTCTGTGGCGTAACCGCGGTGCACACGGACAGAGTTTCCCCTAGCTCTCAAGAGAATTTCTCTCTTCAGATTTTCTGATTATGGGGGCCTATTTATAGCCAAAATTCTGCCTCCCATAATTACCTTTTTAACCCTTAGAATAATTACCATTTTGCCTTTTTTTATTTTCTTTAAAAATTAATTAATTCAAATGATAATCCTAATGTCACATCAATGAATAGTTAATTGAATTTTTAATTATTTTCCTTGGCAATCTGATTTGAATCACGTGGGGCATGGCAGATTTTGTGCCTCCCGGTCCCGTTTCGCTCCTGTTTTATCACTTGCAGTGTCGGTGTGTCGCGCACGATCGTCCGAAAAATATTCTGCTTATACCGTCGCGATCCTCTAATTTCCCTCTAACTAAGAGTATTTGTGAATTTTTCTCCGGAACAGTATTTTTCACAAATACCTTTAATGCGTTGTTACGCTCTTGTGTCTGCAGACAACCGTTCTGCTCGCGGTTTTGTTATTTCCCAACCATCCCAATGGGGTCGTGGGACTATTCTGAGGTGTCTGAGACTTTCCCTGGTACTGGTTGGGTTCCCAGAGACTTCAGGCTCTCTACTCGATTTTATAGGTTAAACGGAGTTGTTTTAGTATCTGCGGAATCGTCCGAAACTCAGTAGAAATCCGTTTAACAGTCAGTTAAATCTCATCATGCAATTCTGAGGGTCAGTAGGAATCATTTGAGTGTCATCAGAATTCCTCAAAACTCAACACAATAATTCCTACAGACTTCCACCTTTTCTCATACCCAAGGTTCTATGAACAATTATTCGGGAAATTCTTACTAAGAAAAGAGTGGGCTGTTACATCATTCAACACTAGTGATCTATAGTTGCCCTACCCTCAACAGCAGCTATTCCTCATCATGCATGCACTACTCGGCGTCGATAATCGTTTCATGATTTATCATTCTTGGGTGGCCTAGAGTGATGCAGATGGAACGACGTGGTTTCATAAACTGGTTCCATCATCTTAACTGTTTGGACAAGTCTAGTAAGGGCCCTAGGGTTCTTAGGCTGCTCAACGCCCTGCCCGTTCGCTCAGTGCCCTGGCCTGGACCCTACACACCATGTAACCTCTCACATGGCAAGTCTCAGTGACAGCCCAGGCCGCTCAGTGCCCTGGGCGTCCCTGAACCTGCTTCATGAGGCTTGGCCACCTTTCTTTCCATTCTTTCCATCCTTTTTTCTCATTCTTACTCAAGGTTATTTCCACATGATTCCATCCATTACTAACAACCAAAATCTAACATACCCATCCACATGCATACTCATTCCTAACAAATCTACAAAAATAGCAACAAACACACATACACACACATAATCACACAAAAAGTTCAAGAACACCAAGGAGGTGAGTAAGCCTAAGTTACCCACTTCCTTAGAGGCTGGTTGGATGATAAGGAAGGTGTGGGAGAGTGGTCCTCCAAGCCTAGAGCGTTATCCTAGCTTGTGTCAGACTTTCAACAGCGTGACCGCAGTGCACACGAGCAGAGTTTCAGCTATACAAAGAGGGCTTGAGTGTGAAGCAATGGGCTGAGGTGTGGCTATTTATAGCCACAAAATTTTCCCCTCAATTCCCATTTTACCCTTTCCAAAATTACCATTTTGCCATTTGTAATTTAATTAATTAATTACTTAATTAGTTTAGATAAATAAAAGGTCACATCATGAATAGTAACTTTATTTTATTAATTTTCCTTGAAAAATATGATTATATCACGTGGGGTATTCAGATTTTGGGTGCCTCCCAGTCCCGTTTGCTCGTGTTTGGTCGTTTGCTATCCCAGTGCGTCGCGCACGGTTGTCCGAAAAATATTCCAATCATACCGCCGTGATCCCCTAATTTCCCTTAACATGGAATTTAAGTTAACTAAAGGCATTTGTGAATTTTTCTTCGAAGGAGTATTCTTCACAGATACCTTTGATACATCGTGAAATTCCGGCGACCGCAGATAACCTTTCTGCTGTCTGCAGAGTTTCGCAGAACGAAAAACCCTATGTTCTACGAATGTTCTTAACCTAAAAGCTCCTATTCCAAAAGGGTGGATTGGCCAGTAGTGTTACCTCGCCAGTTCCAAAAGGGTGGATTGGTTAACAAGTCAATCCCAAAAGGGTGGATTGGTTCGCGAAGGTTAATGACACAAGGAAGGAAAAGTGTTACCTCGCCAGTCCCAAAATGGTGGATTGGTTAACGAGTCAGTCCCAAAAGGGTGGATTGATTCGCGAGGTTAATGACACGTATGAAAAAAGAAAAGCACGAAAGGTTGACGTCATACCTAAAGGTGAGAGAAAAAGGACGCTAACCCGGATAAGCCAGTATGCGTAAGAAAGGAGAAGAAGAACGCTAACCCGGGTAAGCCAGTATGCGTAAGAGGTTCCCAAATGTCCCCCATGCACTATGCAGTTTGTAACATACTGACTTTTCCTTTAGAAAGGTTTGTTACGAAACCTATAGCTCTGGCCGGATTAGGAGTGTAAAGAGACCCAGTTTTGGGACGGGGAAAATTATTTACGAGATTCGCCCCTTAGGTGGGAAGGAAAGGACTAGGAGGTTAGAGTCCCACAGGGTGCTATAAGGTTGGTGTTCAGTTTAGAGGGAAACGGGAATCCGGTTGGGAACAAAAGGGATCTGCGAAGGAGTGGCTGACGGAAACAAGTCCCCGGATGTCTTATTTCGAACCGCCATCCTGGCCGAAAAATTTGCAGATCACGGATATGTATTGGAATATTTTTCGGAGACCCGTGTCAGAGCCTGAAGTCGTTAAAAGCAACTAAAGTAGGACAAGACCTAGGATATTTATAATAACTATAATAGGATAATAATATAATAACAATTAATTAATAATTAAATTAATAATTATATGCAACAGGGGGCCACGGCTATAAATGCCCCCTGAGTGCAAACCGAATGAGCATTTATGAAGCTCTGTGGTTTCTTCAAATTTTTATTTTTCTAGTATCGTTCGAGCACATCGCAAGAGCGCTACCGAACTTCCGAAATGCGACAAGGATTTTCTCCATCACCCAACTACCAACTCCAAATCTGCATAGGAAGTGGGTAACTCTAAGCCCACTGTCTATGTGGTTTCTTATATGATGATTTAAATGCATTTCTGTGTGTGTGATTGGAAAACTATTTTACAAAAACTATAGAAATGAGTTAGGGAAGCTGGATTTTGATGATTTTGAGGTTTGGAAACCATAACTGTATGGATTGGATTACTGTAGAAGCGAAAAATGTTTCGTGGAGCAAACCCTGGAGAATTTGCACTCTGGGCGATTTTTTTACTGTAGCATTCGATTCAATTCCCACAGATTCGAATGAAAGAAGATTTTGGATTTCAATCGAATACTTGAGGATTTCATTCGAATGAAAGACTGCGAAGAATTTCAATCGAATACTTGAGGATTTTAATCGAATGAAATCTCGAGAAGGAATTCAGTCGATTAAATCCATAAGGGATTCGATTGAAAAAAGCAATCGAATGCTAAATCCCTAGGCATTCGAATGCTCACTGAAAGTTTATGACATTGAAGGTTCTATGGAATCCAACCTGCATAGTTATAGAGGTTTTTGTGTAAATTAAGCATGCATCATGAGGAAAGGCCGTCGTAAGAGTTAGGACGACCGTAGATAATTAGAAGTTCATGTTAAAGTTTAATGAAGATCATAATGGAACCCTAGGAAACAAGGAAGGTTTAGGAGGTCCCGACCCCAGTTGGTACGGTAGACCATAGTTAAGGAGTTTAGTTATATGATTAGGAAATCCCTATTCTCTTGGCAAGGTCTTACAGACACGACCCTCGCCAATTCAGCAAGATGAATTGGTCACGAGCAACGCAAGTAAAGAGACCTGATTACGATAAGAAACGGGCACAGGCCCAAAGATGCAAAATGGGCATAGGCCCAAATATATAAAACAGGCATAGGTCTGTACAAATGAAATGATTACTAAGGGGCCCCACTAAAAGAAAGGAAAAAGAAACGGATCGAGCCATAGGGCCAGTCAAAGCGTGTCCACGCCTGATCACTCAGAGGTTTGATCCCTCGCCATGCCAGAGGGGATGGTTGCACTAATTGCATTCGATGTTTACCTCCTATAAGCCTTGCATGGTTAGCTACCATACCGGTAAAGAGCGCCGCCGGGTCGATGCAATAGTGGCAAAAAGAGGTTGTAGTCCGAGGCCACGGCTACAAAGGTGCAAGGACTAAGTAGGACGCAGCCATAGAGCGCATAATAGATTCCCAGATTTCCCCCATGCACTATGTCATTAAATGTATGAATGGATGATTGATGCTATGATGCTAAGTATGTATGTATATCTATCTTAAACATTATGTATAACTGTTCATGCATTATATATCGTCAAGCGAACGTCCCAAGACGAATAGTATGTCTCTAATAGCAACGCCCAGTTAATAAGCACGAAGCCCAGGTTATAACAAGAGTAGACGACCAATCACCTAGTAAATTAGATAAGGTCGCACAGAGTATAGGCTCAAGAGCATAATCAGTAGGGGATTAGTTGCATACACACTTAGAACAAACTCTGAGCGGCTGGAGAATAACCGAGAAATAAAGTGCCACGATTAAACCGTTTCTCACTGAGGACCTACCGTTCTCAACCCCACTCGCTTATGGCTCCAGGAATGGAAGACGAGTCTTACCATGCTGATGCTGTGGAACCCGAGGAGGATGTGCGCAAGGAGACCTAGCTAGCTGTGTAGTAGATATTATATGAAGGAAATAAACGTATTGCGTTACCTATGTATGGGTTGTGTAATACAAGTATTATAGGGTGTATTGGTATGTGCAAAGGACCCATGATGTATGTAGCCTATGTATCCGCTATCGACTTATTCAGTATATCGTTTGTTATATTACTTTGTTGCACGCACGGCTCTTATATTGTAAACTGTATGCTTAAATAAAAAAAATGGGTCCTTATTCTATTAAAATTACTATTTTTGAAAATGGAAGAAATGGCCATGAAGTAAACAACCTAGCAGGAATTTAGTACAGCTCGAGCGTACCAAATCGGCTAGGGGTGGTCCAGTTGGTACCAAAGCAGTTTGGTCCGAGTGAGCCTGAGGACTGAGCTGCACTATGCTTCCGAGCATGATGCACAGTGTATACCTTCCTAAGTTGCATGTTCTGGTTATATGTGCACTGGCTGTTCTTGAGACTGATCAACTCAGGATTTTGCAGGTGCTGATACTCAGACATGCCTCCAAGAAGGGATAACACGTTCCGAGAACCTGCTGCCGTGGATTTGGAAGAGATCCTGCAGGAAATGGCCCGAGCCACTCAAGCACAGGCTCAAGCTACAGCCCAGATTGCCGCCGCCACCGTTCAGCGGAACGTCGCTCTGATTGTTCAAGAAATCGAAACTCTCCGGTACAAGGACTTCATGTGGGCTAATCTGCCGGTGTTCGAGGGATTGATGGATCCAGATCTGGTGCATGGCTTGGTCAGGAAGATAGAGCAGGTTTTTGAGGATGTCCCCTGTACGGACTCTCAGAAGATCAAGTTCGCCTCGAGGAAGCTGGAAGGAGCAGTCGCAGAATGGTGGGACATGACCCGACATGCAGTGGAACTGGAGGGGGCAGAGATTTCGTGGGAACATTTCAAGATGGCATTCCTGGACAAGTATTTCCCCAGGGAGTTGCAGGATCGGAAGGAGGCGGAGTTCTTGGAGCTGAAGCAAGGGACAATGAGCGTTACAGAATACACAGCGGTCTTTGAGAAGCTTTGCCGTTACTCTCGAATGGGTAGGTTTTGCCCAAATGATAACTAGAAGTGTGCCAAGTACCACCGAGGCCTACAACCCGAGCTGAAAAAGTTCTTCGCAAGCTCAGGCGTGCGAGATTATGCTACGCTAGTAAACACCTGCTTGGCTCAGGAAGAGGCCAACCGGGACTTAGCAGAGGTGCGCAGTGAGCGCAATAAGAGGAGGTTTGCCAAGGCGGGGAGCTCACAGATGGACCCCCGAAAGAAAGGGCCGTTTTAAGCCCCATTCCCGGGGAGGGGTAAGGGCCAGTATTCCCAGAGACCGCAAAAAGGGATAGGTAGGTCGCAGAACCCGCCCAGGGCAGGGCCACCAACGTCACGACCTCAACCGCAGGGAGGAGCGAACCAGAAACTGCCAGAGGCTAGGCTGGTTTGCCCGAAATGCAACAAGCCTCATGCAGGCGAGTGTTTGGTAGGACGAAATGTATGTTATAGGTCTGGTCAAGACGGGCATTTCCCCAGGGATTGCCGAGTATCTCTACCCGCGCCCCAATGCCAGGGCCACGTTTTCACCATGGCGGCTGAGGAAGCCCAGCAGGAGGAGGAGCTAATCCTAGGTATGTGTTCTATAAATGGGAAATCATTGACTGTGTTGTATGACTCTGGAGCCTCATACTCCTTTAGTTCTTATGGCAGTGTGGAGGAGCTACAATTATCCCCCACGATGCTACCATACACTCTGTCTGTGTCGACCCCTACTGCACCATCTGTCAGGACATGTCAGGTGTGCCTTGGGTGCCCGTTTCAGCTACAGGGAAGGGAGTTCGTAGCTGACTTGATTTGCCTTCCCCTAGTCAGATTAGATATGATACTAGGGATGGACTGGTTAAAGACCAATGGGGTGGTACTGGATTGTGCCAACAAATTGGTGGTTTTCCCTCCACGAACCGCGAACGTGGCAATGTGGGACGATGAGTTGCCGACATTGTACTGCTACCAGTTAAAAGATCAAGGGTGCGTATTTCTAGCATCCTCGGAGGTAAAAGCTACGGATCGAAAAGTGGAAGCGATTCCAGTGATATGTGAGTACCCCCGATGTTTTTCCTGACGCTATTCCGGAATTCCCTCCCAAGCGGGAAGTCGAGTTCTCTATCGACTTGATACCGGGCGCTGGACCTATTTCCATTGCCCCCTATCATATGTCCCCACTAGAACTGCAATAATTAGAGAATCAGTTAGAGGAATTGATGGACAAAGGATTCATTAGGCCGAGTGCATCACCGTGGGGAGCCCCGGTGTTATTCGTCAAGAAAAAGGACGGCACTATGAGGCTTTGTATTGACTATAGGAAACTCAACAAGGTAATGATTAAAAATAAGTACCCGTTGCCGAGGATAGATGACCTCTTGGATCAGCTGAAAGGAGCCAGGGTATTTTTGAGAATCGATCTGAGATCGGGATACCATCAGATACGGGTACGCGAGGAGGATATAGTTAAGACGGCATTCAGGTCCCGTTATGGACACTATGAATTTACGGTGATGTCATTTGGGCTAACAAATGCCCCTGCTATTTTTATGGATTATATGAACCACATTTTCCATGCCTATTTGGACGACTGTGTGATTGTCTTCATAGATGACATTTTGGTGTACTCAAGGGATGAGGAGGAGCATGCCCGGCACTTGAGGATCGTATTGGGAATCTTGAGGGAAAAGAAGTTGTATGCTAAGCTATCTAAATGTGAGTTATGGGAAAAGGAAGTGCAGTTCCTAGGGCACGTAGTATCGAAGTGGGGTGTTACAGTGGACCCCAGCAAAGTAGAGGCAGTAAAAACTTGGGAGAGACCCACCTCAGTCACAGAGATCTGGAGTTTTCTAGGTTTCACAGGGTACTACCAGCGATTCATCAAAGGATTCTCCCAAATAGCGTTGCCACTGACAAAGTTGATGCGTAAGGGAGTTAAATTAGTATGGTCGTCTGAGTGCGAACGGAGCTTCACGGAGTTGAAGGAAAAGCTGACCACGGCTCCGGTTTTGACATTACCAGATCCCCAACTGCCTTTTGAAGTATATTGTGACGCATTAAAAGCAGGATTAGGATGCGTGTTGATGCAGCAACGGCAGGTAATCGCCTATGCTTCGAGGCAATTGAGGTCCCATGAGACCAGCTACCCCACGCATGATTTGGAATTAGCTGCGGTAGTTTTTGCGCTAAAGATTTGGAGGCATTACTTGTATGGAGTTCGGTTCGAAGTGTTTTCTGATCATAAAAGTTTGAGGTATCTTTTTGATCAAAGGGAGCTTAATATGAGACAGAGAAGGTGGACTGAGTTCTTGAAGGATTATGACTTCGGCCTGAATTATCATCCGGGAAAGGCCAATGTGGTAGCTGACGCCTTAAGTCGGAAGTCATTGCATATGGCTCACCTGATGGTACGGGAGACACAGTTAATTAAGGAGTTCCGTGATCTCGACCTAACTGTCGCCCATCGTAGCGATCATCTGATATTATGTCCTTTGCAAGTCACGAGCGACTTTAAGCAGCAAATCATGGAGGCTCAAAAGACATGCCAGGAGAACTCGTGGTGCCAGTTTCGCGAGGCCGTAGCAGCAGGGAGGATCAAGGAAGTGACTACTGACCCAGAAGGGATGTTACGGTTCTGCCAGTGCATCTGTGTGCCTAGAAAGGGCAGTCTGCGAGAGGATATCTTACGAGAAGGGCATAAAAGTCGGTTTACGATACACCCAGGAACCACCAAGATGTACCGCTACTTACGAAAAATGTTTTGGTGGCCGGGATTGAAGAGGGACGTAGATGACTGGGTACAGAAGTGTTTGGTTTGCCAGAAAGTGAAGATTGAGCACCAGAAGCCGCCCGGACTGCTGAATCCTCCAGAGCCCGAGTGGAAGTAGAGTGGTATCACAATGGACTTTGTTACCGGACTACCACGTACCCGAACATGAATAGATGCGGTATGGGTAATTGTAGACAGGCTGACTAAATCTGCTTATTTTATCCCTGTCAAAATGAACTACTTGATGGAGAAGTTAATTCAGGTATATCTTAAGGAGGTAGTACGGTTGCATGGAATCCCCTCTTCTATTATTTCGGATAGGGATCCCAGGTTTACCTCTCGGTTCTGGATAGCCTTTCAAAGAGCTCAAGGATCACAATTGCATTTGAGTTCGGCGTATCATCCTCAGATAGATGGCCAGTCAGAAAGAACCATCCAGACTTTGGAAGATATGTTGCGGGCATGTGCATTAGATACCCCTGGAAATTGGGAAGAACTGATGCCCCTTGTAGAGTTCTCGTATAATAATAGTTACCAAGCCAGTATAGGCATGGCCCCTTTCGAGGCCCTCTACGGCCGGAAATGCCAGTCGCCGCTTTGTTAGAATGATAGCAGGCAATACGAAGGGCTAACTCCAGAAGAAAAGCAAGAGGCAGAGGATATGATAAAACTAGTGCGCCAAAGGATGCTTACGGCACAGAACCAGCAAAAGAGTTATGCGGATAACCGCCGGAGACCATTAGAGTTTCAGGAAGGAGATTACGTTTTTCTGAAGGTCACGCCAGCGACGGGGATTGGTAGATCCTTGAAAGTCAGGAAATTGAGCCCCCTATTTATGGGTCCCTTTCAGGTCCTGAAGCGTGTAGGACCAGTGGCCTACAGAATAGCCCTCCCGCCGAACTTAGCTAACATTCATGACGTTTTCCATGTCTCCCAGTTGCGCAAGTACTACGCTTCTCCTGAGCATGTGCTGTGAAACATCCCTACTTTCAGCTTACGCTCTAATCGTAACACTGATTATAGGGTTGTTATCTGCTTGGTTGAGGTTACTTTTAGCCCCTACTTTTAGCTTGGAAAATATTTCTTTCTCGAAAATACGGACCGTTTTAAAATTTTTCTCACTTTTTTACTAGTTTACAAATTTAGAGCCATGCGCGTCAATGAATTATACATGGATATAAGCGATAGAGTCTTATCAGACTTAAGTGTTACTATCTAAGAGATAGATCTCCAGAATATTTTCTAACATACATATATGTACAAACAATTGGTCCATAATACAACTGCACAGTTAAGTAATATTATAATTTACATTTACCACATTTAGTCGCCAACGACCTGACTAAACCGTGTGACTATCACACATTACACGTCACTAATCCTTGCTCTGATTTCTTGTCGACGGTAGCACTGGTTGCTAGTCTGCAATGTCTTGGCTGGAGGGCTTCTGCTACAGTGGAAGTTCTTGTCCTCCTTCCAAGGTATGTCCTGGTCCTCGCAATGTGTCACTGGTTCCTGCCTGGAATCATAACGAAGTAGGGGTGAGAACATTAAGTCCTCAGTGGGGTCCTTCGGGGAATACCTATTCATTTTACTTCAATTATGATTCCGCCGCTCAGGGGGTCTCTAAGTGTCGACTCATTCTAATACCTCTACTGATTATTATCCATGCTAGGCCTGAGCAGCTTTATCTAATTACTAGGTGATCGTGGGGAATCTAATCTTGCTTAACCTAGTTAGTGAATCTCGTGCTTTCTAACATAGATTGTCAGGGCTGGTAATACTGCATCACGTACCCACGTTCTTCTACTCGGGATGTCACCTCGTGACGTTCATTACATATAGACATACTTACACACACACACACACACACATATATATACAGCATTCATCAAGAAATCTTTAATACATGTCTGGGGAAAGGGGTTCTCTTACTCGCATGTGGCTGCGTCCTTTTCGTTGCTGGATGCCCCTACCCCCTTACTAACTGCGGGATCGTCATCCCTCATACAATCGCAACCTCTTGCAACCATTCAACTGATAGAATGGTGGGAGTGTACCCTAGCGATAACACTGGCAGGTAGGGGCTCGCTTGCGTCCGAACTTCGTGGACGACTTGCTCATTTACGTCCGAACTTCGTGGACGGCGTCCGAACTTCGTGGACGACTTAATCACTTACGTCCGAACTTCGTGGACGGGAAATTCGTGGACGACTTAATCATCTACATCCGAACTTCGTGGATGACTTTAAGGCCTGAGTCCGATTTTCGTGGATTGAATCTCTCTCTCTCTCTTATGTCCGAACTTCGTGGACATCTTACCTGTCTTTTAAATGTCATGACATAAAAGCTCAAGTGCTCCTTTCTTTCTTTTCTCTCGTCCGGGTGGAAACCCGTGTCTAGATCTTTCTCTGCGTAACATAATCATACTCGGTCTGTCTCGCACGGCCGGGGAGGGGCTTGTCAGGTATGACGTGCCAAGAGAGGGATTCCTATTACATAACTATGTCATACTTCGGGCTACACCGACACTCTGTGGCCGGGACCCGTCTTTAGACTTAACCGTGTTCCCTAATTTAATTTACCACCTTTGCACATTAGTTAATTTATTTCTAGTGATCTATGGTTGCCCTAAGTCCTATGGCAACACTGCCTCATGATGCATGCATTGTTCTTGTTTCTCGTGTACTGCCCCTGTTCTACTCACCCTTTGGGTGACTTACAATCATTTTCCTCAAGCTTTTAACCGCTAACAATATCTTAACTATACTTTACCTCATCAAACCTTAACCACATTTCTAGAAAACAAAACACTTAAACATACATACTACATTTTTAATCTTCTTAAGTTTATGACACTCTTATGTACACTCACACTCTAATCTTTCTATTACACTCTTATCACCACAACTACTAAAAACTCTCATTTATTTTTTTTCAACCTTTTTAACCCTCCAAAAATCGAGTTGCTCTCTTCTCCTATACACCCTCATTTTCTTTTATTCTTTTACTACCATGCACTACCAAGATTCTTTTACACTCTCCTCTAACACTTCTAACCGAATATTTTCCTAAGTTCCACCCTCAAAACCGAATCCTACCTCTCTCTTTTAACACTAAAAAAATCATTATGTTCATGGTAAAACTTTTCTCCATACTTATGTATATTCATATCCCACAAAACACAAGACACCCCTAGGTTTTCAAGCACACAACAACATAATATATACCAATAATATTCATACATAGCACACATATTTTTATCCACTCAAAATCACATTTATTTTAATCGATTTATTTATCACACAAGAAAAATTTATTTTTAGGCATAAACACATGTTATGTGCATTCAATCACATATTCACAACACACAAAAATAGATCACTGAGGAGGTGATTTATGCATAGTTACTCACAAATTTTAACAACCAAAAATATATATTTATCCTCATCAAATCACTAATAACACATGCAAGTTTATTTCAAGGCAAAAATCACATATTATGTGCAGTTTCTCCAAAATCACATAAACAAGCAAAAAGAGCTAGAACCATCAAGGGGTGATTTTTAACTAGTTACCCACCTCTCAAGAAGGTTGGTGAAGGTTGGAGCTTGGCTTGAGGCGTGGTTATGGAGGATTGTAGAAGATGAAATTTTCTAGAGGTTTTTGGGGGAGGGTTCGGTTTTGGAGGGCTAAATGGTGGGGGAGAGTAATTGATTTTAGGATTTAATAAAATGTGATGAATAGTGAGAGGTATGGGCATAGGTAGGGCTTATGATGTGATTTGGTTTTGATGTGTAAGAAAGCATGGTGATGGAAAGTTTGGAAGCATGATTTAAGGGATTATTTTTGTCCCAAAAATCTCTTCAAAAACCGTGCAGCCCTTCTTCTTGCAGCTGTTGAAATTTCATTTTATTCCGGTTCCGGTTCGCTCGTGTTTTATCGCTCGCAATGTCGGTGCGTAGCGCACGGTTGTCCGAAAAATATTCCGTTTATACCGTCGCGATCCTCTAATTCCCCCTACCTAAGGGTATTAATATTTAAGGGTGTTTGTGAATTTTTCTCCGGGGAAATATTTTCACGGACACCCTTTCCGCGTTGGGAAACTTCACCGGCGAACAGCGGTTATTCAGTTGTCTGCCGAATTTCCTACCGCGACACGTCCTATTTCCTGGGGATATTTCACCTATTAGTTTCCCATTTTAACTCCCTAATCATGATTAGAAAATTAATTTAATATTTATGTTTACGATTATTTCCCTAAGGAAAAATCGGGATGTTACATGCTGCAACCGGAACAGGTACAACTAAGGGAAGATCTGGCTTTACCCCTTAATCCTCAGCGAATCGTCGACCATAAGACTCGCCAGACACGGAACCAAGAGACCCCAATGGTACGAGTAGTATGGGCAAATGGAGAATTCGAAGAACAGACGTGGGAACTGGAGGAGGATATGCGAAGAGCTTATCCGGCGCTATTTTGAAGGTACGAATTCTAACTATACTTGAATTTCGAGGACGAAATTTCTCGAAGGGGGGTAGAATGTAACATCCCAACTTTTCCTTTAGAAAGGTTTGTTACGAAACCTATAGCTCTGGTCGGATTAGGAGGGTAAAGAGACCTAGTTTTGGGACGGGGAAAATTATTTACGAGATTCGCCCCTTAGGTGGGAAGGAAAGGACTAGGAGGTTAGGGTCCCACAGGGTGCTATAAGGTTGGTGTTCAGTTTGGAGGGAAACGACAATCCAGTTGGGAATCAAAGGGATCTGCGAAGGAGTGGCTGACGGAAACAAGTCCCCGGATGTCTTGTTTCGAATCGTCATCCTGGCCGAAAAAATTTGCAGATCACGGATATGTATTTGGAATATTTTTCAGAGACCCGTGTCAGAGCCTGAATTCGTTAAAAGCAACTAAAGTAGGACAAGACCTAGGATATTTATAATAACTATAATAGGATAATAATATAATAACAATTAATTAATAATTAAATTAATAATTATATGCAACAGGGGGCCACGGCTATAAATGCCCCCTGAGTGCAAACCGAATGAGCATTTATGAAGCTCTATGGTTTCTTCAAATTTTTATTTTTCTAGTATCGTTCGAGCATATCGCGAGAGTGCTACCGAACTTCCAAAAATTTCTTGGAGCATACCGTTGCGACAAGGATTTTCGCCATCACCCAACTACCAACTCCAAATCTACATAGGAAGTGGGTAACTCTAAGCCCACTGTCTATGTGGTTTCTTTTATGATGATTTAAATGCATTTCTGTGTGTGTGATTGGAAAACTATTTTACAAAAACTATAGGAAATGAGTTAGGGAAGATAGATTTTGATGATTTTGAGGTTTGGAAACCATAACTGTATGGATTGGATTACTGTAGAAGCAAAAAATGTTTCGCGGAGCAAACCCTGGAGAATTTGCACTCTGGGGCGATTTTTTTACTGTAGCATTCGATTGAATTCCCACTGATTCGAATGAAAGAAGATTTTGGATTTCAATCGAATACTTGAGGATTTCAATTGAATGAAAGCCCGAGAAGGAATTCAGTCGATTGAATTCATAAAGGATTCGATTGAAAGAAGCAATCGAATGCTAAATCCCTAGGCATTCAAATGCTCACTGAAAGTTTATGACTTTGAAGGTTCTATGGAATCCAACCTGCATAGTTATAGATGTTCTTGTGTAAATTAAGCATGCATCATGAGGAAAGGCCGTCGTAAGAGTTAGGACGACCGTAGATAATTAGAAGTTCACGTTAAAGTATAATGAAGATAATAATGGAACCCTAGGAAACAAGGAAGGTTTAGGAGGTCCCGACCCCAGTTGGTACGGTGGACCATAGTTAAGGAGTTTAGTTATATGATTAGGAAATCCCTATTTTCTTGGCAAGGTCTTACAAACACGCCCCTCGCCAATTCAGCAAGATGAATTGGTCACGAGCAACGCAGGTAAAGAGACCTGATTACGATAAGAAACGGGCACAGGCCCAAAGATGCAAAACGGGCATAGGCCCAAATATATAAAACAGGCATAGGTCTGTACAAATGAAATGATCACTAAGGGGCCCCACTAAAAGAAAGGAAAAAGAAACAGATCGAGCCATAGGGCCGGTCAAAGCGTGTCCACGCCTGATCACTCAGAGGTTTGATCCCTCGCCATACTAAAGGGGATGGTTGCACTAATTGCATTCGATGTTGACCTCCTATGAGCCTTGCATGGTTAGCTACCATACCAGTAAATAGCGTCGTCGGGTTGATGCAATAGTGGCAAAAAGAGGTTGTAGTCCGAGGCCACGGCTACAAAGGTGCAAGGACTAAGTAGGACGCAGCCATAGAGCACGTAATAGATTCCCAGATTTCCCACATGCACTATGTCATTAAATGTATGAATGGAGGATTGATGCTATGATGCTAAGTATGTATGTATATCTATCTTAAACATTATGTATAACTGTTCATGCATTATATATCGTCAAGGGAACGTTCCAAGACGAATAGTACGTCTTTAATAGCAACGCCCAGTTAATAAGCACGAAGCCCAGGTCATAACAAGAGTAGACAACCAATCACCTAGTAAATTAGATAAAGCCACATAGAGTATAGGCTCAAGAGCATAATCAGTAGGGGATTAGTTGCATACACACTTAGAACAAACTCTGAGCGGCTGGAGAATAACCGAGAAATAAAGTACCACGATTAAACCGTTACTCACTAAGGACCTACCGTTCTCACCCCCACTCGCTTATGGCTCCAGGAATGGAAGACGAGTCTTACTATGCTGATGCTGTGGAACCCAAGGAGGATGTGCGCAAGGAGACCTAGCTAGGTGTGTAGTAGATATTATATGAACGAAATAAACGTATTGCTTTCCCTATGTATGGATTATGTAATACAAGTATTATAGGGTGTATTGTTATGTGCAAAGGACCCATGATGTATGTAGCCTATGTATCCGCTATTTGGAAGCTCGACTTATTCAGTATATCGTTTGTTATATTACTTTGTTGCACGCACGGCTCTTATATTGTAAACTGTATGCTTAAACAAAAAAAAGGGTCCTTATTTTATTAAAATTACTATTTTCAAAAACGGAAGAAATGGCCATGAAGTAAACAACCTAGTGGGAATTAGTACGGCTTGAGCGTACCAAATTGGCTAGGGGTGTTCCACAGTTATATATGTATGAATGAATGAATATATGAATGTTGTCAGTATGTATGCAGATAAGTAGATATGTATAGATGTTTATGCATTATGTATCATCAAGGGAACGACCCGAGACGACTATTATGTTCTTAACAGTAACGTAAAGTAAATGAGCACGAAGCCTAGGTAATGACAAGATTAGTAGCCTTATCACCTAGTAATTTAGATAAAGCTGCTCAGGACGTAGGTCAAAGATAATAATTAGTAGGAATTTAGTATGCATGACACTTAGAGGTCTTTCCTGAGTGGCCTGGATTATGCCCGAGTAAATGAACCGTAGAGACCACGTCGGTTTCCCACTAAGAACGTAAGTGTTCTTACCCCCACTCGTGTATGAATCCAGATTGCAGTGATGGCCTCCCTTCTTGTAAAGGATGTGTGGTTATTCACCCATACTCGTCAGCGTAACTACCGCACGGATAACCTCCTTGAGACGTGCACCTTTGCGCCTGCCTGCATGCCTGACGAGCCTAAGAGACCCCCAGGCGGAGACTCAGAGGCCCAGGGTCCTCTCCGATGCATCCTATCTGGATAGATGAACGCCCAAGGAGCAGCTGCCGCGATCCTATCCACCTCAATGGAGAGGAGGAGGTGCCCCCATCCAAGCCAGAGCCGGAGATTGAGCCAATCACAGACCCCGATACATCCACTCCACCAGTCCGAGGACGAGGCCGCCCAACGACCGCTAGAAAGAGGGTACTCCCAGTGTTGTTGCGCTGCTTTGTTTCGCGATACTTCACCGCGGTGACCGACCTGTCCAGTGAGGAGGAGGAGGACCTAGTAGAGTGAAAAGAGGACTCTGAATTGGAGGCAGGACTCCCAGGACCCCAGTAGCAGCTGTAGGCATAGGTTGTACCGTGCACGAAGTGAGTAGTACCACTCGTGTACATAGATTTCTTAGTTGTTATATATGTACCTTATGTAGAACTCATATGTATAATATAATGATGTAGCCCAACTTATGTATTGATAATATATTGGTATGTGTTGTATATTCGGACCCTTATGTGTACATTCTGCCGATGGATCTCCCTACTACAGGTACGTACTCGCACTTACTTTATCTCTTGATTACGCTGTTGTACGACGTATTATTTGCATGGCTCTTTACTTTTTAGAAACCCGTACTTACGAAAGAAATTTCAAACCGGCCTGTATTTTTAATAACCCTAATTTGAGAAGGTAACATAGAACAGTAATAGTTCATAGCACCAGTAGTCAACCACGTAGTCGAGAAAGACTATGACTTAAGCATAGGTCAACCAGCTAGGGTGTTGCAGCTTACGTGGCTAGCTACCATATCGGTCAGAGTGCTATCGGGTCGTCAACAATATGAAAACGCAAGTAGGTTATAGCCGGAGGCCACGACTATAAAGGTGGAAGGACATAAAGAACTAAGAAGGACGTAGCCCCGTCACACAAGCTTGACAGGGCGCTCAAGAGATTCCAAAGCCCCTCATCCATAAGATATGTGATGTATGTAAGTATGTATAACATGGAAGTACCGTTAAGAAAACTCTCGAGACGACCTATATGAACGTTGCAGACCACATGAGGGTGTGATCAGACATCACATGACTCAAGCCAATAAAGTTAATAAGCACGAATCTATAGGTAATGCAAAGACTAAAAATCCCCAGTCACCTAGTAAACTAGATAAAACTACTCAGGATTAGGACAGATGATAGTAATCAGTAAGAACTCTAGTATGCATTAACACTTAGAGATCTCCTGAGTGGCCTGGATCGTAACTGAGAAAAGAAATGTTAGTATGGCTAAGGATTCCCACTGAGGACGAAATGTTCTTACCCCACTCATTTATGACTCCAGGGGAATGCGACCAATCCACAGACAAGGGTGAGACGTCGTAGGAAGGCTGAAGATCTTCAAGCAGGGAGGAACTCCCGAGGAGCAACAGAGAGTACATGCTTGATCTACATGTGAAAGCGACTTCTGTTTTGTATTATGTATCAATTAAATGGTCTAGATAGGCCATTAACGATTAGGTGCATTATGTGTAATTATGTATTATTACTCGAATGTGTAATTGTGTTATGGACCAGGTGATTATATGTACATATATATATCATGAAATATTCTGTATGAGTATCCAATAGATTAGCTATCGTTTAAGTCCATTGGAACCCTTTCGCTTGCATATGATTTCTTGAACACGCATGGCTCCTAGTTTATGAGTTAATAAAGACAAGGAAAAAGTTTCAAAATGGTCCATATTTTCGAGTAACAAATATTTGCAAAGCTAATAGTAGGGGCTAGAAGTAACCCAACCAAAGCAAATAACAACCCTGTGAGCATTGTTTACGACGTACGCGTAAGCAGCCAGCATGGGGGTTTCATGTGGCGTTTTGCAAAAGGATCAATTTCCCCCTCTAACCAAGAGTTAAGTGACGTGACGGAACTTGATGGGACGTGCCTCTTTGCAAAATTCAAAGCCCCTAATTAATAAATCAGCAGAGCACTATTGAAAGCTTTTTACACTCTCGTCGTTTGATATATANACAAAAATACCGTTCTTGAGCTTGTTAATTAAACAATAAGGTGAAGGATTGGTAATTTGATATTTAGATAAACTAAATAAAAGAACATAAAAGGTAAATATGCAACAAATCAGAGATAGATCTGGAAGCTTGTTGGGAATTGAATCCTATTAAAGTTTCATATACCCATTTACTCAATACATTAGAATCATCATGTCTTAGATTCGTCGCCACCAGTTCTTAACTTGTTCATCGCTTTCGCACATGAAAAGATCGTCAGGCTTCCTTTATTATGCTGTCACTTTCGTGCACAAACTTAACAAAGTACACCAGCATTATTTTAGATGTTAAAACGACTAAAAACCCTAACTCTATGTCTAGCAATTAGGTTTATCAGATGAATTGATTTAGTTCCAACTTTATGTGCCGCTTTCGCGCGCAACATTATAGTTTAGAATCATGCTTTAGGTAGCTAAGCTAAAACAAGCACTAAGTGTAAAATCGATTCAGCAAATCATAGAAAGTGATAGATTCATAAATGCAAAAGTTACATGGATACAATCATGCTATAATAGTTATCAAAATCCCAATAACAAGAGGATTACAAATCCATCTTACAAGAGAAAAGCTTAGAGGCAAGGTGATAAACGTTTACCATGACACGTTTTCATATTGTCATGACAACGACCGCCATGCTTCCTTGATCACTCTTGACTCCTTCACTGGCCTCCTCTTTGTTGCTAACTAAGCCTAAATTTCGTGCTCTATACTATCAGAAATGTGTGTAAGAGTTGTGGAAGAAGTAATGATAGAATGAGAGCCTTGAGCATCTATTTATAGGCCAAATCTGTCTAGGCTCGCTCAGCGGGTTGGTGGGGTCGCTCAGTGGTGGTAGGTGGTACGGCTGGCGCTGAGTCTTCAAAGGCGACCGGTGTCTGGAAGATTAAGTAGGGCCGCTCAGCGGGATTTTGAGGTTGCTCAGTGGTCCTAATCTTGACTTGACCTTAACTACGAAGTTTTAGATCTGTCTCTTAGCTTTAAGTAGCAATTTGAACCACCTCAATCCGATATCTATAGCTCAAGTTATCACGTTTTTACTAACTGCTGCGCAGAGCAGGCTTCCATACTTTTCTTACTTTGTCATCCCTTTGCTCTATGCTTCATTCTTTGTGGGATTTTCCTTGATTATTATGCTTGTATCCATCTTTAGGAATATAGTATAAATCCTACAAAAGTGGGGGATTTAGTCAGATAATTCTTTAAAACCTAAGCATACAGGTGCCATTTCACTGGTTGAATTTGCATAAATATGACACTTAACAAGCACCAATTGGAAGACCAGTGAATGGATTCCTCGGAAAACTTCACCATCTAGGCTCACTAGGTGAAAGGACGGTCCCTTATAACGAAAGGATCTACTATCACAGTATAACCTCGCACCATGCACCACATAGGTACGCGATCCGAGCCGAGAGCCCTGTTACAGACTAGACCTCAAGAAACCATATTGGGCCTCAAATGGCATTCACGGATCATGGACCCAAAGCCCAACCAGTTCCCACCCAGGCTAATAACTCGGATCCAGAAAGAAATCACCAAGAACAAATTGTTTAATCTAAGGGATTAATAAGATGCTTGACAGATATAAAAGACCTCGCGACCAAGGTAAGTAATATAGACTTCTAAGATTTTAACCTTATTTCCTACAAACCCTGACTTGGGCGTTGGAGTGCTTGCAAGTACCAACACCACCACCCAGCATCATATCCAAGAAGATTAGAAGTCGAACCACACCTACAGGAACTCACCTTCGATACAATTTTCAAATTTTCAAATTATCAAAAGGTGCAAGATTGAAGAAATTTCATCTAATTGATTGTGAAAGGTTCAGATTGAAGAAGTTGTATAAATAATTGTAAATAGGACTAAACCATGGTTCTTGAAGTTGTTTCAATGAATTTCTTTTCATTCTTAGATAATTTATTTGAAGAAAATATGATTAGAACTAGAAAAGAATTTCACCCGTGCTTGTCGCAAATAACAAAGGAGAAAAAAGAGAAGAACAAAAGTAGGGGATAATGTTTTGGAGGTGTTGAATTTCAATGACTAAAACCCATTTTCTTTGTTTCTATCATCATCAACATCACCACCATGTTGTATAAGCATAAAACTAAACCGATTTACTCCATCTCTCTTCTTTGTTTCACTTTTTCTTTTTAAAGGGTAATCATGTAAATAAAAAATATCATGTGACAAACACATGCTTTTTGAAGTGTATTTTGAACCGTAAAAATAATAAAAGGTCTGATTTGAATAATTTGAAAACCTTTGAAGTGTTGAATTACACATTTTCAACCGTTAGAAGAATAAACGCACATGAACAATAATAAATGTCCATTATTTTTTATAGTAATCACAACTTGATATATTTCTTACTATATAAGCAATAAAAAAAAATTCAAATACAAACAACAATTATATATAGATAAACGTATCTATATTATTGAAAGGCACATTAGTAACTAGTACAGAAGACAAGGGATAAAAGTGATGAGGTTATTTTACATGTCATATCACAAGTAGCATCCAAATACAATATTACTTACTCATTCACTTGACAATTGTACATGCATACATAAGCTTGCATGTCTTTTATTGGAAAGAGAAATTGCAAAGGACCACACACTAGTTCAGATTAAATAGAAATACTATTGGGAATCCCTCTGAAAGTCAGTCCTTCACCACTCGAAGGAACAAGCAAAGTGTAAGGCAGTTTAACCGGTCCACATCGGTTCCTCAAACTCGAATCCTTGTTCCTTTCAGTGATTTTAAGCTCAATTTCTGCCAACTTGCTTCCAAACTTTTTGAAGGCTTCTCTTGCCTTCGAGTCAGATGTCCAATTAGGATTGTCCCTTTGCCCAAGGTAAACCTCGTCAGAGGCATGCCTCGACAGTATCTCTATCACCGAGAGGTCAATAATGGCTGACATCTTCGGTGTGATTGTTCTCAAATATGCTTTCTGGGGGTTCTTCTCCATCTCTTCATATTCCTTAGTCCCTCTTTCCGGAATATATCTTCTACTAAGAGTGGGACGGTTTAGGATGTAACCTCCATAAGGATACTGCCCAAAATTAACAGCTGCATGGAAAGCCGAAGCAACCCATATGATGATGGTGCACGATTGAATAAGCTCTTCCAGAGTCTGCAGCTTAGGCCACCACGACTTATCTTTCAGATCCCCGTGACCTTTCTCCACGACATCTTTCCACCAAGCTTGGAGTTCAGAATCCCTTCTAACCGCATCGTCCGTAGCATAGTACAAGGAGACATAATCATGGACCCATGTCTTTATAGCATCCCATATCTCCAGCCCGTCAACTGCAAAAGGATAGTCCTCTATCACAAGGCGAAGACCGTGGGGGGAAGATGGATCCTCTACCGCCATTCCTCTGTGTCAAGGGGGAAAGAAAGAAATATCAATTTTATGATCAATGGTTGAAGTCTCATTTGTAATTTGTGCTAGCATCAAAGTGTTTTTTTTTTTTTTGTGCGTTTGCAATTTTTATTATGAAACAAACACATTTTATTTTAAATATACTCAATCAAAAATGCTACATGTACACCCAATTTTATACACTCATACATACACCATTAATAATGCACAAACTTTATTCTCATGAGTGCACAAACATTACAAACTTATAGATGATATTCTCAATTATACTTAATTAAGTGCACAAACATTACATGCATTAAAACACAAACTTTATGTATATAAGTATAGAGTGTATGCATGGTGTGTATTTTTTGGTGTACGTGTAGCAAAACTCATATTCAATTATTATCCACTAACACAAACTCTTAAATTTGACCTCTTGATAAGATCAACAGGTAGCGCTTGGTCAGGAAAAACCCAATTCTTGTAAACTGCTGAGGACATCTCTATTGAATAGCGCCCGGGCAAAAACGATTGCTCTATGACGCCGTCCGCATTGATTAAGGACGATCTTGCAAAGGAATTGATATTCATTGTGTCGCGATAGTGAGGCTCTAGAAGCTTATGAATGGGATGGAGCACGCTAAGATGTCTGTTTGTTGCTATGACGAATGGCTCAATGGCCGCGTGGGTATTCAACCTATAGAGGATCCCATGAAAAAGAAAATAAAAAAGAATTAGGAATCACTTCGTGTAATTAGAGATGAGTGACGAAGATGCTTATAATGATCATACCAGTGGCTGATGAGTTGATGGTAGCCCGTGTCGTTTACGATAACGTAAGCTTTGGCCAGTAGCCAAATTGTGCTTTCAACGCCTCCCTCGGCAGGCAAGACGACCTGACTTCTAACACCAAACTTGTATCCAGCAGGATGTGGTAAACTTAATTCGATGGCCAGTGGCTTCAGAGTCCCATCATCTTTCAAGAGCAAGATTGTCCTGGTGGCATAAGCCTTTGAAGAAGGTAACTCGTTTATCTGAATCAAGTATGGCATGAACGCATCATGGTGATCTAGTATAAATAATCTGTCCCCGCGAATCGCCTGTTACATCAATATTATTTTAATCTGTAAGAACTGGTATCAATTAATAATTGTTTGCTGAAAACACCGGTTTATTATTGATAATTGGCCAAATTCCAGTGGGGAATATCGGTGCAGAACATAAAATGCTGGCCCAAGGGCTGCTGACTTAACAAATGAAATTAGAATAACAATCCATGGAATTGATGGATCCCTTGGTCCCCTAATCCTTTCTTCCTTCTTCTGGAATAATGGAATGGAAAAGGAACTATTTCCTTTCCTTTCTTAGTAGAAACCGAGTCAGTTACAGCACTGGTTGGCTGGTATGTAACATAATCACTTTAACTTATATGCCTTTGAATCACAAGCAATTCAGCTTTAAGTATGAACCTATAGCACTATCTTTATGTATTAACTTGTTAAGAAACGCATAAATATCATTACCTCATCTACTGTGAGCCCGTCCATGTTAATCTCCAGGTCTTCTTTGGTTATCGTGCTAGTCTGATCTCCATAGATTGCGGCATCTAGCTTGCTTTGTGGTGGGAACTCCTATCATTCATTAGAGAATATTGTGAGGACGGTTAGTCATCGCGCATTAAAAGAGTATAATTAAATAATGTAAGGAGGATCACTCTCTTAAAACACTACTCACTTGAAGGCGGCTAATCAAGCAAGGATTTACACCGGCAAGCATTTCTCTTGCGAATTCTTCATCAGTCATCCATGCCGACTTGTCAACTGCTCCAAAAGAAATACCAGAGAAATTAATAATATTTGCTAAATGAAATGAAATTACTTTAATCCAACGCACGTCGAAGCGTTACTCTATTATTAAGTATGAAATGAAAATAATTATATGATGTGTGCTATGCAGTACACCTTGGATGACTTTAGGCGGCGGAAACTTGAGGAATTGTTCACCGTCGGTGCGAAAGATTTCCTTAATCACCGGTAACGGGCTAATCTGGCTAATCACATCCGTGGGGAGGTAAAGTCCACCTTCATAGAGTGCGCGCACGTCGTTGAAGCTATCAAACTCACTGTTTAACCCGTACACAGATCGAAAATTGGGTATAACGTTTTGAGTCATGGCTTTAATTCCATATGTAAGGAAGTCTGATGACTTCAAGTGACCAAAGTTTTCATCTCTTGGAATGTAGTTGACCGCGGCCAGTGTCTCGCTGTCACGATCTGTTCAAAATCAGAATGAAATGACCAAGAGCTAGTGAAACAACTAAGAGAAGAGAGCAAATACAGATGGGAACTCAAACTACTCTGCTGCACGGGTGTGGTTGTGTCTAATATATAGATGTTGTGACGGCGTTTATTGTAGCGACAAGAGCAACAGCTATTTTTGCTTAAGAGAAATAATATGTTAAGACATTTGAAAAGGAAACGCTATGAAAACGTGCGATGAAACTGGTAGAGAAAGAAGAATTTGAAAAACTGGCATTCGTGGACCTTACTTTCCTTTATCTATTGGGTTTCTATGTACGTCTTATAACAATCCAATATCAAAACAACATGCCTCTTAACTAAGATGACATTGCCCGAAAGAAAACCAAATTCAATATCACAATGCATGATATTTCTGCATGTTACCGCAGCACTAACATCCAATCAGCTATAATAAAACTTGACATGCTAAATACATGGCACAATTAGGGCTGTCAAAATGGGTCCGGTCCGTTTACCCAGTTAAAGGGACGGACTTTACATGCAAAAAAATAGGCCCGCGAAAATTTGAAAAAAAATTGGATCGGCCAGTTTAAATAGACCCGTTTGGCCGGCGGACCGGCTAGTGAGCCCGTGAATTTTTTTTAAAATTTTTTAAATAATTTTTTGATTTTTTTTAAATTTTTTAATTTTTTTCAAAAAAAATAAACGGGCTATTGGGCGGCATGTTTAGGCCCGCGGACTGACCATAACGAGCCGAACCCTAAAAATATGGCCGCCCGTTTTGACAGTCATAGGCACAATGTCATAGAAACAAATTTGATTATCTACGTTTGAATGATAAGAAAAAATTAAAAACTAGAATGCCTAACCTTTCCTTGTTGCTTTTCTACCCGTTCTTCCCCTACGAGGGTACGGATAGTCGCTAGACTCTCCAAGAACTTTG
>QANU01075873.1:167266-179850 GCA_003254905.1 Nissolia schottii | reverse complement strand
ATTCATTAGGATTATTATATTATATAATAGTATATTATATGTAAATATCTATTATGGATAAACATGATTCTGTCAGTCTAATTTTGATCATGTTTGATTGCATTTTGTCGTTCGCAGTCCCGGTACTTCACGTGCGGATGTCCGAAAAATAATCCGGACATACTCTCGCGCTCTACTAATTTTTCCTTGTTAGTAGTTGAGTCCAGTGGAAATATTTGGAGAATTATTATTTTATTAGTGTATTTTACGGGTACTCCCGGTATCCGAAAAAATTCCCGATTGGTCCGAAAATCATCTTAGGTCTCCGAAAAATTCGCCGGGTCACGAAACCTCCATTTTAACTGATTAAAGGTAATAATTTAATTTTCTCGCCTCCCTAATTAACTTATAATTATTTATTACGCTAATTATCCGTACCGTGAAAAAGCGGGATGTTACAACTGGAGCGTGGATCACATCTTTATCTGCCTCGCTAATGGGGGGAACAATTTCGAAGCACAAAAGGGGAAGGGATGGTGTCAAGAGTATAGAGATCTTGGAAGAAATCATGAGCTAATTTTTTCAAATCGCCATTCTCAAAAACCCAATCCCCGTTCCTAGATTTCAAGGACTTAATATTATTTCGGCGTCTCCTAGTAAGGGTAGAGATGTGAAAATATTTTGTGTTCTTATCGCCACATGAGATCCATTTACATCTAGATTTTTGGGCCCAGAGAACTTCTTCTTCTACAAGGACTTTTTCATATTCCCCTCATACCTCTTTGAATAATTTCACAAGAAAGGGATTGTAACCCTTCACCAAGTTGGTGTGAATCCCACATATCCTATTCAGAAGCTTGTTTTTTCGTCACAGAATATTTCCAAATACTTTCCAATTCCAATCTTTCGCAACAGTAGAAAAGGCTTCAACATTCTGATGCCAATCCAGGTTGTCATCCCAACACTCCCGAACCATAGGCACAAAATCTACATGAGTTAACCAAGCAGCCAGGAAACGGAACGGTTTCTCAGAATTAGCATTTCGGACCTTACAATCGGTTCTAACCTATAGAGGAGAATGATCAGAGGAAAGACAAGGCAGGTGAGAAACAGAGGCATCTGGGAATCTCACCTGCCAAGCATTATTACAAAGCATTCTGTCTAGGCATTCTTTTAGACTCCCCTTTTGCTAAGTGAACCAAGGCCCTTGAAAACCCAAATCAATAAGCTGACAATCTTCCACACATGAGCGAAAAGCATTACAAGAAGGACGAATACCACCGGAGTGTTCTTCTTCAAGGAGGAGAGCATTAAAATCACCAATGACACACCACGGATCCACCATTGATACCCCAATAGAGCGAAGATCCTGCCAAAGGTCTCTTCCTAGCAAAGCTTGGGGACGACCATAGCAGACAGTCAAAAACCAATGTTGTTCTCCTTGCCAGGAAATTTTTAAGTGTACCATCTGCTTCGATGAAGAAATAGATGTGACTTGATAACAAGAGGAATCCCAAAGACACCAGATACCACCTGCAAAGCCTTCAGCATCCACAATGAAACTACCATCAAAACCAATTTTTTTAATAATTCCCCGTGCTCTGTTACCACTTATACGGGGTTCTAAAATGGTCATAAACGAACTATTAAACGTTTGACAGAGATCCTTGACAAGGGTAGGAAATGCTTTTTTCCCTGCACCCCTAGAGTTCCAGACCATGAAATTCTGAGCCATCAAAACACCTAAGAGAAAAAAGAAACAGAAATGCTCAACAAGACCCATCTAGTTTCCCCACCTTGTATCCTTCATCACCACGCAACATCTGCTCAACATTATCCTCCAAAGAATACAGTCAGTTCTAAATAGCAAGATTTTATTTTCTCATAATAGCGACATCTGTGTCAGGTGGATCGTGTTTCAGATCACCACTCACCATACTTTCCTTCCCCAATTTTGTCACCACATCGTTAGCCCCATCATTCAACTTAAAGGATGGTTTCAGACTCATCTCCAACAACCTAGCCAATTTTTCCTCCTCTGTCATGGAACTGACCTGGCCCATCTTGCTAACTAACTCTGAGCTCAATTTCGGTTTAGCTAAGTTAATTTCCATGCCCAACCTTGATCCATTAAGCGCCCTCTTCCTCATCTCATTTTTCCCCAAATTATTCTTAGCCTTCTCCACTTTTCCTAGCCTCAGACTGAGAGCAGTTTCCTTCCCCAAATTTTTCGCATTTTTGCTGTCTGAGAACCGTTCGTGAACCGTAAGAGGAGTTGCCTTCCCCGTAGCTACGACGTTGCTAACAGTGCTGATGAGCTCTTCGCTGTCCATGGCCGAGCCTGCTTCTAGAGGTTTTGCGGTCACCGTCGTCATGTTTTGTCCAGCAATAGAGCGTTCGTGAGCTACTACATGATCAGTGGTGTTGCTGCTTGCGGTTATATCACTGCCTTGCACTACCCTTTTCCTTGCGGCGCTAGAGACGGTGGAAAGCTTAGTGGACCCCTTGTTTTGATTGGGCTTATAAATTACCTTAACTGTATGGTTTTTGTGCGGGCTTTCATTTTTTACCTGGGCCCATCCGAGAGCTCTAGTGGATGCTTGTGCTGGGCGTGATCTTTATTGGTTTTACTCACTAACATAGCCTTAATTGAATCTGATTGCTTTTTGACCCATTTAGAGGAGCCCACCTTAAAGCCAGATTGAGCACGAGATTTCCGTTGATTTTGTTTCATATCATCACTTTCCTTCTTAGATTCCTGATTTACTACCACATTTTCCTCACTCAAAGCTTGGAATTGGTTGCCTTTTAATTCTGATTTCCCATTTGAGTTGGAAAAGGAAACAAATTTTCTTCTACTCCTTGATTTCGGCGATGCATTGAGCCATTCCCCATGTATGCAATCTGTCGATATTTCCTTCATTGCAGCATTAATGGATAGGTTGGAATTGATTTGTTTTGACTCCGCCATCACACGTTCCTCCGGTGAACTCGCCACCGCCGTACCTATACCTATGTCAAAACTTCCAAGAAATACCATCTCCTTACCAGCTTTTATTGCAAAATTCGTGCAGTCCTTTGAAAGATGACCGTAGCAACCACACGAGGCACAAATCATGTAGAGACCCTCATATTCTATACAATACCATTTGTTATCCAGACAGATTTTTCCTACCACCGGTTGACGTAGGCTGATCTCCACACAAACTCGTGCAAATTTACCTCTTGACGCTAATAACGTGGTTTGGTCCACCTTAATTGGATTGCCAACCATGCTCGCCATGCTCATCAAGATATCCTCATCATAATATCCTACATTTAGCCATGGAAAGCGAATCCACACCAGTGTTGAATCGATGCTAGCGGAAGCTGAATCAAAATCTAGGAACCAAGGACGAATAGATAAGTAATGATCAAAAATCATCCATGGCCCTCCTTCTAAAACTTTGATTTTATCTTATTCTGTCATGAATTGCACCACATAATAACCAAACCCAATATCCATGATCTCGAATCCTCCCGTGAGACGCCACAGCCTACTAAGACGATCACGTATGTGACGAAACCCACATTCTTTCCAATGAGTTTGATCTCTAACGCATCTCTCCATGGCACACTGATTTCCTCTCTTATTGATGGAGCTAAGGTTATCTTTGGTAACAACCTGTTCCCATCAATCAACTCCGCCTTGGCTAGGTTCAAAGTGAAGAGGTCGCCCCTCCTTTCTTTGGGCTTTGACTTCCGAACTACAGAACCCAGCAGCTTATCCTTGAAAGAGTCAAACACAACCTTGTCACCTCTTCCATCAGGAGGAGGATGAGGTAACGGGGGGGGGTCGTAGGCATGGGGCACTCAAGAAAACCTGGAGGGGGAAAACTAAATCGTCAGCATTTTGTTTTTGACATAGTAAATTTTCTATTTTGATTAAGTAGTACTTATTACTCTATCATTTTTGAGGTTAGAGAAATATTACATATACTCATTATAAATAAAACACAGTATTAGCTCATTACTTATTTATTGTTAAATAAGATTTTATAAAATGTAAATTTTATTGAAATCTCATATAATAATAAATATAATATAAATCAATACGATGTTTTAAATAAAATGAGTCTAAATAACATATATCTTGAGGTTATTAGAAAAATAGTTAAGTAATTCTAAAAAATGACTATATAAAGAACTGAGTCGAATTGATATGAAAATTAATGTATTGTCAGTGCAAAATTTTTAATTTTTTTTTATTATTAGAAAATATTCTCTTAATTTTATAATTGAGGTGTGAAATCGTAATATATCTCTGCGTTAAACTTACACTTGTGTTAATGAACCTTTTATAATATGATTAATGATATATTAGTATTTTAATTATAAAATTAGCTAATATGATTGATCCGTTATTCATTTTTTGCAAAATAATTGATGTTTGGTGATATTGTGCCATTATTGTATAAATACAAAACATTGAAGGTGTTGACATTTACTTAACATTATATAAACACTCTTTTTTGTTGAGTCTTTTAATTTATTTTAATAGTTTAATTATTATATTTTTACAATGTCATTGTATTAAATCTTATTATATAAATAAAAATAATTTATTTTCTCATCCACTATTTAAAAACTCATGTATATAAAATGATGTAATTAGACTTTACATATTGTGAAATAGCAATTAAATTCTTATTTTAATATTTGAAATTGTTGCTAACTAACACACACACACACACACACACACACACACACATATATATATATATATCTTTCTCTTACATTCTTTTGATGCTTTCTAATATAATTAAGAGATTAAGAGATTAATTTTATATTTAACTAGTGTGCCTTGAGATGAGAAAAAATGGATAAAAGAAAAAATATAATGTTGATGATTTTTTAAAAAATTAAAAAAACTATTTGTTAATAAAAAAATTATCAAGACTATTTTTAGTAAATGAAAATTGTGCATCAAGAATAAATTATTTTCTCTCATCCTCTTTATATTTATATATATATATACACAAATTAAAATATCTCTAAATTGTTAATTAATCAATGTTATTTTTTATAACTTCTAAGATTATTATAATAAAAGATTAAAAAAAATTATGGCAACTATAAATGATTGGATAACTATGAATTTTCACTTGACATTTTTGTAAAATTATAAAATTAGTTAATTTATTTAACTTATCGGGATATAATTTATATTTAATTATAAAATTAGCTTTTTTTACGAAGAAATTGCAAAATTAGCTAATTTATATAATTGCTTAATGCATTGTTCATTTTTGTAATATAAATTTTTTGGTACATTTTTTTTCGAATATAAAAAGGTTACCGATATTGGGTAACTATTGTAGAGATAAAAATATTGAGAGTGTTGACATCATATAAACACAGGCTTGATAAGACACCAAATTTATTTAATATTATATGAGATTAAATATGCAAAATACATTATCAACGTTAAGTTGATTCAACTTGTAGTGGCAGTAGATAATTTTATAATATTATTTTATCTAATATTTATTACTATTTTGACTTCTGTGTAACACTTTTTTTTATGGACAATGAGGCCAGAGGCCTAAAAAAACAAACAAGCAACTACAATTCCACTACATGGAGGAAAAACGTACCAATTCTATAAGCTAACAGGAATATTAAGAACAAAAAATTAAGAATCAAGTTATACAAATGGAACCCCAGAGAGCAAAAATGGCCCTACTTGTCTAAAAAATCAGCACAATAATTGACTTTCCTAAACACATGTCTAATCTGGACATTCTGGATGGTCCTAAGGTTTTCATATATAGCCTTTACTAACGAGGATCAAGGGTGGCTAGAATTCGGGGAATATGGAGGAAATTTATAGCGCATTTAGAGTCCGACTCTAAGATCACTCGTTGAAAACCATACGGCTGCCCAAGAAGTGCTAGCAAAGGTACCCAAAGCTCAACAAAAGTGACAAAGCAAGACCCAATGTTATAACTAAAGGCAGTGATAAAATTCCCATAGCGGTCCCTGATAATCCCGCCACATGCCACCGAGCCACCATGATTAGTGACAAAGCCATCTACATTGAGTTTGACTCATCGAGTCGGAGGAGGTTCCCAAGCAATGTGCACTACCCTCACTTGAGGCACCGCATTCCTAGCAGACATAGCAATCATCCACATGCAATGATAGTCTTTAGTGAGAGCCACAGATTTATTGGCTAGCTCAATAGAGGAAGATTGATGTTGATCGAATATCCATTCATTTCTAGTTTGCCAAATGGTGCTACATGTAGCGAAGACTTATGTGTAACTTATATGTAGTAATATTCATCCCCTAATTCTTTTTAATTTAAATAAATAAAATTAAAAAATTACGCACCGTTATAAATTGATCTAGAAAAGAGTCGGATGGTTACTTTTGTAGTTTTATTGTATCTTACGTTAAATAGTAAATACTACCTTAACTTTTTCTTTTACCTTAATAATAAATTGGTTACACCAAATTATAAATGAAGTCATAATATAATGTATTAGTTTATACAATTTGAACTTTTACGATATATCAACCATGCTCTAAGAAATCTTCTATAATTCCAGCTCTGTCCTTCTTCTCCCAGCCTGTAATCGTATCATATATAACTCTCTCATTCGTTCATGTAAATTCCCCACGCAAGATTATGATTTTTTTTTTATGGCATTAAGTGGTGGTGCCTTCCACAAGTAATATTATAGTTCATTCATGTCCATGAATTGCTTCCTATTTATTTCACCAATTTGTTACCTATGCTCTATGGTAGGGGAAAATGATTAGGCCACTCACGCACATGGTTCAAGATAAGGTGTTATACAATAAAATCTTACCGATCTTGTGAACCTTGAGAATGATAAATCATACATCAACGTTACAAGTTGTTGCATAAGTCCCAAAAAGACTAAAAAAAAGTTTTTTTTTTCTTTTATAAATGGTAAGGTCCATTTAAGTTTGTAATAACAAACATTATAAAAAACACACGCACACACAAAATGGATATGCCAACCCAAATTACTAAGCCCAAATCCCATAAAACAAGGGGAAGAAAAGAGGAGCGCAAGGAAGAAAATGATACTTGTATGTATAAAAAAGTGTTGACACATCATTATCCTTCTTACAACACATCATGAGATTTATTAGGTATATGATGAGTCTCATTATGTACTGTTAGAGAGATGATAAAGTGACTACACCTTAAAACTCACCGAATATACGTGGATTTCATAATGTGTTGTTAGAGAGATAACAAGATTTATATAACTTAAAACCTACAAGATAGATAATAAATTTCATAATATGTTATTAGAAAGATGATAATGTGTTTACACATTTTGTACGCACAAATAGCAATAACTTGTACTTATGGTACTCAACACACACACACACAAACACAAACACAAACACAAACACACTAACATGTCAGGCACTCAATTTAAATAAATATATAAATAATGGGGTTATGCCTCGCACGTAAAAACGTGTCACGCGCTACCAAACTAACTCTATGACTTGCTCAGAAACAGTGTAATGCACAATATGTATATATATTCGTTGACAAACTCTAAGATTTAAAACACAAATTAAGTAGCACGTACATTAAGGCTTAAAGCATGTATCCCTTCAAATCCTATGGCAAAGTTGATGAAGCAGCTCAAATGGTGCTGGAAGGCCGAAGGAAAAGCCGAAAGAGAATCGCAATCATAAGCTTGTCCTCGATAATCCTCGCCGGCATTGTATTTGCCACCGTATTTGGAATTAGGAATAATAATTCTGGAGACAAATCAGAAGACGGAGGCAATGGTCAATCAGTATCCACTTCGGTGAAGGCTGTTTGCGACGTGACCTTGTACAAGGAGTCATGCTACCGCAGCCTAGGCAATGTCACGAGCCTAGGCCAGGTTCATCCTGAGGAGCTATTCAAGCTGTCAATTGAAGTGGCCCTAATCCAAGTGTCCAATGCCGTTCAGTATTTTTCTTTGGAGCACGGGGTTTTCCAAGGCCTGCTGCATGATAACAGGACTAAGGAAGCTTTGAAAAATTGCGGGGACCTTTTGGATCTTGCCATTGATCATTTGAATAGCTCCTTGTCTTGTGGGGAAAATTCCAATTCCCTTCTTGACGTTTCTGAGGATCTTGAAACATGGCTAAGCGCAGCAGGTACACAGTACATGCATCATGTTATTGAATAAATATATATATTCTCTCGTCCTACTAAATTGATCAATTCCCTTTGTGTGTTGGAAAAGGTACGTACCAGCAAACCTGCATTGAAGGCTTCGAGGACGTCGCAGCAAAAGAAGCAGCGAGGAGCAGCGTAGAAATGTATCTTAAAAACTGTACAGAGCTGACCAGTAACAGCCTCGCAATCATTACTTGGATCAACAAGGCTGCAAGCACGCTAAAACTGAGGAGGAGGCGCTTACTAAATGAAGCACCAGAGTGGCTTCACTCAAAAGACAGAAAGCTACTTAGAACAGAGGATTTGAAGTGGAAAGCAAACATTGTTGTGGCCAAAGATGGGAGTGGGAAATATAAGACAATTTCTGAGGCACTTAAACATGTCCCTGACAAGAGTACCAAGAGGACAGTGATCTACGTGAAGAGAGGGGTTTACTATGAAAATGTCAGGGTCGAGAAAACCAAATGGAATGTGATGATGATTGGCGACGGTATGACTGCTACGGTTGTGTCTGCTAGCCGTAACTTTGTAGATGGCACGCCAACATTTTCATCCGCAACTTTTGGTAGGTCTTTCTATCCTTGCTCATAAATAAATATTATCAAACATAAATCAACAATATTAAATGTATGAGTGTTTGTATATGTATAAATATTTAATATAATATTTATTTATATGTTTTATAATATTTTTTTGTGTATATACTATGCCAATTTTTATAATGTAAAAATAGTATTTTTGTTATATCCATGGTATTAAATGTAGCATTTTATTGAGTAGAATGGTAGCGGATGAAACATAAATGCTTTTAATATTAATAAAAAATAATTTTGCTATGGACACTTGTTAAAAAAAGTAAGAAAAGAAAATATTGTATTAAAAAATTAAAAATTTAATGTCTTTAATGCATTAAAAACATAAAAAAAAACTCAAAATATTTCATTTTTATTTTTTAGTGAGTTTCCCTAATAAAAATATAAGTCACATAAATTAATCAAAAATAAAAAGTCATATAAGATATTTTTAAGGATAATATATATATAGTGATTCAAATTAAAAATGATCAATGTATGGCAATATTTTTATTTGTTAAGAATTATTTTAGGTGGTTTTAGATATTAATTTGTATTTACGTAAAGAATTTAACATTATTATTTAATAATGTGTTGTTATTTACAAGACTTATGAAGTAATAGGGATAAGAATTAATTAATTTTATTTATGTAATCGCATACAATTAAATAATTGTGTAAAACTCTATTTTTACACTTAGAGTAAATACAAATTAATCCCAGGGTTTTAATACATAGGTGACTAATCTATCATGTCAAATGCTATTTTTGTGACGGGACAGATGTAAAAGTTTCCTCTTTCTTTCTCACTAACACGATTTGGTGGAAAGCAAAATGATATATATTTTTGATGATTTGTGTGAGGTGCAAATCAGCTGTGTTGGGGAAGAATTTCATAGCCAGAGACATGGGTTTTCGCAACACGGCAGGGCCACAGAAGCACCAAGCAGTAGCACTAATGACAAGTGGCGACGAAGCAGTTTATTACAGGTGTCAAATTGATGGATTTCAGGACACACTCTATGCTCATTCTAACCGCCAATTCTACAGAGAATGCAACGTGTATGGGACCGTCGATTTCATTTTTGGCAATTCTGCAGCTGTGATCCAAAACAGCAACATTTTCCCGAAGCTGCCCATGCATGGCCAGCAGAACACAATCACAGCACAGGGGAAAACTGACCCTAATATGAACACCGGGATCTCAATTCAGAATTGCAACATTTCACCCTTGGGGAACTTGAGTTCTGTCCAAACGTACCTTGGAAGACCCTGGAAAAATTACTCAACCACGGTATACATGGGATCTAGATTGGACGGCTTTATCAACCCAAAGGGCTGGTTACCATGGGTGGGGGATTCAGCACCGGACACCATTTTTTATGCAGAGTTTGAGAATTTTGGACCCGGTGCTTCAACAAAGAATAGGGTCAAATGGAAGGGTTTCAGAAATATTAATAGGAAACAAGCCACTAAGTTTGCGGTAAAGGCATTTCTTCAAGGAGACAAATGGATTCCTGCATCAGGCGTCACCTTCAAGTCAGACATCTGAATTCTCCTTCATTCAAATATTCTCGTGTCTTCGTATCTATCTTTTTCCTCAACTATACACAACATAACAGCCAACTGCAAGAAGCATAAAAATATTCCATTATCACAGAATCATTTGTGTCCCTTTCTTGTGATCTACTTGATCTGTATTATTGATTTGACTCTATATATTGATTCTTTTGAAACTCTCTCTTTAGTTGCTACATGTACTCATCAGCGGAATTTCTTTCAATTTCAAAAAAGTTTCCTCAGATTTGAGCCAAATATGATGAATTTGAATCTACCTGTATCTATCACTGAAATGATGATAAAAGGTGGAACAGAAAGCGGGTGCACCATGGTCAACACTATGCTATCATAGGGTTCGTGTGGATCGAAGTCATTGCTCTTAACAGGAGTCTAGTCATCCATCCATCCTCTATGTCTATGCGGCTCAGGTGGCCAGCATCAACGCATCAACGAATAGATCGCGTCACGACGTCTACAAAGAAAAATTGATAAAATCAAGGGAATTGTTACCAATTTTAATTAAAAGAAAAATCAAACAAACCTTTGATTTTGTGTATAAACTAATCTTCAATGAGATTTGAGTTCGATAACATCCGTGTCATCAGGCTACTCCACCAAGTATTTTTCATAATTTTCTTAGGAAAGACAGACCCTGGTGGAAAAAAGCTATCTGTCGCCACTCTAACACAAAAAGCCAATTGAGAGTGTCAAACTTTGCTGCTCTAGCAAAGCCTAGACTAAACCAAATTATAAGATAGGGTTAACGACTCAATTTCGGAATTTCATTAATTTGATACTGTTTATCACATTCTTGTGCCGCCTTAGTCGCCTACTTTGGTCATTTTCTGCTTTTTTGTTTCCCCCGTTCTGTATGGGCCCACCACACCAATATAAAATAATTAGCCCCTTCCATAAATTTTTACACGTTTATATAAAACTTTTAAAGTAGAAAATATAAATATAAAGGTCAACCACATTTATTATGGAGTAACATAATAAAATTTGATTGAGTTACTGTTATTTTTCCTAATTTGCGTAATAACCCTAATTTGACATTATTTTAAAATAAGAAGAATATATTCTAATTAGTAAAACTCTCGTGGCACATTTTTTTTTAAAAAATTATAAAACTCAAACCTTAAATATTATCTAAGACAAATAAGTATTAAACCATTAAAATCGACTGAAAATTTGTAAATTAAGTACAGTCCCTTCCATAATTAAAACAGACAAGGTGTGTATTTATTTTTTTATATATACCAAAAAAAAAATCACAAGTTATATATATCAAGCCAATCACACCCTGAAAAGGCTAAAACTCCTCTCTCTTTGCAGGACACAAAACCGTCCATAGTTCCCAAAAAAGAACTATAGTCCAAAATTCAAACCCTTCAAATTCCTAAGCACCTTCCCTTGATTCTTCCCTTCACACACAAAAATCATCATTACCAACCTCACCACCCTCCAAAAATCACCCTTCAACCTTATAGTATACCCTTACCCTCTTTTTTTCTCCCTATATATAAACCAAGATTGCTACCTATTACAACTAGCACCAAAATTCATGGGTCATATGAGCTACAGAAGAGTTAGTAGTGGCAGAACAAGCCATGGAAGCAGCAGCTTCAGGGGATTTAGATTAAGCCCCAAAAGGGTTTTGGTTCTTAGGCTACAAAAGAGGTTCAAATTCATCCTTCGGCTCTTCCATACGTGGAAATTTTCGTATGGTGATGCCATAATTCAAGTGATGAAGAGATTGTTTTGCATGAGAGGTGGCTTCAATAGAAACAAAAGTAGTAGAAGGAGAATTTTTTTTGTGAGGGATGAGGTACAAATGATCAATAAGGTGCAAGTTGATTTTTGTAGGGTGAGATCATCATCATATGGTAGGTCCAATTCTTTCTATGCTGAAGCCATTGAAGATTGCTTGGAGTTTATCAAGAGAACATCGAATTCATCTATGGACCCAATTCATCAAGACCCACCTAGCCATATTCAAGATAGGAACACGTGAACATTTTTGGTAGGCAAAAATTTGTATATTAATATTTTATTTATTATATACGCTGATATTAGTTTTCCTTCTTGATGTCATATTAAGATCTTTATGCACTCCTTTGTGTGAGAAAATTTTGCGTTTCCTCTTTTTTCTTGTTCTTTATACATGATCTCAATCCTCTGTTTTGGATTGGTAATTTTCCCCATGGTAATGATATATCTTCTTAATTCTCTACAAGGTTAAATAAGATTTTAATCCATGTAATATC
>QANU01075873.1:90433-163021 GCA_003254905.1 Nissolia schottii | reverse complement strand
ATAAGTAACTGGATGCATGAAACTATAATGTGATTGAAATTCCCAACAAGCTCCGGAACTACCTCTGATTTGTTTCCTATTTTATTTTCCTGTCTTTTATTTATTTAGTCTATTTAAATATAAATCACAAATTTTTCACCTCATTGTTTAATTAAATGAACTCATGAATGGTATTTTACAACTCCCTGTGGGATCGACCGTACCCTATACTGCAATTGGATTCCTTTTGGAATCTGCAAAAAAAAACCTATATTTTTAATAAAAAAAGTTTTCTTTTTAATTTTTTAACAAGTGACTTACGAAATATTGTTAGATAAACCCATAAGTAATAACCCATATATTCCTTTTCAACTCCCACGCACTAAACGATTCGTTTCCCTCCAACAACACATTCCTTCAAATTGGAGTTTCCCCGCCGTTTTTCTCCCTCACAACATTCAATCTCTCTCAATTTTCAATACGAAACCAAAATATCAATCAAATCACATTGTTTGTTCCCTCTCCAAAGAACCCGTACTGTAGTACTCCGTAGAAACTGCAGAAGCAGAAAATTAATAATTAAAAAAACGCACAAAACGAAACACGATTCGCGAAACGCGCACAATCCCTAATCAAAAAGGAAAAAAATGAGATTCTGTCCAAACAAGCTCTTCACCAAAGCTCGCAGTCTCGTCGGCATTGGACTAACCACTTCCGCCGCCGCCGCCGCCGTCTTCACTGCCACATCCTCTCCCTCTTCTTCCTCCGCCGCCACCTCCTCTTCCCCTTCCTCTGCCACCTCTACTCCCTCTTCTTCCTTCGCCACCTCTCCTCCCTCTTCTTCCTCCGCCGCCGCAGACTCTTCCCCCTCCGTCTCCGATGAATCTTCATCGGACGACAGGAAGAAGAAGATGCTTAGAACGAAGCTCTGCATCATCGGAAGCGGCCCGGCGGCGCACACCGCCGCCATCTACGCCGCCCGCGCCGAGCTCCGGCCGGTCCTCTTCGAAGGATGGATGGCAAACGGCGTCGCTCCCGGCGGCCAGCTCACCACAACCACCGACGTCGAGAATTTCCCGGGTTTCCCCGACGGTGTCCCCGGCGGAGACCTCATGGACCGCTGCCGCCGTCAGTCGCTCCGCTTCGGCGCCGACATCGTTACCGAAACGGTTTCGAAGGTCGATTTCTCGAACCGTCCGTTTAGGGTTTTCACCGATTCCGGAACCGCCGTTGAGGCGGATGCCGCCATCGTGGCCACCGGCGCCGTCGCGAAGCGTCTGACCTTCGACGGCGCCAGCGATGGCCCCGGAGGATTCTGGAACCGCGGGATATCGGCGTGCGCTGTCTGCGACGGCGCGGCGCCAATATTCCGGAACCGGCCTCTGGCAGTTATCGGCGGCGGCGATTCGGCCATGGAGGAAGCTAACTTCCTCACCAAGTATGGCTCCAAAGTGTATATAATTCATAGAAGAAATAATTTTAGGGCTTCTAGGATCATGCAGGGTAAGGTTTTGAGTAACCCTAAGATTGAGGTTTTGTGGAATTCAATGGTGATTGGGGCCTATGGGGATGAAAGCAAAGGTGGGAGGGTTCTTGGTGGGATCAAGGTGAAGGATTTGGTGAGTGGTGACGTGTGTGATTTGAAGGTGAATGGTTTGTTCTTTGCTATTGGGCATGAGCCTGCCACAAAGTTCTTGGATGGCCAGCTTGAGCTGGATCCTGATGGCTACATTGTGACCAAGCCAGGGACCACACTGACCAGTGTTGTGGGAGTCTTTGCTGCTGGAGATGTCCAGGACAAGAAGTATCGGCAAGCAATTACAGCCGCCGGCACTGGTAATTCTTGTTTCCTTTTTAATAGCTTTGTTTTGGAAATGTTGTTGGATTGCTCTGAATTGGTTTTTGTGATAATTGTAGATTCATGTGCTGATACCTTGTTTTGAAATGTTATGTTCCGAAAGCCATGTTATTGCCATATTCTTGTTATGAAACAAATTGGATTATTCTATTGAATTCATGTAGGTTTCACAATGGTTTTATATTTTGAGATACCTGGTGTTTTATGATAATTGTAGATTCATGTGATACTTTGTTTTAAAATGTAGTGTTTAAAATGTAGATTAATGTATGATGAATTTATATGAAACAAATTGGATTATTATGAACTGACCTTTTAGGTGCAAGATGTAGAGTTTTGGTAAACTGATCTTCACCTGATTCAACTTTGTAAGATAAATAGTATTTCTATCCAGCGTAGATTCTATTAAAATTATGTAGCCTATTAATAAGTTATTGTTTTCTATTTTATTTCTAGTTTGCTAGTTAGACCTTGATTTAGAAAGAAAGAGTCCACTTCCTATCCAAATGAAAGAAAATATTTGCACCAAGATGTCTACTTTTAACGGTTGAAGCTCAAACTGGATAAGTTATTGATTTTTATGTTTGGCTGTGAACTCTTTTGTTAATTTATAAATGAAGAAATTCATCATAATGAAGAGAAGAAAAGTACTAGGAAATTGGAGGTTTAAGGGTCCTCCATAATGAATTAAGGAAACATAAAATGGAATAAGGAAAAGACAAAATGACCACGGAGCAAAGCTACCCTGGATGTTTCGGCATCTTTCCTTCAATGATTGCTCTTGAGCATGCATTGTTCCATTTTCTGTTCATGCATGTTCCCCATTCTGATATATTTAGGGTTGTGTTCTCTTCTTCCTTCATCCCCACTCTTCAATTCTTTGCTAGTAGATATAGGTTAGTATTTCAATTTCTTCAAACCCATCTGCAGGTATCTAGATTTAATGCTCGCACACATTGCTGAATTTTACTCTTGAAGTGCCATTAAAATATAGTGAACCCCAAAATTCATACATAAAAAACTATATTGTTTCAATTACTCATAATTCAGGAAGTGATCTCAAGATTTCAGATTATGTTGTATTCTTGCTTTGTCTTTGTTAGATTAGGAATATTAGTGTTCTTGTTAGTGGATTTAAGCTTTTGCGATTAGCTATCAATATTTTCAGTTTATTATTGTTAGCCATCTCTTTCCCCCTTTCCCTTCTCTCTAAATCTAATATAATTCAATGAATCCATGTGTTTCTAGAACTGTTCATTTCGCTGGTCTTCTGTTGCTTCACTCGTGATCGTATTCGTGATTACATTTTCATTTGTTCGGAATATGGGAATCAAATTAAGGGATATACTCTTGTATAAAAAACAAATGGTAGAAGGTCTTATCATATGTATCAAAAGTGGTTTTTCTTAATTTCATCTTTTTATTCAGTGTTACATTATGTTACATTGCTTAAGTTCTGCATGTGAATGGAACTGTTGTTTGGCTTTATGAGCACAGTTCCTTGTGTGATTACTGGTTCATGTTTTCAATTTGTGCTTTTTAAAAGTGTGACCTTATAAAGGTATAATCAAGCAGAACTTTTTAGGACCAGCGTGGTGTTCTTAATAATAATATTTTGTGTATAACAAATCTATTTTGTGCCATTTTCAAAGCATAAATTATTGGATGAGTAAGTATAAACTAAAGGCCAGAGCTGACTTGATTTTGTAAATGATCACAATGAGTGCCTGCTTATATGATATGCCTGAATTACAATTATCTGGTAAGAACTTCAAAGTCCAAACCACCATACCGTGCATAATAGACCAGCATAGTTTGCTTGTTTCATTAGGCTAGGCCCAGATTTAAATGAATTTGCTTGAATCCATAGTGAAGCATCAATAGTTTGTACTACTTCTCATGTATGTATCCTTCTACTCATGCTTTGTAGTTCGTCAGTTCTTTGATATCATCTTTGCATTTTCCTACTTTCTCTGTCGCTGCTTATCTTACACCGATTTAGTCTTGGTGGTAGAGTCTGAAAAGATTCCAAATGAGTAGGACACATTTGATGAGAGTTGGCTGCAGTATTTTGACACATTAAAAATTGTTAATGTCGAACAACTTTTGGTTATTAATGTACACTAACATTCACAGTGATGAACTATAAGAATTCGGAATCATCTGATTGTTTTGCTTTGTATTTTGAATTTCTTGGGCTGGAAGTAATTTAGATCACCTCATAAAAGTTGTTTCGCTGTTTGTGGATCAACAATAAGCATAATGCAATTAGAATCAGATCTATATGGAGAAAGCTTTATTCTTCCTAAGGAAAATGGAAATCATGTTGTTGGTGCAGGGTGTATGGCAGCATTGGATGCAGAGCATTACTTGCAAGGAATTGGTGTGTCCCAGAGTCCATAAGATGCTACGTTAGAAGCAATGTTTAATTCATAGAAAGGGAAAAACCCTATCTGCACCCAGCTAACACATTTATAAATGTGTACATATTCATCAATTGGTTGCAAAGCAAAATATAATTGCATTATTTTATCTGATACGCCTTTTCTGCTCTTAACTTCGGAATGAACATAATTTACGTTTTGAAGCACTAAAGCTCACTTATACACGTTTATGTGCGTCTTTGATTTATTAAACCTATGGATGCATTTCTTCCTTGATGCCCCAATAATGGTGCAAAGATGCATCCTATATTGGTTAACTCAAATACGTTAATTAGCACCCATAGAAAATCAAATGCTAACACTTTTTTGGTCTTGTTTTTGAAGAAATGGAGCTGTAAACAGTAAGGAAGGTGCATGAACGTAGTGATAGCTATTTTTCTATACTATTTTCACAATAGTATAGCCAATGGTTATTTGAAAGTAGAGAAGGCACACTAGGTAATTAACATAGAAGGGTAGGACCAAAGTGGATTTGCACAAGGTGGTGATGGATAGCCGTGCTTTTTAATTAGCGGTCTTAAGTTTGAGTTTTAAAAAATATACAAATTTTCATTAAGAGATTCCTACCTCATATAAAAGAGCCTTAAGTTGGGTTGGATTGGTTTAGTTAGATTTTTTATGGTAAGACCTAAATGTTAGTAGTTCAATTGAGACAAAAAAAACATAAAAATGTAAAAATTATAGATGAAACTGTTAGCTAATATCTAGTTGTTAATGATTTAATGATTTATGCCAAATATCACAGCAGCGTTCAATTCAATAGCACTTTATTTGGTGGGATAAGAAAAGGATTTAGTTGTTCTTGTAATTTTATTTTGCCCATAAAGCCACAAACATATGTAACTCGCATTGTTTTGAGAATTGACATAGATATGTCACATCAATACCAACAACTAAGCTATATGTAAGTATCTGAGATTAATTACATGAATCAAATGTCATTATAGTGTTCTATTTTGTGTTATGTTTGTGTTTAAGCTATTAAACGACACAGGTAACTTGAAGTAGAGGGTACATGAGATAGTAGTGGCATTTAGTTAGATACCAGAGATCTTAATAAGGGCCAAAATTAGTTAAGTTGCTGAGTCATGGGCCATTAACGGTGTTTAGCTTAGATATTGGAAGTTTCTTCCAAACCAAACATCAAACAGCAAACACTCTTCCCACAGCCACAGGCATCAAGATTTATTACATGATCTTTTATGAGACTATATACTTCCAGATTGGTAGAGGTGTCAAACCAGCCATAAAGAGTTGCTATATCAATCACAGTTCTAGATTAGATTGGACTCATTTAGACTTTCAATAATGCTAAGAAGATATGTTTATTTATACATATGTCAATATATATTTCTGTACACTATTAAAATTTAGGGTATTTATGCTTTGTGAATTATTTTAAACACGTGAGTAAATTGTAGTTGTTAAAATATAATAAGATATCAATAATTTTATAAAAATATAGGTATTGAAGAAAGAACCATATACGTGTATGTGAATATAACTTTTATTTTTATTGATTGATTAGCGTTGGTTTTATTTAATTTTTTAATATTAATTTTTTTTCTCTAACATTTAAATTTTAGAAATATAAAGAATGTACGTGACGTGTAAGAAGCATTCTCTTTAATACTTCTATGCCAATAATATTAAGCATCAATTTGCTTCCCGATTATGTCAAACTAACTGGAGTTGTTATCAATCACTTTTTTAAACTGGAATATTGTAAAGGATTCGTTAAACATCACTCTCTCATGTTATTTTAAATATGAGAGGATAGTCATCCTTTAAGTATATATACATTATAAATTACAACATGTGCTTTCAGATTTTTATTTTTATGACGTGGTGCTTCCATATCGCTAAAAGTGTCAGTCTTGCAGGTAGGAATTACTATCATTTATTTTTCGGCTACTTGAGAGACCTAATAAATCAACATACATAGACTTAGTTTGATAAAATTGTTATTTTTTAAAAGTTGTTTATGCTCTTTGAGTTCTCAAAAAACTACTCTTAAAAATTATTGTGATATTGTTTGGTAAAATACTATAAAAGTGACTCTTAATAAGCAAAAATCACAAAATAGTATTTGATAAATATATTATAAATTTGCTTCTAAAATATAAAATGATTAGAATAGAAATAAATAATAAAGGACTAATGAGAAAGAATCAAGATTGTAATGGATAAAGTTAAATTTTTATTTAAATTTAAAATTGTTTAGTCTTTTTACATTTTTGAGAGCACAAACCAACTCTAAAAAATTACTTTTGAGAGTTCTCAAAAGCACCTTCGGCTCAAGTTAAAAGTAAAAACTCTTTAGTTATTTGATTTACCAAATACAAAAATATGATTTATATTTTTTGAGAGGAGCAACACCCTCTCTCAAAAAATTTTGCCAAACTAAATCATATTTTAATCAATGACATTTAATATTTTACTTCTCATTTTATGTCTTAAAATATTAAGCGTCATTAATTGAAGTGTGTAAATTAATACTATGTAAAGTTGATTTATTATATCTGGCAAACAATTTTCTTATTTTTAACTTAAAAATTGGTTACTCAATTTTGGTTAGAGTCTTAGTAAAACACTTAAACGGCTTTAGAATTCAAACTCCTCATACTACAGGTAAAATTTTATCTTGAGATTGAAGTTCACTTGCACCACAACTAACTTGTTTTATTAATATCTTTTTTTATCATTCACTTGTTTGAGATTAACATTATCCTCTTTAAATGAGTAAAACAATTTAATCAAAAACATTAAAAGCCAACTAACTATATGCTTTTCGCAAATCTATGGAAACGTGATTCAGCAATAAAAATATGAAAAATAAAACTCAAATAATTGGTATAAAAATTAAGATTAATAAATCTAAAATAACTTTTATGCATGATATGGGTATTAAACTAGTATAAATAAAATTTAGTTGTTATATATTGATAGTATAAACTTTTTTATACTATCATTTAATCAAATTAGGTTAAATACTTGACTTTTCAAATAGCAGATGATAGAGTGAGTCCATTGCTCTTGCTTATATAAAAATATTTAATTAAATAAGAGTAAAATGCATAATAATAATTAAGCTGTAACATTATTCAACGTAATAAAGAGATATTTTCGTTAAGAAAGTTGAACGAAAAAAGCACTGCGATACCACAGAAATTTTTTATAGTGTTATTTTGTTTATGCATCTCTAAGTATCAATAGCCGTCTTAGCTCAGTGGTAGAGCGCGTGGCTTTTAACCACGTGGTCGTGGGTTCGATCCCCACAGACGGCGTTTGTTGATTTAGTATTTTTATATCAGGGTCACTCCAAATATTATGAATTTAAACTCAGAATGAGATAATGCTAATGCAACCGGCATGGATAATTGATGCATATATTTCACATGTAAAACTATCAGTTATTCCAATCTCTATACAACTTATTTATTAAAACTAACATCCAAAATAGCGAGATTAATTTTGATACGTTACTAATGTAAAGGAATTTTATACTATTATTTAATATGTAATTTTTAAAGTAAGATTTAATAATCAAATATTTTTGACGGCGTGTCAATTGCATAATTAAAAATGTGTCTAATTTTGTCTTTTTAAATTTAAGAGATTACAAAATTAATCATTATTATTTTAAAAGATTATTTTTGATACGCTATTAATGTAAAAAAAAAATTATACCATTATTCAACATGTAACTTTTGAAAGAAGATTTAATATTCAAATATTTTTATTGACGTAGCAATTACATAACTGAAAATGTGTGTATAACGGTCCTTTTTTAGATTTGAGAGATTAAAAAATTAAGTTTTTCTTTCCGTACCCTAATTTGTATGAAAGTATTAATAAATTCTTATATTTGAACATATGTAATTTAATTAAAAATTTAAAAGAACAAGTAATTTAAGTTAATGAAACGCTTAGTAAAATTTTATATATTAATATATCAATACCCGGTAAGAGAAAAAGAGAAAGCCCCAATTAATTAACAAACCAGAGACTATAATTAACAAACTCTACATATCATTTGGATCCGTCTCGGTTCTTGCTAAAATTACAAATGAACAAGAAGATGGAGACTGCAACATAAAAATTCTAGCAAACACTAAAATACCCACACATCTTTGAGGCAGTAGCTTTAGACTAGTAGAACAACACACACCATACAAATGATTAAACAAATAATGAAAAAAGAAAAGAAGAATAAAACTAGTGCCAAAGGTGCGGCTACTTCTTGTTTTCCCCTCCATCCTCTTATTTAAAGTCCACCCTCTGATTCAAGTCCCTTCTGTACAATCTCAAAAAGAAACAAGGCCTCACACTGCAGCCATTGGTTCTCTTTGGTATTTTTAACCACATGATCTTGGCTTATTGGAGATACTCTTTGAAAAACAAAGCCAGCAACCACTCTTTTTATTCAGCCCCCATCACCACTAATGGCCTTTTGAAACATATATACCACTTTCTTTATTTTGTCAATACTAGAGGCTTTTGGTTATTAGTCTCCAATATAAGTTTATTCTACTGTTGCCTTCAGGCTATATAATAGATCATGAGACAGCTGTGGGGGCTTCCTTGCTAGATCTGTTGTATTTCATGTGGCTCTTAACAAGCTGCCCGGCCGCAATTGCAGACATGAGTGAGAGCTCCCCGGCGAGGACCGAACCAGATACGATGGTGGCGAGTAGCCTAGAATTTGCACCTGGAGAGTCTTTGCTAGCACCCTTGACACCAAGTAAATTAAGACAAGCTGACTGTGATGCCAGTTGTGTGCCCCCTCCAACAGTTCCAACCTGAAACCATGAGACAAAATATAGATCAGAACACAAAGGAAGCGATCTTCTCATTATACTCAAGCTAGCTATATATATTTATCATGATGTGTAAAATTATACATAAACCTAATCCAAGAAAATTTCTCCCCCGCCCCCCCACCCACATTTTTACCCCATACCAACAATATAACAGATGAATATACAAGGCACACTCAAATGTGAAATGGTACTACAACTTGTATCTAATACAAGTGAACTTTTCCACTAGAGAATGTTAGGAACAATATTCTACCTAAGAGACAACACAATTTGAAGACCAGAGAATTTGATTGTACCTCAATGGAAGGCATGGTGACAGAGATGTGAAGGTCCTTGCCGTCATTCACAGGTTCCATCATGGTGATGCATTGAGAACTCTCCACGTTCTGAGCAGGGTCCTGACCAGTGGCTATGTAGATAGCAGAGACAATATTGCTAGCATGGGCATTGAACCCGCCAAGAGCACCGGCCATCGCTGAGCCGGTAAGGTTTTTTAGCATGTTAAGCTCCACTAGGGCCTCCACACTAGTCTTCAACACTTTCTTCACCACCTCCTCCGTAATAATAGCCTCGCAGACCACAGATTTGCCGCGGCCTTCAATCCAGTTTACAGCTGCCGCTTTCTTGTCCGAACAGAAATTTCCTGGTGCAGGCATCGGGGTGTATATCAACAACTTTAGCAACTAGTTTAACCATGACAAGGAACATTGTTTGGCATATGAGGGGAGAAAACACATAAAGAAGGGTAGTGTCATGTTTACCAGATATTCCAATAACATCCATGTCAGGAAAGTCTTTCTGAAGGAAATCAAGGACATTTTGGACACCTTTTGAAACCATGTTCATCCCCATGGCGTCCCCAGTGCTGCAACGGAATCTAATGTACAAATTCTTGCCAGCAATAGCAGGCTGAATACTCTGTAACCTAGCAAATCTGCTTGACCTGCACATAACCCATCAGACATTAATAAACCAATAACAGGCCCTGCTTGTAATCCTTGGAAAAAACTGGTGACAGATCCACAAATGTGAAAACACAGCTAGAATAAAGCAAAAGCCAACATGACTTGCACCTAAATTTTTTATTTATTTATTCTCAATTTCAACAAGGCATTCATTTCTTTGCATTCTGTCCGTGATCCTCACATAACAAGGCTGAAACACTGAGTGTTTTAAAAACAAACTGAATCATCTGGTTGAACCGATAAATCGTAAAGTAGCCATATACTATAATTTAAACATTTTCCAATTCAGCATCTTAGATTTATCCGGTTGAACCAATTGAACTATAAATCAAAACGGTGCCGACTCATTGGTTCAATCATCGGTTCAGCTATTACCAGAAAAAAAGGAGAAGGACAAAACTTTGCCGTCATTATCAACTGACCTAAAAATTGGACTATTCAGCAAAAATAGATAGCCTTTAAAAACAAAAAAACAACAATCTTGAAAATGAAATGGAAGAACAGCAAAAACAATTCAATAACATGAGATGAGAAATTTACTTGTTGAAAACGACAGCTAGGGACTCAAAGTTGAGAGGATCCTCCAAGTAGAACTTGAGCTGAGCAGCCCTCTTGGCAGTTGTGAACCGAACCACCGGCGCCCTCGTCATCCCATCCCTCATCAGCACCGACGAGGCCCCGCCGGAAGCATAGATGGCCTTGCACCCTCTGTTAGTGCTGGCCACCAGGCACCCCTCAGTGGTAGCCATCGGCACCGTGTACTCCCTCCCATCAAGCAACAGGGGACCAGCCACACCCACCGGAATCTGCACAAACCCGATGGGCATCTCGCAGCACTGCCCCAAAATCGACTCGTAGTCAAACCCTCCCACCGGCAAACCTTCCAGTGACCTCCCTGTAATTCTCTGGACCGCCTCGCGCCGAACCGCAGCTGCACGGCCGCAGTCCCCTAACCTTGTCTCCAACGAGTATGAGGGAATTGAGCCGGAAACCACTGCATGAATGACCACATCGTCTTCTGTTGGCACTGCAATGCAAAATTAAACAATAAATTACATGTTTGTTTATCATAATTTCAAACAATTAGGCTGGCGATCACAAACCAAACCAAGACAAGGCCATGTATTATCAAAATTAATCCTATCTATTTCTTTCTGTTTATTGCTAATTTTTCTTATTTGATGCTAACTTTTCTTAATTTGAGAACCTAATAAAACTACATTTTACATGTATTGTCGAAACTAGTCGTATCTCTTCATTATTTACGGTAATTTTTCTAGATTGAGAATTAGATAACTACAACTTACATACATGAATAATCAAAGTTAGTCCTCTTTTTTTTTTTTTTCCAAAGATAATTTCTCTAGATTGAGAAATACTATCTTGCAAGTATTATCAAAATTAGTCCTATTACTTTTAATTGTAAATTTATCATGAATGAATTGAGAACCCTAAGAAAACTACAACTTACATGCAACAGTTTCGTGTTTGAAGACCTTTGCCGGTCTTGGCGGTTTCGGAGAAGGAACCGCCGCCGCTGCCGCCTTCGCCGAGGGATCTACGAGCGCGGCGGGGCACGGTCCGGGATTCCGGCCGTCTTCCTTGGCGATGATCTCCTCGTCGGAGAGCTCGTCGTCGGAGGTGGCGCGTGGGCCGTGGATGCCGAAGAAGAGGAGGAGGTAGACAACGGAGGCGACGAGCGAGACGATTGCGGCGGTCTCGTCGGCGGTGACGACGTGGAGAGGCGTGGAGGTGCGGATCTTCTCGCGCCACCGGTGGAGGAGGAAGTACGCGACGGAGAAGAAGAGCCCGAAGAAAGCGGCGTTGGTTAGGTACAGAGGGAGCACCGTTTGGGGGTGCTGCAGCAGCTGGAGAGTCTCCCCTCCGCCATGCTTCTGGGTTTTGAGCTGTTCGCCGGAATCGGCGCCGGCGGCGACATGTCTCCGGCGAACATCTTCCATTTTCCGACGAGAACTTTTGATCTACCGGGGAATGCAGACCTAGGAACCGAAGGAGAAAGGGGGGAAACACAAAACCCAGAAGCAGAGGGTGGAATTTGGATTTTGGACTTTTTGATTCTAATTTGAAAGTTTGAAAAATAAAAATAAAAATAAAAATAAAGATAAAAGGCTGTGTTTGGTTGATGGGAGGAAACGGAACCGAGAGGGGGAGAGAGAAAGGTGGGTGGAAAATTGGTTACGTTTTTGGTTGAGCTGTGTTTGTGAAGTTAACGGTTGGAGTTGAGAGGAAGTGCGAGGGTTTCGAAGCTTTTATATAGAAAGAGAGAGGTTGGCGTTTGGCGCGCTGCCTGGCATAATTTGCCCACGCGTACAGCGTGCAATCTTTCCTGCTGGTTGTACTTCTCTTACTTGCCCCTCTTTTCTATTTATGGGATATTGTCATTGTTGTTTATGTGTATTTGGTGTTTCTATCTACCTCGTTGCCCTTTCTTTTTGAGTAAAATATTATCTGTCTACAAAATAATAAATGAGAAATGCTAAATCTACTTAACCCATAAATTACACAGTAATATTGACTGTATAAACTTTTTTTTACACACATACACACATTTTTTTAAATACAAATCCAAACCAAATGGATCTGCGGTGAACAATAATTATCGCACCATTTCCATCTTCTCACTCACATTGACTCATTCTTTACCATGCACTAATTGACTCATTCTTTGTCATGCACTAACATTTTAAAGTATATGCACACACTTTTAAACTGACATGCATAGACTTTTCAACAACTAAAAATAAAAAAATATGACAGAAATGTAAATGAAAACGACAACAAATAAGAAAATTTTAGTGTTCACACGCACAAAATTTTGAACAAAAATGTAAAAACTTTTCTATATAGCTGCACAAATTTTTGACCAACTAGATATGCACAAACTTTTGAATAAGCATGCACAAACTTTCCTACACACGTGCACAATCATTTCAAAAGCAAAAAATAACAAATATGATAAAAACAAAAATGAAAACTCTTAAATTCATAAAGAATAAGATGAAAACGAAAAAAAAAATGATGAGAGATTGGGAAAGAAAAGAGAAAAAATAAAGAATAAAAAAATAGAAAAAACACATATTAGAGATAATAAGTTGTACAAAAATTGACAAATTTTATATTGTATACAAAACATTTATCAAAAAGTGATTTCTCCTTTTATCCAATTTTATTTTTCACTTTTATCCCTATGATTATTTCTTACTATAACAATTCATTATTTATCATTTTTTGCTTTTATAATTATCACTTAAAATAATTATTCATTACAAAAAGCATTTATTAAGCTGGCAGCCTCTCAAGTCCCGCTAGTTTTAATACTAGAAAAATATAGTAATGAGTGAAGTCTTTCAAACAAATTTTGTTCTCATACTCTCTTTGGTTCAAAATATTTAAATATATGCCACTTTCACTTTTTAATTATATTTGTAAATTAATTTATATTCAGATACATTAATTTTTTAATATATCCAAAAAAGTGAAAGTGACAAATATTATAAATTGAACTAATATTTAGGAGTCCTAACTTTAAGCTTATGAATTCTTATAACCATATCTAATCAAACACTTGTTAAAATCTTACTGATTTTTTTTTTTTGGAGATTTTAACAAATGTATGGTTGGAGATAATTCTAATGATTAGTATGCCTAAAATTAGGACTTCTAAGCACCATTCTTTTGAACTGAATGGAGTTTTGGTTTTTTCATGATTAAAGATATTATACATCCGTTATTTTGTTAGTCGTCTAAGAGTATACTGATCACTATATTTATTCTCTAAAATGGATAAAGTGATGACTTTTTCATTATTGAGTTGGTAATATATGGTGATAAAAGTTTGGAGGATTAACTGTAACGACCCTTAGAAGAGAGGGAAAAAAAGAAGAAGGGCGTATCGCGAGCCGCATGGAGCATCTCGCGTGAGATGCTAGTTACAGGACACGTCTCATGCGTGACTATAGCATCTCACGCGAGATGATATTTACATGGGATCATCTCGCGCGAGATGAGTACGGGAATTAGTCTCACGTCGATTAACGTTGTAGAAGGGGGTCTCCTCCTCCCCTATATATAGAGGCTTCCCATGAATATTTAGACTTGCCAATTCACTCCAAGAGCTTGAGAGGTCAAACATTTTTGAGACTTTTAGCTCCAGTTATATTTTATTTCTTTTCTCCCTCCCGTCTTCCGTTCGTGGGGAATCAGTGTGTAACATCCTAGATTTTCTTTAAGGAAATTCGCGAAAGGAATATTTACGGGAACCGGTCAATACGTGAGGAGGATTTAAAACGCTGCATTTGGCCTGTAAAACCTCGGCTAACGTATGGTGCGGTGATCCCTTGAATTTTTCCGAGCCCTGGGACAATTTTCGGGTCCATCGGGAATTTCTACAAATACCGACAGTACCAGTAACAGGTACAGATAAGACAATGAATCCCTAGATACCTCAACTAGACTCGAGCTACTAATAAGGAAAATTAGTAGATTACGACGGTGCGTCCGAAATATTTTTCAGACAACCATACGCGACACACCGAGATTGTGAGCAATCCCACACAGATGAATTTTGGGAGCAATCCCCTCGGTCATCCATGAAAATCTGTGGCCGTCCTCCCCCACCAACCACTCTCTGCACCACTTTCACATCACCATACCTCCTCCTCCATTTTTACACTTCATCTTCTCTCCAAACTTTCACAATTCCCTCAGCCCCGAGACCCCCTTTCGGTAGCCAACCCACCATTCCTCTCCTCATCCCCTTCTTTCATTTTTTTCCTCCTAGGAGGGAACCTAAGGAGAGCCAACCAAGGATTTACTTTCATTCTCTTGGAGCACCACCGGGTCACCCACCAGCCCTTCCACCCCTTATCCATCCACCAAAAACCATTGTCATCATCATCATCATTGTATCCTTAAATTCTTTTCTCAGAGAGCAGAGAAAAAAGCTTGAAATTCCTAGCTTTTCCTCTCCAATGCCCAACTATCTTCCAAGGTGGGGTAAAGATAGCTCTAAATCACCTTAGGGTGATGTATGTAAGTTTTATGTGTGTTTTGGGGGAAGAAAATGGGTTAGTGCAAGGATGGGAAGCGAGAAAAACCACCAGGACCTGTATCAGGTTTGTGGTCATTCGAATGAATTCCCTAGGATCATTCGAATGAACCACGAATGTTTCAGAAAATAAGTGTGAAAACCACGGGTTATTTGAATGACTACCTTAGAGTCATTCAAATAAGTCGTGAGGATTTATGATTTTGAAGGCACAGAGGTCAGCCATTCGAATGCCCCGGCCTTGGGTATTCGAATGACAACCTCCCTGTGAGTTTTAAAGAGACAAGGCCAGAATCATTCGAATGACCTTTCATGGGGCATTCAAATGACCATCCTTTGTACCACCCACGAGCCAGAACCCAGTGCCATTTGAATGACCTGGAGAGTGTCATGTGGATGACCTAGGTTCCAGACTTAAACATGATTGCTTCTTGATTTTAATGAATGTGCCATGTGTAAATGAGTATAGATACATGTTAACATGCATCATGAGGACCCAGTTGCCACTAGGACCGTAGGGTAACCCTAGATCACTAGAAATGTAACGCTTAATGTAAATGAAGATCATAATTTGACGTAGGGAATGAAATGTTTCTTAAGAAGGTTCCGGCCAACCAGGGCTCGGTGTACCTTAAAGAAGTGTACGTAGTTATGTAATAGGAATTCCCTCTCTTGGCAAGTCACACATGACAAGCCCCCGCCAATTTAGCAAAGTAAACTGGCCTAAAGTTTAAAGAACACAGGCATAGGCCTGAACGCAGGTTTCCACCCGGAAATAAAGAAAGAAAAAAGAAGAAAAGAAAATAAAGTTAAGGTCGTCGGTAAGGGGCGTGCAAAGATAAAGTAAAGTTAAGGCCGCCGGTAAGGGGCGTGCAAAAGCTCAAGTTAAGAAGAAAGATAAGCAAGGTACGAGTCCACTCTAGACACCATCATAGGGCGGGCCCCTCACCGTCTAGCACGCTAGGTGTAGGTGGTCACCTCCAGATCGTCAGTTGATGAGAAAGAGCCGGCGGACATTCGTGGTTAGCTACCACTCTGGAAAGGAGCGCTGCCCAGTCGCCGACAAGATGGTAATAGTAAGTAGGTTGCAGTCGAACGAGGGCGACGGTCCCACGGACTGCGAGGGAGAAAGGAGGAACAAGTAAAGGAATGAAAGAGGACGCAGCAATAGGGCGCGTAAGAGAACCCCCAACCCCTCATGCATGGATTGTGAATGAATGCCTATATGTGAATATACGTATGTGTATGCATGTAAAGTTATGTACGGTAAAAAGGGCCCGGACCATTTGCCCGGAAGTAAGCCCTAGTAAGTCCTAGGTACAACATGATGAATAATAATAAGCTCGATAGGTAACCCTAATTCCCTAGAGTAAGGATTTGACATTCCCATTGCCTAGTAATTTAGATAAAGCCGTTCAGGATAGCAAGACTAAAAATGAACTAGGAAATGTAGAGTTGCATGACACTTAGAGATCTCCTGAGCTGCCGGGATCACGACCGAGCTAAAAGAAAATAGAAACCCCTGTAGAGGCCCACTGAGAACGCATGGTTCTCACCCCGCTCACTGTGATGCCAGATGTCAGTGTTTGCACGAGCATTGGGATTCATGCCAGCCACCCCGATTGTATTGGATAAGGATGCAGAGGAGTCTCCGTCGTACGACAAGGACGTCGAGGTGGACCCGAACTTTCTGCCTCCCCCACAGCCTTCCTGTTACCGTACTGGACCCACAAAGATGGTAAATCCGTTCTTCAGACGAAGCCTCACCCCGCGCACTCACGACGTCGAGGCTGGACCTTCCACCGCTCGCCGGGACTTACCCATGATCCCCGAGACTTCACGGGAAACGAATGAGGACGAGGACTCCCCAGTCGTGGACTCCCCTTCGTCCACCAGTGATGACTCTGGGGAGGAGGACTCCATGGAGCTCAACTCCGACGACAAGGAGGAAGATTCGGAGGAAGACTCTGAAGAAAACTAGTGATAGAGTAGCAGGGAAATTTTTGGTTGTACCTATTTAATGTAAGACCGAAAGAGGTTTGTGTAATATATGAATTATATATATATATATATATATATGTATATATTGCTTTGTCTAAATGGGGCCAATTATGTGTGATTATTTTGTGTTAATTATGCTATACTGTAATTGCCGTGGAGAACTATCGAGAACCCATAGGGCTATACTGCATTATTGTACCTACATAGTTGTACACGCGTGGCTCCTACTTGTGAGTATAGTTAAACATGTAAGAGTTTTATTTAAACCGATCCATATTTTCGCAGTAAACTATTTTCCAAGATATAGGGACTAAGAGTAATCCCAACCAAAGCAGAAAACAACTTTACGTAGCGTATTTACAACTATAGCGTAAATAGCTAGTAGGGGTGTTTCACAGTGCCTTCACGTAGGGGTGTTAAAAACTCCTAATTTAGTGCTCCTTGGCGTTCAGCCATTTCAGATGAATGACTTTCTTCACGGTCTATTTTAGACCATATAGTTATTTTTAAAAGTTATTTATTTATTTATTTTTATTTTATTTTATTTTATTTATGCATGTTTTATAAAATCCTAGGAGGTGGAATTTATTATTTTAATTACATATTTATGAAGTTAGTTATTATTTTATTTAGTTAGATATTCTCTCATGATTATTTATTTAGAAGATCTTTATTTATAAGATAGATATTTACGAAGTTATTTTTAGAAAATCATAAAATTATTTTTAGAATCACATAAGACCGCATTTATGGCATTAAATATGTTCATGTTGTGTATGATTAGTATTAAATGATATAAATACTCATACTATTTAGTTAAATCTTTTAAGAAAAGATTTTGGTGGGAGAAAACTTATGTTAAGGAACATCCTAGGAACATCCTTAAGCATGAGATATTAATCTACCTTTATTTTTCTAAAATAAAACACTTATGGATAGAACTGTAAGTCAATGACAGCCTATGTTGACCCTCATATACCTTGTACGATTGTAAAGTAGAATAAGATTCATGTAAATTTAGGGGCAAGACTGTAAAGTCCGAACATCACAGCCCATGATGCCCGATGTCATGTATAATGTCATGTAGATTAGAGCAAGATCGTAAAGCCTAGACATTCAGAAACAGCTAAACCGTAATGCTCGGAATGTCTATCTAGAGAACTCCTCACTTGTTTTGGTTCTTAAAATGTTTTAATATTATAATTATCGTTATTATATTAGCGTTTTCATGACAGTTATATATATATATATATATATATATATATATATATATATATTGCATATATATATTGCATATGCATGCCATGGTTACGAACTGTTCCATGTTATCGTGGGGTTTGCCATTCACTGAACGATGACTCACCCCTCATCAACCCTTTTTCAGATATCGTTGACAAAGACACACCGCTCATTCAGTAGATCTCAATAGTTTGGACTCTTGATGAGCTTCATGTTGTCATGAAGTATTCTTTAGTTATTTCAGTCTTTAGGATAGGTTATATTCATGTCAGTCTTTAGAGCGCTCCAATGGACTACAAGCAGTGTCTAGCATATTTTGAATTATATATATTTCGTATCTTGTAAATGATCATTTTATTATATTATATTGTGTTGTTTAGATTTTATTTAAAAGTATTTCATTTTTATTTATAAAAGTTGTGCGTTTTTCATGACTAACACACTAGGAAGTTTTGTAAGGGAACTAGTCCCTTGCATGCCATTAACGATTTTTGGGATCGTTACGTTAACTTTGTGACTGCTATACTTTTAGGGGACCACGATAAGTTTTTATGTAAGTTACACTTATTGGACCATTGGAAAATTAGAGAGATTACTTCATCAAATATATGATTTAGAGAAATTTTTATATGGTTATTATTTCAAAATAATTTTTATAGGAAACAAGGCTGAACACAAGTAGAGAGTTGAGGAAGGTGCTTTGGCGGAAGCTCTAACGTGGGTTCCACGTGCATAAGGGATCGGCAACGAGGTGTACCTACAAAGGAGACTCAACACTTTAATAAGCATATGTGTTTTGTGAGTATTCTAGAAAGTGAATGATTGATACTTGATGACCTAAGGTCATGTGCTTTTATAGGTGAATTAGGTTAGGTAAATAGAGATAGACCATGGAGAATTCAAATAATGACTTCCCCTTATCTCGAATGTTTATTTTTCCCCGCTTATCTAGGAGTTAGTTAAGTGGCCTGCTAATTGCTGGAGGAGAAAGCGTCGCTTCCTACCTTGGCCTTGTTGGGCTGAGTTAGGTTGAAAGTCTTGGGTTCACGGCCTAGAGAAATGCCTACTAGGATGCTCTCTCTTGGATTTGTGTTGCGACCGTCTCCTGTTGCAGGCCTCTTAGAGTTTTCCTTTTGCGCTGGCGAGTGTAGGTAGGTGAAGCAAGCTTCAACTTCTTTATAGGTGAGAGGTGAGCTCCGGGAAGGTGAGTGTAACGACCCAAAAGTCGTTACCGGCATGAAAAGGACTAGGTCCCTTACATAAGTCTCTTAGGAACGCTTTTCATAAAAACATGCATTTTAACTTAAATTAAAAACAATTAAAAACCTTTATTTTTTGAATAAACATGATAAACTCTTTCACAATGAACATAAATATATATGGTAAAATATGTGATTGGTCCGAAGATCCTGCATGTATACAATTGGAGCACTCTAGATACTGACTCGATTACAAAACAAAATAAAATCTAACACGTCCTATAGGTATCTTCACATCAAAGTGACTGCTGTAACATCCCACTCTTTCCTTAGCAAAATCTCGCTAGATGCATACTTAGAGATTTCCATGTTTGGTTGAACCATTGGAATTATGAACTCTTGGGATTGAAATTTGTCTATAGGAAAAATTCTGGTCATTTTCATAAAATTCTACAGACACTAGAGTGAACCCTTGTTGTCGTCAGAGTATAACCGCGCGTTTAAAGTATCCGTAAAAGGTATGGCTACAGGCGAGAATTCATAACTGCCTAAATGACCCTAGAATATTACTTAGAAAACATTAGGAGACCACAAGGATGTGATCGGAATATTTTTAGAATAACCATACGCGAAGTACCGGGACCGAAAACGATAAAACCTGATCAAAATTGATCTGCCGGAGCCCGTTAATTCTTGGCCACAAAAAGTGGCTAAGACACAAGGTCATGCACGGTTAGAAGGGGGCCAAATGGCCTAGTCAAAGAGTCAAAGATGACTCATGGTGGTGAATCACCATCTAATTAGGTCATGCATGACATAAGCAAGGGTATTTTGGTAAATTATGCCCAAGGGCATTTTGGGCATGGGAATTTCTTCCCAAGGCCTATAAATACCCCCAAAAATCTGAATTTGAGTAGAAAAATTAGAGACCTTGGCCAAACTCTGTCCAATTGCACGTTCAGTCATTACACTGTCCAAACCCTAACCCAAAGACTTCACCTCGCAAGACCTAACCTAAGTTCCTAAACCCTAACTCATAAACACTCTTAGAAACTCAGAAAAAAACCTCACTTACTGCTATTCTAAGGGTAAGAGCTTGGAGGCAACCAAGCAAAGTCGACATAAGCTAGCTGAACCAATTATAGTAGCACAAAACGTGGGCAAATCGACATAATCACTGTCTATGTGATTTAGGATGTATGATGATGATTGTGCTATGGTTGTGTTAGAATATGTTAGTTTTTAATTGCTAAGTGATGTTCTTGAATATGACAATTGATTATACTTGTATCTGGAAGTTTCTGCTGATCTGGATATTGTTGGAATAATTGTTAGAAATAAGATTGGTTTATGTTTATGAGAATATGAGTATGAAAGTATGTGTTTTTGCTAGATGAGATATGATGTTAGGATGGATTTTATGTGACTTTGGATTTTATATATGTGGTTGATGATTGTCTGGATCTGTTGGTGCTGTTTGTGATTCTGTCAGAATTTAGGAACGCCTAATACAGAAATAGGCATATGACACGATTTTAAAGGGACCTGTCTGTTGGGATTTTTATCATGAAAAACTAATGTTATTTTTGGATTCTGCACGAAAAATTGAGTGGGGATGTCAAGTTTTATGATTTTTGGAGTCCTCGATGAATTTCTCAGCAAACAGGCAGAAAACGGGGTTTTTAGGGAATAAGGGCAAAATGGGAAATTCGTGTTTTGGGCTGAAAAATGGGTTGGTTTTCATGAAATATGGGTTTAGAACTATCAAAAACCCTAAGGGCAAGTCTTGAGTCCATCGGGTTTTTGAGAACAAAAATTTCAAAGAAAACAGGGCGTTTACGGGGGCGAAATGGTAATTTTGGGAAAAGGGGTAAAATTGTAATTTCATAATGCTGAGGTTAGAATCTGAAAGTTTACACATGGAAAATGATCTTAGGACTATCAAGAACCTTGGAGTACGGTCTTGGATCTCTCCGATTTATGATCGCTAATTTCTGACAAAAACCAGACGTCTGTTTTACTAGTTGCTAGGGTGTTACAACTGCTGACTCTTGAATCCTAACATCGCTGCAACTGACCCTGTGCTCCATGCATTGCTATTCTGCCTCATAACCTATAACTATAGGGAGAGATTAATGGGTGAGAACTCTGGAAAGAGTCTCAACGAATGACCACCCTCACGATGACATGGGATACTTCAAAAAACTTGACATTCATATGCAATACATAATATAATAACAACCATGAAAACATTTTTACAATAATACATAGTACGTAAAAAGCATTTGAAAACATAAACAAGTGGGGAGTTCTCTAAATAGACAATCCAAGCATTACAATTTAACTATTCCTAAAATGTCCGGACTTTACGACCCTGTCCTAATCTACATGACGTGATGCATTATACATTACACGTGATATATGACACCAAACGTCATGAGCTGCCATGTCCGGGCTTCACAGTCTTGCCCTAAATCTATATGAATCCTATTCTACATTACAATCGGACAAGGTATATCATGTCAATGTAGACTGTCGTTGACTTACAGTTCTATCTTATATATAACTCGCATGAAAATAGTTTAAACAACATAATATGATATAACATGAACATGATAACATAACTTATAGCTCAACGTGATTTTATTCATAAATATCACACACATGCAACATGACATACTTAATGCAATAAGACATATGGTTTCATATAGTTCTAAAATAGTTTCTTTACTTTCTAAAAATATTTTCATTAATAACTTCATAAAATGGCTACTTTCATAAATAGGGGAATTCCTAAAAATGCATAACTAAATTCATAAATAATAAAGATGTTCTGCCTCCTAAGATTTTATAAAACATGCATAAAATAAATAATTCTTAAAATAAATACATGTTCTAAAAATAGACCATGAAGAAAGTCACTCACTTGAAAATAACTGAGTGTTAAGAAACACAAACATTGGGAACTTCTGACACCCTACATGGAGGCACTGCTTCCCCACGAGCAGAAAAATAAGAGAGAGAAAGAACAAACATTAGAACGAATAATCTCACTTACAAGTTGAACCTTTTAAGCTCTTTAGTGAATTAGCACACTAGATATACACATGGGAAGCTTCTACATATAGGGGGAGTTCAATACCTCCTCTAGATAACACTTCTGATGTGAACTTTCATCACCGAGCCACGACAACGCACGTGTTTCCCTTTTTAAATTTTTTTCTCCTCTTCTCTCCTAGGAGGAGAACTTTTGAAAGGTGGACTCTTAGGAGGTGGAGCGCTCCCAAAATTTAGGCTCCTGGGAGGAGAGCTATTATAAAAATAAGTTCTTTGAACTCTTAACAATAATCCATATTAGTTATAAAGTATGATATTAATTTTTTTTTAGCTTAGTATGAAAGTGTACATGGCGAAGCTTACTTCTTTTCTATTAGCAATAGAAGAAAAAATAGCTAATAACTAATCGTTTAAGTGATATTTTCTTTAATTTTGTGTTAAGAGATTTTGTATTTAAATCTTCTATAATATATATATATATATATTATTTCATATATATATATATATATATATATATATTATTTCTGACTGACTATGCTATCAATGATTATAAAAAAATAGAAGAAAAACTAAATAGAATTACCAAAGTGCATAAGAATTGGGTTGTACATTTTTCTAATTCACGAACTAAAGTGTACATGACTTTCTTTTCCCTTTATTTATTTTTTACAATTATATGAATTGGAGTTATCTAGTTTTCAATTGAGATTTATTTACATGCTTAATCTATAATTTTATAAGCGAAGAATTTTATAAGAGAAAAATATGGATTAGTCTAGTCCTATCATTATTGTTAATGGCCAAAATTCCATGTTCTTAATTGAGTTGAATTGCAAATTATGATGAAAAACTCGATTGGTAAATTTCCACATTAATTTTTGCAAGTTTGGAGATGCAACACCATAGTTGAGTGCCTAAACACCCAAGAACTAGAGAAGCAAAATAAGTTAGAGCTAAGCCTTGATGACCATCGTTTGAGTATACAGCACCAGCGCTCGAGTAAACATTGACATAAGAGCCCATGTGACCTTATCCAAGTGCTCAGACGCCTAATGCTCGATGCACATTTAATTATGATCATTTTTCAAATTATTTATTATTGTATGTGAAACTTTTGAAGTTTAATAGACATGGGAGTCAATCAAATTTTATGGATATATATTAAATAAGAATATGATTTTTTTATACTGTGACAATATTAAAATTAAATATTAAATATATGCGACAATTGCAAGACTAACAAATTAAGGCGAGTTTAAAAGGGATAGCATGCTTGGAGAATACAGTTTCGAAAAATATGTAGGCTATGATTTTTGTTATTTTTAATTTTATATACACTCATAGTAGGCTATGGTTTGTCAACAATCAACACCCATATTAGTCTCTTAAAATATTACAGATAATTTATTTTGTCCTAATGATAAGAGTTCAGTCGCCTTTATACAACAAATGATTGGGGGAATACCTCCCCAAATTCGTTCACCTTACTGGATACTTCGTACATATATTATAATAAGGCTTTGTTTGGGTGAACGTTTTAAATCTTTTCTAAAAGGTATTTATATATCCTTTAACGTTGAATGAGTTTTTTTTCAAACGATTATAATGGTTTGTCAAAAATAAAAGGCACTGCCTAATGTTGACCTCACGGGAATTGAGTTGAGAAATAGTATTAAAAATTTTAACACACTAGTGGTTTTGTTGGAGAGTGAGATGGAATCAAGAATGAGATGTTGAAATAGATTCACGAGTTTTTTTACTATACTATCCCTGTGAGTAAAACATATTATCAAAATATCACTGTTTCAAAATATATTATAGGAATGCACCTGTTCCGGATAGCATGACAGGCGAGTCCGCGTGACAAGGTCACATAGGATTCGCCAACTCGTTAGGCAAATATGGGTTAAATTTGCCAATCGGTTTGACGAACATGTGTTGAATTCACCAATCGATTTGACTAATTTTGGTTGAATTTGCCAACCCGTTAGGCGAATATGTGTTGAATTCACCAATCGGTTTGGCGAATATGTGTTGAATTCGCTAACCAGTTTGGCGAATTTGGGTTTGCATTCAATCATGCATTGTAGGTTTAAGTTATCATTAATCATCTCATAAAAACTCATTTAAAGAACCTATCATTGACCCGTTTGATTTAACTTTTGAAAAAAATAACTTTTAGAAAAATTAAGTTTAAAGAATTACTTTTAGAAGAAGTGAGTTTGGAAGAATTAATTTGTGTTTAGTATTGATATATCAAAATTAAGTTTGAGGAAATTATTTTTATTTGAATGTAATTAAATAAAATTACTTTTAAAAATAAAATTACAAAAACATGACCTAATTATTTTTCCCTACGTTTCATTCTTCACAAATATATCCTCTTTACTACCATCTCTTGAATTTCAAACTTATCGACATTTGTTTGAGATACTATCGCAAAAATTACATAATAAATAACGTTCGCTAATTCATAATCCTAACATTTCATATTAATGATTACTTATTTAAATATATGGCATTTATATTACAATAATAATAATAATACTAATGTACATTAGCTAACAAAACAAAATAATTGTTAAGCAAAAAAAATTACTAATATTACGTTCTTCTGTTTACATCCTTATTAGTAATTGACACTGACATTCAAATTTTATAACTTAATTTAAATTCGCCAAATCGGTTGGCGAATTCGACATATATTCGCCAAACCGGTTGGCGAATTCAACACATATTTGCTTAACGGGTTGGTGAATTCAACTCATATTCGCCAAACGGGTTGGCGAATTCAACCCATATTAGCTTAACGAGTTGACGAATCCTATGTGGCCTTGCCATGCAGGCTCGCCTACTATGCTATCTGAAATAGGTGCATTCCTGTAATATGTTTTGAAATAGTAGCATTTTGGTAATATGTTTTACTAACAGGGGCAATATAGTAAAAAACTCTAAATTTACATGGGAATAAAAAAAAGGCTTGAAAATAATGTTAAAACAAATGGGTTTTAAAAACTGCATTAGTGGAATTTGGAAACAATACTTTTACAATATTATCTCTGTTAACATTTTACTTTCCCCTTTCTCTTCAAATTATATTATGTTTTTTTTAGTAATTTTAGATCTAAATATAAATATAATTTTTCCTTGTGAAAAAAGAATTTTTTTTTCTTACACTTACTTTTGAAATATTCAAACTAAACACAAACTAATTCTTTTAACTTTAATATTTTTAAAGATAATTATTTTAAACGTAATTATAGTAAACCAAAATATTTCGACACAAATAATAGATGATTGTCCTTTTATGCAAGTAAGGAGTTTAGTAATCTCGAAACCTGAAGAGAAATTATCACAGCTGTCAATAACAAACATCTCCTAAACAAAAAAAAATTTAAATATAATTATTCCCAAAGTTAAGCCAAAGAGACCTAAAATTCTTAAAAACATGTTTTTCATCACCATTTTTATGATTTCATTGATTTAGTTTAGAGTTTAATTATTATATCCTGATGATATAAATTTTTGGCTTATATATATTTTGATTTTTTTGACAAATGTTCAATATTTGATTTAGGTCCTTTAATATATATCTATACATTGTTTTAGTTCAAACATATAAAAAATTCCATGAATTTAGGCATTGCTATTAGTGAGATTATGTGATTTTAATCCCTGTAGTGAAATTCTATTAAGTGCTAATATGAATAACAAAATGCCATATCAACATACTCATATGAGCAAAATAAATTCATCCGATTCATAACTCTACCAAAATCTAACTTATAACACAACTTAAACCTGAACCATAACCCATTATTAGACTCAATTTTGGGTGGTGGGTGGACTATGATTCGAAGGCAAATTCAGCAAATAGTGAGTTTTGAATTAAGTGAGTTTATTTTGCTCACATGATACTATTATAGTAGCACTCTGTTAGTCACGTTAGCAAAAATAGTAGAGATTAAAACTATGTAATTTCCAATACATTTGGACCCAAACCAAAACAAATATTTTTTTAGACACTTAAACCAAATCTCATAAATTTGTTCAAAACTGGTAACATATTTAAGTCTAATTTTCTTATATTATTATTTAATCAAATCATTTCATGTGCACAACTTTTTAAGTAGTGCGTGAGAGAGTCAACGATTTTTGCTTATGTGTCAAAGTTTAATTGGATGACAATGTAACAAAAAAATTTTACATAAAAATTAGGGTATGTTTGTATTGACTTAAAATAAAATTACTTTTTTAAAGCAAAACAAGTGTTTAAATACAACTTAAAAGAAACACTTAAAGAAAATAAGCTAAAATATCATTTTAAAATTTTTTTTTCAATGCTTCAATTATTAAAAGGAAGAGTGATAATAAAAGTGATTTATAATAAAAGTATCTTACAAATGAAAATAAAACTCTATAAAAAAAACTACTACTATAAGAATTTAATTTAAAAAAAAAACTTTTTTTCAAAAGCCAATTGATACGGGCCTTAAAGTTTATTTTATTGTTCCACGGGGTTTGGGCCTTTGGGCAACCCATCGCACTCTTCCTCACTTCACTTCACCTCACTCCCCTAACACGGTTTCTTCATCCCTCCACCGATCACCGCCGATCAGCAGTCGCGACGTCGTCTTGCCGGTTACCGCTCGTCGTCGTGTGTTTTCGGGTTTCCGGTAGCCGGTCATTGGTTCGCGCGCAGTGGCGATTCCATCTAGTAAGGTTTTCTCTCTTTGTCGCTATCTATCACTATTAAGGGCGTGTTTGGAGATGGAGGGGTGATTCACTGGTTCTGCATTTTAAGTAGAATCTCAAATTTCTTTGAAGATTGATATGTGATTTGAGCTTGTTATTTGAATGAGTATCTACAACAACTGAAATAATGTTATAAATAAGGGAGTATTAACGGGTATATGTGTTGATTTTATTGTACGCATGGGTCTGTCAACAACATGATATGAATCTGGTTTAAAAGGAAGAAACACAACCAGAACAGAGTGTGTTTGTAACACAGGAAATTAAGTGATATTGTATGAAACAGTAAATTTGGCAACTACTTGGAGTGCTGAAATTGGGTTTAGGGTTTAGGCATGAACCAATGAGATCACCAAAGCAAGAGGGAGAGAAAGAGAGGAATAGAAATCAGATTACTTAGAGCAACTAAGGAAATGCAGAGGGAATCATGCGGGGAGAAGTTTCGGAGAGAGAGAGACTCATGATGCACTGCAAGCTTCCCTTTGAAGCCCCTTTCATGCCTTTTATTATGAGCAAAGTCCCTCGACCATGTTGGCTCCTTGTGGGTTCTTCTTCCTCTTTCTACCATTTCCCTTGCCCAAATTGTTAGTTGCCTCACTTCTCGCATGCCACGTGTGCAAGTTGGTGCTCATCTTTTAATTCACGTTTATCTTTAGTAGTGCTATTCGGCATGTTGTGTTCTTGATGCCAATATGATATTGTGATCATTGTTTGTTGTATGGATTTGGGCTGTTTGGGGCTGATTTGGCTAGGCTATATGCATCAAGTCACTTGTTGGATCCCATTTTCGTATGATGTTTTCAGCGAACCTCCTTACAACGCATCGATATGAAATCAAGATAATTGGGTTTACACTTGCATCAATATGTTTCAGCTAACCTCATTATCATGATGTCTTTGTTTCATTTTACTAGCCTCAATGTATGATTTTATTATAATTATTATGGTAATCTGATTGTGTAAACTCCCTTACTTTCATTACAAGATCCTAATGGAGGATTCAGTCAACAATCAATAGTGTTGAATTGCACATTGTTTCTGTGTTTTGACCAATCGATGTTAGGATTGTAATATGTAAATTTAGATTTTATTTGATGCCTTGATGATAACATGGAGTTTTTGGTTCATATCTAATGTCATTTTTTATGAAGTAACTCGCGAAAGCCACTTTTTATGCTGTGCAGAAGCAACTAATAGTGGCCATACATTTTTCAGGAATCAGAATCAGAAGAACTTGTATCTCCCTTTGGCATTGAAGCTCTATTTCTCAAGGCAACAAATACCTTCTTATCTTGTTGTATCCATTGGCGGTCTGTAATTTGGTTCAGTCTCAATGTTTTATCTCAGCAAAATCGAGCACACATTGCCCTTGCCTCCTTCTCTGCTTAACCTTCCCATACGAGAAGCAATGCAAATGCAGCTTGAGAAGCTTTTCTTGGATAAGGTTTTCTGTTGCGACCATTATCAGTTCCATTTGACCTATATTTGTATGCTTTATTTGATGACTCACTAGGCTTGATTTTGTGTTTCTGCAATCATGTCAGGTTATTGCAAACTTGGGACTTTGCGTATCTTTGTATGATATAAGATCCATTGAGGGTGGGTTTATTTACCCTGGTGATGGTGCTCCAATCTATATGGTATGAACTCATGGGTTAGTTTTAAAGATTTCGTTATGCCATTTAATTTAAAGTTGTACATGATGGCATTATGAAGTTGAATGCAGGCTTTTAAATTTTAACAAATTATTTTTCATGCTCTTAATAGTTTTGCTTCCTTTGTAACTTAATCAGAAGTGAGGAAAATTACCTTTTCAAGAGTTGATACTTAGATTTCGATATGTAGACGCAAGTGTTGATATGCCTTTTTCTTACACTGAGTTTTTTTTCAGCATCTTTGAAACCTAGAACAGTTTTGTGCTTTCTTAGCTTCCCTCAGTTGCATATTTCTGATGTATTAACCAAATTTTCATTGTTTGATGGCAGAGGCATGGCGAATGTGATTATCTGTGTCAATGCAATAACTATACTCTGATATTTCTGCAGGTGGTGTTCAATTTGATTGTGTTTCGTCCGTTTGTGGGGGAGATTATTACTGCAAAACTTCTTTCATCAGATGCTGATGGTTTACGTTGTATGTCTTAGATTTTCAGTTGCTTCCTTGATTGTACTTTTCACTTGACATAAATAACTACGTTCCACATAGCCCTCTGTTTTATGGTGTAGGTTATTGGTGGATAAGAATTATGCTTACGTGCATACTTCGGTTTCATACATCTGTTACATGCAGCATGGTGCTCCTGCATTTTTTATTTTTATTTGTTTGGCCACAAAGAATTTAGTGGAAGTGGAATTGTTTAAGATTGTTTTTATAGTACAAGATGTTACTTGAAAGTTATTTTTGCGATGCTCTTGTTAATCTGATACTGGTCAATATTAGCTCATCTTGGAACAAAATATGGAGTTTACTCTTGGTTAGGCATCCATTTTTCCTTGTGTGTTTTCTAGTGCATGGAAGCTTCAATATTTTGCTAGTTTAGCAAAGCAAAATTTGTGATTGCCACTCGGTCTGATGTCTTTGCTTGTCCTGTTTTCCATGCTTATTGTCCTTGAGCAAAATAAAAGTCGAAGTAATTTAGTTGCTGCTCAAATCATGTCAATGCAAGAATAATGTATAGCACGAGTGACATGACCTTGCACATTGAATTGTTATCAGCTAATTTCTGTGTTTTCATTTCCATATTGTGACACTTACAGCAACCTATTATTTGCATTATATATCAACACCATCCAATGTTTTCAAGATATCAATGCTTAGTAATGCTGAATCTTTGGTTGGCAGTATCTCTTGGATTCTTTGATGACATTTATGTTCCTGTACATCACCTACCACTCCCAAACCACTTTGTGGCTGAACCAAGGAATAGGTAATGTACCTAGTTTTACTTTTAAGATGACCTTTGAACTGAAAATACAAAAATAATAGATTGTAAGCATATCTCCTTACAATCTATTATTTTTCCATACATAATGCATCCATTCATACGTATGTTCAACACCATTCTTATATACTTTTGAAAATTACAGCACTAAAGGCATATGGTTTTGGGATTATGGCAAGGACAAATCAGATCCAAATGATGGTCCTATTGATAGCAATGTGGCATCGTATCCTATTGATGATAGTGATGTGGTTAGCCTTCTTCTCCTTTTATGTTAACTCTGTGCTTGGATAACAACGAATATGATAAACTTTGGTTACCGTTGTGGCAGATCAAATTTCGAGTTGAAAATGTGAATTACCCGCCAATTCCACTTGAACAACCAAAAGAATCAAAGCCATTTGCCCCTATGTTGGTTACTGTAAGTATTCTGTATTCACAGTCTTTTGTCTCTCTTTTCATATTTACCTCTGTTCACACATTTCTTTGAAGTAACCACATGATTTGGTTTTTGAATTGTGCTTACATAAAGAATTTGTGTTCATTAGAGTAATGTTGAATTGAGTGCTAGAAATTTATACACACACACACAAACACACGCATATATATATATATATATATTTTTAATGTTAATTATTTAAGGGTTAATTAAGTTTTTAGTCCTTGTAATATTAAAAAGTTTGATTTTAGTCCCTCGGTAAAAGTTTTGGTCCTTGTAAAATTTGAAAGTTTGATTTTGGTCCCTGTGAATGTTGGGGGTTGACGGTGATGACGTGTCAGTTAACATCGCTGACGTGGCATCCCACGTGGATCCGCCACATGGTGTTACCCAATTTTTGTCTTTGATTTGACCCGGTTTGATTAAAAAAAAAAAACCCAATTTTTATAACCTAAATCCCCAAATCAGAATCCCCCAACAGCATCCAACGCTGTCTCTGGCCTGCTCCCCCAAGCCATCGTCTTCCCCACGCCCGCCGTCGAGCGTCTTCTCTCTTCTCTCTATCGTCTCGTCTCGCGTCTCTCTCGTCCGTCTTCTCTCCTCGTGACGCTCTCTCTCGTTCGTCTTCTCTGCCGGCATCTGCCACGCCACTCTCCGCCGCGCCACCCTCTCTCCACCGAGACCTACAAACAGGTAAGGGGAACTCCAAACTGATGGCAGCACGACAGTGGTCTTCGATTTGTTACTATGACAACAGTGTGCCTTCGACTCCATGGAACCTCATATATGCCTTCGAGTGACGTGAGAAAGGAAGATGGTCAAACTGGAGCGACAAAGGTGTGGGTCTACTGGTGCGGATGCGAAGAAGGAGAGGAGGCTGGGATTGTTCGGAGTTGTCGTCGTGGTTGACCGCAGAGGCGTCGTCGTGGTCACCGGCGGACTGAATCTAAAGGCTCTTCATTTTCAAAGTCATATTAGTTGTAGAATTTTACTCAAATAAATTTTACTCAGATCTGTAGTCTACTTTTCCTCTCTCTTGGTGAAGAAAACTTGATGGGGGTACATATCTTAGATATAGTATAAATAGACTGGCATTTGATTTTATCTTAATGCCAATTAATTGTGGTTGCTGGGTTGAAGTCAAACGAAAAATGGAATCTGAGGGTTGAAGCTTCATAAACTTGACTTGACTTTTCAATCCAGCACTTGGAGTTGCCAACAATCACCAATCTCCGAAGGAATTGAACCGGAAACACCANTTTTTTTTTTTAATTTTAAAAGTAACCGGGTCGGATCTTAAGATTGGGTTGGGTCATGGGTCAAAATTTTAAATTCATGGTTATGCCATGTGGCACACTACGTCAGCGCCGTTAACTGACACGTCATCACCGTCAACCCCAAACATCTACAGGGACCAAATCAAACTTTCAAATTTTACAGGGACTAAAACTTTTACCGAGGGACTAAAATCAAACTTTTTAACAGGGACTAAAAACTTAATTAACCCATTATTTAATGTCTTTGAGATAGGCTTTAAAAAAGAGGTCTTCTAAATAGGACACTATATTCACTTGTTTGTTGGTTACCTAGGTCTACTAGTTAGAGGTAGAGGGAGACTTATAAAAGTCATAAATGAAACTATTAGAAGATATTTAGAGGTTAATGGTTTGAATAGAAACACGGTCTATGACAGGACACTATGGCGTCATTTGAACCATGTAGCCAACACCACGTAGCGGGACAATGCTTAGTTGTCTTTATTGGTTTTACCTATGAGGTGCTAGTACCTTTGTATGTGGCCTAGTGGAGGATCTAACCTAGCGAATACATCTCAAACCCATGTCTTAAATATTTCTTTTAGCCTTGTTTCCTATATTATCCCTTTGGTTGTATCTCTTCCCTCCCGCTCTCTTAATTTCATTTTCTTTGCAATATTCTTTGCAGTAGTCCTGATACTTTTTACTCTTCATCACATGTATCATGATTATGGATTGGAATCTGATTAATTCCACCCAAAACAAACTGATGTCCTTTAGATTCAATTAAAGCAACTAAGTTTGAAATTCTTGGCACATAGATAAAGTTTGTGGAGAAGATAGGTTAACGCCTTAATAAAAATGCATTATTCAAATAAAATGGTGGTGGTTGTCAACTTGGCATTTCACTTTGTTAGATATAAAGCCATTCGTGCGTCTCTACCCGGCAATTTGACCTTTTAAGAGAGATGGGTTATGAGACATTTTTTGGAAGAGTGACTTATCGCGCTGTGTATTTTGTAGGCATCATTAGATCATGATGGTCTGGGTCCTGTTTCTTGGTGGGTTCATCAAGATGAGGTTGAGCAAGCAGAGGCTGCGGAGCAATAAATGTGAGTTCAAAAGGTAGTAGTATAACTTTTGTCAAGTCTCAGATTAATTACCAAGTTTTGTTCTCTCTTGGACGTGAATATTAATTATGAGTATGGCATTTGAAATGTGTGCACAGAAAGAATTTATCTTCACCCAAATATCTAACAGTACAAAGTGAGCAAACTATAAAATCAAATCAAGTATACCCAACAAATTCACCACTTAAATATGTTTTTTTTTTCCCTTCTTAGTTTCCTCTATTATCCCTTTGTTTCTATCTCTTCCCTCACCCTCTCCTAATTTCTATGCCATATTCTTTGAAGTAAATCGGAAATACTTACTCTGCATTCTCGATTATAGATCAGAATTGAGTTAATTGCAAAAAACAAACAAACAAACGGATGCCCTTGAGATTGTGAAGAAGATATGTTAAAGGAACAAGTTTGAACTACTTGGCAATGGCATGTATTCAAAGTTAGTAAAGTAGGAATGTGTTAAAATCCTAATGAAAATGCACCATTCAGAAGGAAAAAAATTTTTTAGCATTGCACATTTTTGGAAGAGACTTATCATGACATCTGTTTTGTAGGAATCATTGGGATCATCACATGATCCTTTTCTAGACTCAGTTTCTTGGTGGTGAGCAAGAAGAGGTTGAGGAGGAGTAAACATGAGTTCAAAAGATAGTGTAGCCTTTTTCAATTTTGTTCTCTCTTCAAGATTAAGGCTAGAAGATGATTGAGACTATTTAATACTCAACAACACTGAATATGCTTTGTTCAATTCATTTGCTTTGTAAATTATTTAATGGAATCCATTGTTTTTGCTCTTTTATTCGTCTCCTGAGTACCTATCACGTAGGAAGAGGAGAAGTGTTTATATACATGAACAAAAGCTAGTTCTCTTTGGTATCCATTTTTTCTCCCAAAGCCGAAAGCTAAACAACTTTTTTCTCTAAAGCTTAACCTTTTTGTTTTTGGTCCAATGTTTTGGTGGGCTTTACAAGCAGGTGATGCTAACTGGTAAAAAACAGATGCCCAAGATAAGGCGTCTTTTGAACCCAAAAAAATTGAGTATCCAAAAGGTGGGAAGAGTAAAAAAGATAGAATATATTTACATAAATCAAGACCACAAAAAAGAAAAGTACTTGTAGAAAAATTTACATAATTTTTTGAAAATAGAATATAGAAATAAAAAACAAAATCAAGTTGTTTTCTCCAAATCTTGAAAAGTAGAAAATACGCCAAAGAGGAAAAATAAAAAGAGCTAAACCAGTTTTTTTTTTTATTCAACTAGAAAGAAATGACAACTAAACCAATTTGAAGTGTCATTTCTAGGATGTTTTACTTTAATTTTTTCTTTTTTTCCGTTTAGTTTTATGCTTTAAAGTTTAAACACAAGACTAAATCTAACTTGTAGTGATAGGGGCACGTAATTAATTGCTTTAGGCAGACGACTTCAGATTTCTTAAAAAGACATCACTTGAGAAGATTAATTCTGAAAAAAGATGTGAGTGAAAATCGTAAGCAAGCCTTGATTCGATTCATAGAAAAGACGCCAGTTGGGAGTGCAAGTCATCAATTTGATTATTGGAAGAAATGCTATTTGAAATATCGAAATCTATCTACATATCCGAAGTGGTTAGTCTACTTCCCTAGTATCGGGTGAGAATACCTTTGTAGAAAAAAAAAAAAAACATAATTGATTTTACCATGATCAACTTAAAGAAACTAATTGTACCTGTAATCATCAATTATTACAGATAATTTTTTGATTTTAAATTTTTTTTGGCTAATCCAAAATCACCGATATAGGTCCATTTGCTCGGTTTTTTCTTCGTCCCAGGAGCCCAAAAGTGAAATTAATCTAAAAAAAAAGAGAAGAAAAAATTAAAAAATTCGTGCAAGCATTGTATCGAACAGCTTCTGAGCTTCCACTCTTCGTCGTGGTTTATTACACCCTTCTCCCTTATATTCTTCCATTTTCGATCTCGATCTACGCGTTTTCTGCTTCATCGCAAAAAGAGAATGGAAGAGTATCCGGAGGAGTTGCGCACTCCGCCGGTGACGCTAGCGTCGATGGTTGGGTGCCCCGAACTGCACCCTCTCATCTCCACCCACCTCCTCTCCGTTCAGCCTCCCGTCAACACCCTCGCCCTCCCCGACCTGTCCAAGATCTATCTCTTCGAGAAGAAGAGGAAGGATTTTGACTCCACCGGCGGCGCGGCGGAGGCGGCGGCCGCGGTCGGCGGGATATTGAAGCGGGACTGGCTTCTGAAGCACAGGACGAAGGTGCCGTCTGCCGTCGGCGCGCTGTTCAGGGCTGAACACGTGTTTGGGGACCCCGCGCAGTGGCTCAACGTCTGCTCCGATCTCGATTCCATCAAGTAAAGTTCTCTCTCTTCTCTCTCTTTGCTAAGGGCGTGTTTGGATGGAGGAATTTGGAGGAGGGAGGAAGGGGTGATTTGACTCTGCATTTTAAGTGAACATTTTCTCCTTTTTTTCTTTTAGTTTGGTTAGAGTTCTTGTAAAATGAAAGGAGTGAAATGATAATACTTTAATGTGTTGAGGAAGCTGCGAGTCTTTTTTTGGAGAGATTGAATAATAATTTCTTGGGCTGTTGCACTCGAACAAGGGTTAAAGGCATGTTTGAGAATTTAGTAGTGCAATCGCTAGTTTTAATTATAAGCTGTTTTGGATTTAGTATAACTATATGCTGTTTTGAAAGACTCGTGATTTTAAGTTGTTTTGAAGAGTTTTGATTGTAAGCTGTTTTTGAAGTCAAATTGTCGCAGTAAGCTGATCTAGACTCGCACAAACTTGTCCCCGATACCTTATGGTCCCGACAAAAGCATTAGGATATGTTTGGTTTCTGTTTTCATTTCCTGTTTTCAGTTTGTTCCTCATTTTTTAAGGACATTGGGAAGGAAACAGTGAAAATAGGAAATAAGATCTTCTTGTTTTCATTGTTTCCTTCACAAAATCGGTTGAAAATACCAGGAAACAAATTAAAAATCGAAAATGAGAACAGCAACCAAGCAGAACCTTAGTTCTCTTTACACATTTTTTTTTTCATAAGCATTTTGTAATTTTCTTAGCTGGGAAGTTCTCCATCCAAAAATGTCCCAAAATTTGGTGTTGAGTTGGTTTTGGATGTGGGGTTTTGGCTTTGTTCATGGGCTTTATTTATTTGTTTGTTTATTTTTACTGAGATGGGTTTGTGTTTGTTGTTGGTTTGCTTGTGTGCAGGGCTGTGATTCGTGGGAGGAACATCAAGTTGGCTGTTGTAGTTGTCCAAACAAATTTACATGGTTAGCTCACTAGTTTTCTGTCTTGATCACATTACTTCATGGTGCACTGTAGTCAGAAATATACATCACGCATGATTTTGGATTGTGCTGTTATGGAGTGGGCGGGTCTAGCTATGATTTGGATTGGACTTGATATGCAAATAGCCACATTTGCTTTTGTTATTTGGTTTCTGTTTCTGTTCATTTGGTAGGCAGAGGCTGTAGGAAAGGACATTGTTGTTATTTTAATGATAATTACAGATAGAGGGCGTGGCAATAATATATTTGAGGTGTTTGATTGCAGATGAGATCAGTGAAGATCGAATGATTGCGTTACGGAAGCGAGCAGAAGTTGATGCCAAATATGTTGTTATGTTAAACCCAAATGACACTTCTGAACTCAACCAGTCAATTGACAGGCATGCTCTATTTTTCAAAAACTTGGATCAATATTCTCCGTAAACAACAGCATTGTCATTATGTGCTACTCTTCTTTTTTTTCTTCGGTGCAGGCTGGCAAGTATGTTTTCTGAATTAGCCAGCACATATTATAGAGAAGAAGGAAGAAGAGTTAAACAGAGGATAGAAAAGAAGAATGTTAGCTCTGTTGAGTTAATCGTTCGCTACTGCTTTAAAGTAGGAATTCTTTTTTTTTTCCTTGTTTATTTTTAGTGACTGCACTATTGATATGCTTAATCAGCTGAGATTCTGTTGAGTGCTATAGTTTTTCTAATATTATCTCTAGTCTAAGTTTCAGCATAGGTGGATCATCTTATAATTTGATCTAAAATCCACATGCTTATGCTATTGTTTTTTTCTTATGATGTATGTATGTATTTATAATCATTTTTAGAAGTAGTAGAAAAATGAATTACAATGATGATGCCTTTTGACTTTATTGTACTCATGAACCTAAGTTTGCATTCTTTATATTGTTATCAAAATAAGAATTGTGCATTATTTATCTAGATGCTATGAATTGCTAGGTTGCTGTATATGCAGAATTCCGATGCGACTGGCCCGAAGCGTTGAAATTTTATGAGGAAGCCTATCATACACTGCGAGAGGTGCGTTTTGATGTTATTAATTGTATATTCCTTATCTAAGTTTGTATATTCTTTATCTAAGTTTGTTTCACCATCGATGATATATCCCTTGAGTAAAAGTGATATTTTTGGTGTTATATATCTCCCCTTCTATCTATTGGTCGGGTCAACTAATAAAAGAAAACTTATCAGTGATCATCTGCCTGCTATTTTGCTGTTAGAGCCTTAGAGGTCAGAGAATCCTCCAAGAGCATCTTTAGCGTCTGACTTTGAACATTATGTTTACGAGAAGCAATGCTACTTGAATATGGCTTAATTGTCTAAGATTCTGGAAATCTTGTGTTGTCTCCCCTATTATTTCCATTGCATGTATTCAACTTGAGTTTGATCATGTGGTTTTTACATCCATCTTAGGAAACTAAAATTTTTCACATGCATTTTCTGTTTGTATTTCATCATACAGATTGTTGGGGTGACAACAAGGTTACCAGCAGTACAACGCTTAGTGGAGATAAAGTCTATTGCCGAACAGTTGCATTTCAAGATAGCAACATTATTACTGCATAGTGGGAAGGTCACAGAAGCAGTGACGTGGTTCCGCCAGCACAGGAATGCATATAAAAGGCTTGTTGGCGCGCCAGAAGCAACATTTCTTCACTGGGAGTGGATGAGTAGGCAGTATTTGGTATTTGGTGAATTGTTGGAGACAAGTTCGAAAATCATTCAATTCTTTCCCCCTGTTACTCTAGGCTCGTCATCCAAACCTCTCTCTGAGTGGGAATTTTATCCAGCCTATTATTATCAAGTAAGCACCCGTTGTACTACCTAACTTGTGTTATGCTGCTCGTATGTTGATAAAAGGAAATGACTACACCACTTCTGTTATTCATTTCATGACATAGCTGATACATATAGAGATTTCAATTTTAGTCTGGAACTTTCTTTGTAATAAAAGATCCACTTGTAACATACATGCATGATGGCAGTTTTGGAATACTGATACTAATTATAGTGACGATGTGGCAATGGTTAGTTCTATAAAAGTATTCAAAATGGAAGTGCATGACCATTTATTTCAAGGAAATGTACAAGTGGGCAAGGCTAGTTGATGTTGTACTTTCCCTTCCAATTCTACAATATACTGTTAGTGTTGGTCTTAGCTATTAGCCTTGTCTTCACATTTTTCTTTCTTAATTGTTTGTCATAATTTGTATTCCATATTGTTGTTGCATCTGGATTTTCCCACACACTAATCAACCTTCAAATTATTACTCTTCATATCTTTTTACTTGGGATTGTGCTGCGATTGTCTCTCTGTGCGTCTCAACAACAATGCATGCACACAAATATATTTATGTGTTTTCTGCATGCATGTGTGTGTTTTTATGAGAATTTAGTAATTTATTGGTTCTACATGTCTGTGTGTGCAAAGTTGTCTTTTGAATCAGTCTGTGTTCTTATTTTAACTCCACTTGGTAATCCTGATTCATCTGTGTGAAACAGTTAGCAGCTCACTACTTGAGTGAGAAGAGGTCCGCACTGGAACTTGCAATCTCAATGTCAGAAACTTCTAATGAGATTGATAGTCCTGCTGATTCTGTAGTTCCTTCAGTGTATGTTGGTCAGTTTGCTCGGTTGCTTGAGAAAGGAGATAATGTTGATATGATACCGTAAGTCTTAATTGGTTGGTAAATAAGTTGATAGGTATCATCTTTCAAATACTCATTTTTCATTTGGATTTGCAGTATCACTGACGAAGAGTATACCCGCTATGCTGTTTCCGAAGGAAGAAGGTTCCGAGATTCACTTGAAATTATTGCTCTTTTTAAGAAAGCTTATGAATCCTTCAGTAGCATTAAAATTCAGAGGATAAGCTCTTTTTGTGGGTTTGAGATGGGTAAAGAATATTTTTCTGAAGGTGATTTTGGTAATGCAAAGCAGATTTTTGATGATATTGCTAGCGTGTACAGAAAAGAGGGGTGGGTAACTTTGTTATGGGAGGTTTTGGGATTCTTACGAGAGTGCTCCCGGAAAAGTGGTAGTGTCAAAGATTTTATAGAGTATTCCCTTGAAATGGCTGCACTGCCAATATCATCTGATGCTGGTGTTCAGAGAGACACTGGCCCAGCTGGTCCTGCAAATCTAATCCAAAGAGAAATTGTACACAAGGAGGTTTTTGACCTTGTCCGTGAAGTTTCTGGGTTGGTAACAAATGAACACCCTAGTAATCTCAAGATCACTGGAGATAAGTTGATTCAGGTTGAGGTTGATCTTGTCAGTCCTCTTAGGTTGGTGATGCTTGCATCAGTTGCTTTCCATGAACAGACAATCAAGCATGGAGCATCAACCTTGATTACAGTATCACTTCTTTCTTGCTTACCCCTTACCGTTGAGATTGATCAATTAGAAATCCGGTTCAACCAATCTAATTGTAATTTCTTCATTGCAAATTCCCAAAAACCTCAATTAGTAGAAGTTAGTGGTATTCAACAGCACCGAGTGGAGACAGCACCTTCTCTTTCACTTGAACCAAACAAATGGCTGAGGTTGACCTATGACATCAAATCTGGTATGTTACATACTCTTATTAAACTTCACTTTTCTAATTAGCTGTTTAGATTGTTCTTGATGCACCTTAATTGTTTTTCCAATCAAGTAACCTGGGGATGTTGCATTTCAAACATTCTAGTATTCTTGTGATCCTAATTTTGGTTGTTTATGCTTCTTGTCGCTATTACTGTAGCGGGTTAACCAATTTCCATTTAATTGGATAAGTAACGACAGGTTGACTGTTTATTTACAAAACATGCAAATGCTACGTTATTTATTCCAAAACTGGTATGGATTTATCAGATTCCTCTCTTGACAAGATTTGTCCATTATCTTGGTTCAAAAGTAGGGTTTATGTCTAACTTATATGGTGTCCACCTTGATGCATGCATAATTATTACAATTGGAGTAGTTGCTTTCACTGTAGCCATTTTTTTATCCTGCTGATTGTGATCCACGTGGTTTTGCAGATCAAAGTGGAAAACTTGAATGTCTGTTTGCCGCAGCAAAAATCGGATCACACTTCACAATCTGCTGCAGAGCTGAGAGCCCAGCTTCACTGGATAGTTTACCTCTTTGGACATTGGAGGATTTTATACTAACTGTTCCAATTAAAGATCCAACTCTTGTGGCCTCTGGTCAGAAGTCTATCCAAGTTGAAGAACCAGACCCACAAGTGGATCTTCATCTTGGTGCCTCTGGACCTGCATTAGTAGGAGAGGTATTCTTGTTGCCTGTTACAGTGGTCTCAAAAGGCCATGATGTGTGCTCAGGTGAATTGAAGATCAATCTTGTGGATGTTAAGGGAGGCGGCTTGTTTAGTCCGAGAGACTCCGAACCATACGCTTTGGATAGTCATCATGTTCAGCTGCTTGGTATTTCTGGACCGGAAGGGGAAGATGATTCTCAATTAGATCCTGACAAAATAAAGAAAATACAGCAATCATTCGGATTAGTTTCTGTTCCCGTTGTTAAAATTGGTGACTCGTGGTCGTGCAAATTAGAAATCAAGTGGCACCGGCCTAAACCAATTATGCTTTATGTATCATTGGGCTATACTCCGTATGGTGATGAATCAAATCCACAGATGGTCCATGTCCACAAGCACTTGCAAATTGAAGGTCACAATGCTATTGTCCTTAGCCATCATTATTTGATGCCATTTAGACAGGACCCATTGTTACTCTCCAAGACCAAGCAAGACTCAGAGTCTGGTCCGTTGCATTTGCTGCCACTGAACCAAAAAGCCATGCTCATTGTTAGTGCAAAGAACTGCACTGAGTTGCCATTAAGGTTAATGTCCATATCCATAGAAGCGGATGATGACGTCAAAAGGACGTGCACTATTCAACACGGAAATGAGGAGCTTTTGAATCCTGCCCTTCTTGTTCCCGGCGAAGAGTTCAAGAAGGTATTCTCAGTCAGTTCCAACATGAACACATCAAAGCTCATACTAGGAACCGTGTGTTTGCGATGGAGGAGGGACTCAGGGGTCGAAGAGCAACCTGCTTCTACCGCAGCCTTGCCATGGGTTGTGACAAAACAAAAGCTGGCGGATATGAATGTCGAGTTACCACCGTTGGTTGTGAGCTTGGAATGCCCTCCTTATGCCAGCCTGGGAGATCCCTTCACATACTACATTAGAATATTGAACCAGACACAGTTTTTGCAGGAAGTAAAATACACCCTTGCAGATGCACAAAGTTTTGTGTTATCTGGTTATCATAATGACACTATATATGTTCTACCAAAATCTGAGCACATTCTCAGCTACAAACTGGTACCACTTGCCTCAGGGATGCAACAGTTACCTAGATTTTCCATGACCTCAGTGAGATACTCAGCAGCATATCAGCCTTCAAGTTCTTCAAATTCTGTTTTTGTTTTCCCTTCCAAGCCCCATTTCAAGACTACAGCCTCAACCAACTTTAGGGAGGAATCTCTTGCTAGTGAATAAAATCTTGTACATTGTTAATTCCTTTTTTTCTTTTATTTTTATTTTCATTGTATTGTATTCATCCCCCCAATGGTTGAAGGAAACTGCTAATGTTACATGGAAAAGCTGCATACATAAATCATTTTTGGATCCTTTTTTACAAGTTTATTATTGATTTGGGTTATTGTAACACTTAAAAGATTATGTTCTTTAATTGCTATACCTTAACATTTAAGCAATCATTTTAGATTGCATTTTATTCTAGCTAGTTTTGCATGGATTGAGTTTGTTGGAATTTTCTTTCTTCTAAAGCACCAACGCAAATATTTACACCTTAGCTTTGCTTCTTGACACGAGTAATATGAGCAGATTATAGATGAATGACCTACTTAGTTACCTGGAGTTCGTCATAACTAGTAAGTTGATGCGTAAAATAAATAGCTCAATGACTTTGATAATAAAATAGTTATAAACTAACATTAATGGATAGAAATCAATTGCAATTAGCTTCTAATGGTCTATTAGTAAATTTTCCTGAGAAGATATAGAAATTATTTAAAAAAATGAAAACGTCATCATCCTTTGGGTAAAGTTGATTATAGTTTATTTTATATGTTGTTCTTGCATATCAATGAATAATTTTTAATTTATTATTAATTATTTAATTTTATCTTTCACATACTTCTAAGTACAATAATTTAGTAAGATGAATTAAATAGATGTCAAAAATAAATAAAGGTATTTTAGCAAATACCCTTCATAATTAAGTCTCAATTTTGAGTTTCTTAACTCATTGCTTTGTTGAAGAAAAATTAAAGAAAACAAAATGAGAGGAAGGAAAATAAGAAAAATTTGATATTTCCCCTTATTAAAATGTGGTGAAAAAATATGAAAAATAAAAGAGGGAGTGACCCACCGAAAAAGTTTTTCTCTCTCTCTTTTTTTTTGTGAGTTGGGTTTTAGAGGGATGGTTTAGTCATGATTTTCACATACAAAAATTAGAGAAATGATGTGTACATCAATTTTGGTTACACTGTACAACTAACGTACAAAAATATGTATGTCTCACTGTCATCAAATTTTTTTGTTCATGTACACCCACACGTTATTTTCTGCACTTCCACACCCTCACTAGCACTGCATTCACAAACCTCTTCTTGCAAATTTCTTTCCCTCATTCCATCTTCTTTGTTTCGACATTCATCTTTTTCCATTATCCATCATTCTTCCTTCTTCATCCTCTTTGTCTTTCATCATTTTGTATCACTGTCGTTCTTCGTCCCTCGTCGTTCTTAATTGTCTTTGTTCTTTAATGTTGTCTGTTAATGATTTCGATATGTAGACGGTAGTACCCAATCTAGAATTAAACAAAGACATGATTGAAGTATTGAGATCTTGTCAAATTGTGGTTGCATTGTTGAGTTTTTTATTCAATGAATTTGCGGGTTAAAATATTATTTGTATGAGAAACTCAAAAGTTTTTTACATGTGTGAATGTTTTTTTGATGGTGTGGCGAGATTTGTTGTTCGTTGTTTATAAATTGTCGAATGTTTGTTTATGTACTATCAAAATGTTTGTTTACTCTTGCTTAAAAGTTTGCTCAAATGCATGTTCAAAAGTTTGTTTACATGTGTACCAATGGCTTACTCTTGCTCAAAAGTTTACTCAAATGCTTGTTAGTTCGAAAGTTTGTTTATGACAGGTAAAAGGTTCGTTTACTTGTGTACCAATGTTTAATCTCATCTGGAGGCTTTAGTTAGGTTCAATTTAGAAGGACTTCTTATTTCTCAGTCACATCCAATGTTTGTTTATTCATTTTTAAATGTTTGTCTGTGTGTATGCAAATGGTTGTTTATTGTTACTTTTATGAAATTGCTTCATTTCTCAATCGCATTCAACGTATATCCATTTGTAGATGTTTGATGAACAAACTTTACAATAACCATTCAATGATAGTTGAACACACTTTTTTACTTAGTCCAAACCATTAAACAAACATTCAAGTGCTAAGGCCATTGTACACCACCCACAAACCAGATAACTAAAAATAACATAAAGTGCTAAAGAAAGGTGTATGGACACAGGAAACATCATTTGGTCTTCTCGATCTTGATATTCTTGGTCTTTGTCTTATTGGTATTTTTTGCCTTATTGGTGTTCTTGGTCTCATTGCTACCCTCCTCTACTGGTAGATCCGGTGTATGGTCGTGAACAAACAGTGAGAAACATATGAACAAACTGATAAAAACAAATAAACAAACATTGAGAACATAATAACACCAAAACTTATACGCCCATGGACAAACTTTTTGAATCTAGTGAACAAACTTATAAATAAACTTTGTGAATCTAGTGAACAAACTTATATAGATACATGAACAATGTAAAACAAACAGATATAGCCATATGAACAAACATTGAGAAACATATGAACAAATTGATAAAAACAAACTTTGTGAACAAACTTTGTGAATCTAGTGAACAAACTTATACATATATATGAACAAACAGTATAACCAAAACAAACAAACTTATAAAAACAAATAAACAAACACCGAGAACATAATAAACACCAAAACTTATACACACATGAACAAAAATTCAAAGCTAATAAACAAACTTTATAATAGATGAAAACAAACATATAGATTCACTTAAATAAACACATGAAAACATGATAAACAAACATGTACACATATATGAACAAACATAGTACATAGACAAGCAAGCAAACAATAATTGGAGCACAAACCCAAATTACAGACTTCCCCCAAAAATAAGCAAGACCCATTTTCATGTGCATAATGGAATTAAACCATGAACAAACTTTTCCCCAAAACATTTTCATTCACAATGAACAAGCAAAAATGGTCGAGGTTGTACTTTTCATCCATGATAAACACACACAATTTCCCACTCAAATAAACTCAAACCCTAAAATAGAATCTAGGTTAAGGATCACACAAACAATAAAATAGAGTGTTTTTACCTATAGTGCAGGAGAGTTTGATTTGGAAGTTTGTTCGTCCTCTGCTCCTTGCTCTCTTGTCCTCTGCTTGTCGTGGTCTCTGATTCGTCATTCTCGTCATCCTTTGCTTTGGTTCGTGTTTGAACTAACGAAGAGAGACGCGAGTTGGAGTTTTGCGTGTGTAGGACGCACTTCTTTAATAATAGTGGTGAGAGTGGACTACTGAAATTGGAGTGGGTGGTTTGATGAGAATATTATGGCATGATGGTTGTACAATGTAACAAATTTTGGTGTACACCTAGCACCACTTTAAAAATCACATATTATCCATATTGATTTCTCTATTCTTCACTTGGAGTAGGAATGACAACATATTTGCAAACATATGTATCCATGTGTATTAACCGAGACGGGTATTAGAATCACTTTTGTACCCATGAAAACAATAATTTATATTCTTTTAGGGTTGAGGTATCCAACCCACGAGTACTTGTTAAATATATGCGGATATATAAAATTATTTAAATATCCCTAAATATATAAATATACAAAGTGAGTATCATGTCATTGAAATATTTATAAAAAAATATTATTGAATTTTTATTATTTATTTTTTTTATTTAAATAATGAAGTGTTATTAGTAGTAGTATATAATATTATAATTGACAATAGTAACTTTTATGAACTTATATTTTATTTTATTTTTTTTGGCAACTAACGATGTATATCTATGAGGATTTAAATCTGCACAAACATTGGGTAATGGATATCTCTGATGAGCACGAGTATGGGTATGAGTAGCACAGTACTATATAGGCATGGATAGTGAGGAGCATGTACTTGAACTCACAAATACTCATTGCTATCCCTAACTTAGAGTAAGGGTTAATGTCATTTAAAATGTTAATCATTTTCTTTTTCTTGATCCAAATGATATGTGAAAAAAAAAAAACTTCTTATTTTAACCTTCTCTCCATTTTGGTTCTCTATTTTTTTTCCTTTCATTTTCTTTTATTATCTAAGCAAAAATTCTTCTGCATAAGACTAAAGTGACATATTAAGTTGAGTGGAAAAGGTAATAAAATTACGTCGATGCATTAATATTAAGGTTGTTTCACCGTGCCTCGTGGGATATTTACTCCTCTCCACTAAACTTGTTTATTTTTAACAATTTTAAAATCTAACTCATCAAACTTTGTCATCGTTTCATGTTTCATATTATTTTAATAAATTTTTTACCCATCAAATCATTGAAATAGCCACCAACGAGCACCTAGATTGACTATGATTGTTTGTTCTAGCTTAACCAAAGGTCTCGTGTTCGAATCTTGATATGCAACTGTGTTAAAAACTCGGAAAAGAGATCACCCGACTTATAAGAGGTTTAAAAATTCAAGGATCATTTGAGCTTTTCTAATCGATGCAATTAAGTCAAGTGTGAGCAAAGGGGGTTGATGTGATCAAGCTTATCTAAGTGATGTGGTTGAGTCAAATTAGGCTTACGATGATTGAGATTTATGGAGCAAACGTGGGCTTGAGAGCATTAAGTAAAAAAAAAAAAAAAACACTGAAAATGCATATTTGGTAAGCAACAATGCCTCACGTACACGCAAAATCTGCCACCCCTACAGCCACCCATGTATGTAGTACAAACCTTTGTATTTCTCTCTCTTCCTTCATCTTCTCTTTTATGCTCCTAAGTCTCTTTTTTTTGTATTCTTTCTCTTCCTCCTCCTCCTCCTCTCATCCTCCTCCTGTCACTTGGAATTTGATCTTTGGAAGATTTTCTAGTTCCTTGTGTCACATTGACGTGGTTTGAATAAAATGAAATTAAGATGATAAAATGTTGATTTTTTTGGGAATGAATGAAGTCTACCTTTTATAATGATGGTTTACTTATTACAGATGCTTGAGCTATTCTATTGGACTAATACTTGTTACAAATGCTTAATTTAGTCCTTAGTTGATAATAATTATGATGAATTACTTGGATTGCGTTTAGATGTATTGTTACTTCCTATGTCATATTAGATGCTTTCAAACATCATGAGGAATAAAGGTTGCCAATTAAGGAGAATTAGGGTGACCATAGATTAGATCGCTAGAAAATCAAACACTAAAATTAAAAAGATAATAAATGAATCTTAGAATTAAACGAGACTATAGGAAGTTTCAGGCCAAATCGGCTCGACATACCTTAGTAATGATTACATAGAAGATAATTAGGATTTAGGAAACCCCCCTTTTGGCACGTCATAGGACAGCCTCTCACCATCTCACAGGAGATGGTTACGTTAAGAAATAAAATTAACCCCTTCGAAATGTCACAGGACATCCTAATAACACAAAGACCCAATGGTTTATAACAGAAATATTTGAGCCCCTCACTTCTTTTGCCTAATTATCTTCCTAATAACCTTGTGATAATACTTGGTAAGTTTGGAGGGTAAAATAGGAATAAAAAATAATATATTGTTACCAAGTGTCATGCATAAAAGTTGTCAACTAGGTTAATGAAGTAGGAGACTCAAGCATTTCTCTTAAATACATACATACATATATATATATATATATATATATATATATATATATATTATAAACACAAACATAAAACCTTCAATTGAGATTTATGTGATATTATATATAACCAATACATATTTTTTCTAGAATGTGAAGGTGTTGTGTGTGATATCATCTAACCTTATTCTTAAGAGAAGCTAGTGTAACTTACTCTACATATTTTATTAAACATAAAGAGTAATGAAGATATGGTCTCCTTTTGGATTGATATAGTGTTATTGATTTATTATATTATAGTCAAAGAAACTCTTTAACTATCCTTAGAGAGTTTTCTATCAAATTACAAGTGTTTAAAGATTGGTTACAACATGCATCTAGCTAGCTTGGATTCTTGGACTCCATAACAAAGACAATTTGATGAATATTTTCCCTTGGATAAAAGGTGTTGGACATGGTTTTGGTCAATGTTTGAACAAGGTTTCTATTTGGCTCAATAGTTTTAGTTATCACGAGTGACTCAAGGCATTGCTCAATTTGAAGTTGTAGAAATCCAAAAGGGAAGCATCAATCAATTTTTTTTTTCTTTGACAAGAGGAGAAAAATTGCATTTATAGATCAGCTTACCTATAATTCCAAATTGAAAAAAAAATTACATTAAATCTAATATTAATAAAATACAAATACTCTCTTCATCCTAAACAAACCGAAGATCTATAGCTCTGTTCTTCTTGCAAAGATTATCGATGTCTAAGTATTTTTCATATAAAAAACCAATACTATCAGTGTTGCAGTTTGAAGATGCATAACATTTCTTTTGACAATAAAGAAGAATATATTCTTCATTTGTTAAACTCCTATAAACGAAATTTCACATAGAGAAACGAAAACAACCATAAAAGTCGTACATATCATGTATTGTATATATAGTTATATATAATTAGAATTAGTTAAGTTGCATATCATGTATTGTATATATAATTCTATCTAATTAGTATAAGTTAAGTTAGTTTGTAGTCTCATATAGCTTAGTCGGTTAGAAATAGTTATTTGACAGTTAGTTTGTTAGAATGTAGAATCATTTACTGTAGGTTCTACCTAGAGCTGATATAAGTTCACTTGTTTGTATATATAGCTAACTTTAATGAGAAATTTGGCAAGTGATTCAGTTCAATCATTTTGTAAGTCTGTTATGGTGTTATGGTATTAGTTGTTCATTTCTCTTTTTCACTCCAATTCTCTGGTTCTTCCACCATCCATGGAAGCTAGAGACTTAGCTTCGCTTCTTGCGAGTGAGTTTCTCTTTCGAGTTCCCAATCGAATTGAAGTGGAATAATTGTGATCTCTCGAAATTTCTTGTGTGTCCAATTCTTGAGAGTGCTTCGTAGATTTCATTAGGTGATTCCTCAAGTTTTCTCTTCAATTTTTCTTTTCTTTTCACGTGGATTCTCTAAGATTTCTCGGCGATTCCGTCATGGTTGAAGATCTCTTGAGCCCCTTTTACCTTCATCAATAAGAAGGAATTGACATAGTTCTTGTTTTGGACTCATGATTCATACCTTTATGAGCGTAGTTTTTTAAAATAGTTGTAATAATAATAATAATAATAATAATAATAATAATACAAGTCAATGATCCAATGACACCTAACTGTATTCCTTGAATTACGTCTAAAAAAATTGGTAAAAATGTAATTTCTCTTACCGTTTCGTCTCAAAGGGTAGTGGCCATTCTGGCGCATTCTAGTTGGCAACATTTGTTCTTTTGGTGTCTGCAATGTGGATGCATTTCTTATAATCAATCCACTTGAGCTAAGGATGCGTTGTGTGAATCTTAACTCCAACTCCTTCACTTACCAATTAAGCACGCAACGGCGGCAGTGAGGGGGTGGGTGGGGCTGAGATCGATGGTCCGAGTTGCAGTCAGGGGATTGTTTCTTCTCCTCCTTCCACCTCTTCAAATCCTCACCTTTGCCGTCATTCCCTTCTCTTCTCCTCCCTAAACGAAGCCATTTGTGTCAATTGTGCTCATGATACAACAATCGCGTCGCAATCTGCCATGGCCTACATTGCTATGCGCCAAGGAAAGGGGATATCACATAGCCTTCCAATTGAAATCTTCACTCAGGTAAATTGATGCTAATATTTTACTTGCACCATTGTATGTGGCCTTGATGACTGTTGTCACCATCATATAAACCTTAACAAAATTATCAATTATATGGGGACACAGAATGGGAAACTAATATTGCAATGTTAACATAATTAAGAAGTCTACATAAACTCCTTTATATTCCACCAGAGTAGAGACAAGAAGACAAAACAAAAAGAAAAAGACAATTCAAAAGCACGAGCATATATATTATAATTATGAAGCAAGTGATTATTTTTTTAAAACCCACCATTTGTTTTCACGGAATATGTAGTGAAGATAATATTCAACTCACTAAAGTTTGAGGCTTCTATTTTTCAAATAAGAGTTGCAGGCCGACCCCTTTTAGAAGCAGGCCATATGGAAAAAGATGATCATATTAACAAATTCCACACCAAAATTACTTTAAAAAAGTTTAAAACAAAAGATTTGAAGACATATAACTAAGGTATGCAGATTTCTATCTAATGATTTGCAGAATTTTCAGGACATCCTTTGCATTTTTGGATACTAATTTCCCATTTAAATTGTGCTTAATCATTTTCACCTGACACAATTCGTTGGTGAGAGATTCATGCTAGCTTTTTAGTTTTTGTTTGTTTCTTTGCTATGGTGAAAACTAAAGTAGATTGAAGTAATCAAAAGCATCATTAGAACGAAAATTTATTGACTTATTTGCTATGTGAAGATGACATTGGTTACCTCGATATAATAAATTTTTTAATTTTCTTTTAATTGCAAGAATGGACCTTTGTTGTGGCTTTTGCTATTCATGTTGTTGTAATTTATTCTCATAAATTTATTGCTGAAAGTAGGCATCAGTGAGATTATGACATTGACTAGTTTTCACTTGACAAAAGAGGATAGACTAGGGAGGTGAACTAGGAGAAGGAGAGAACTGCAACAATGAAACAACTATGATTGATGATCCCACATATCAGGGCTCTGACTGTAAGAAGATTATGTTGCGATCCTAATACAAGTGATTGGACAAGTGTTTAGCAAATCCAAAGTTCCCATTACATTTCTGCACATCACCAAGCCATTGAGTTATCGCAAGGATGAACATACTTAAATCTACAAGAGCAATAGATCCCATTGACTCCAAAGCAATTAGCTAACCCTGTTAGCTACTATGATTGTGTTTGCTTATCTTCATACCACTTGGAATGAGCGAGCTTTTGCAAGTTGTTTATATCCCTGAAAATGTTCCAAATAGAAAGAACCCATGTTATTCTCTTGGGTCATTTCATAAATAACATGTCAAATTGTAAATATAGATTTTGTGTACAATAATAGCTGTTATTCAAAAAGGAGAACAACTATGCGAGAATTTTGATTTGATTTGATTTTTTTTCACTGTAGCTAAAAAGTAGGGAATTCAATGAGATTATCCTAAGATTTATTAATATTTAAATTATTGATATGAATAATTTGATAGGATGTTGATAAATCTAGTAGGATATGGGTAGATTTTGTTAGCATATAGAAAATCTGTTGAAATTTGAAATAAAGCCTCGTTATGAAGAATCCTTGGTTATAAATTGAGTCAATGGCCTAGTGTGTGGAAGTATGAGAGAACAAGATGTGAGGAATGCTTTGGTTTATGAGAGAGGGTGTACAAGGGGTTTTGGATGTAGGAATTAATGAATATTCTTGTACTATTTTTTATTATGAGATTTGCCGAACCACGTTAAACTCTTTTGTTTCTTTACTCATTGTCAACTTGTTAATTTCTTCTCTTTGGTGTTTGATTTTATATTTGGTTGATTGGATTTGTGTGAAGTTGTGTATTGGACCGGTTGTGTTGCACGTCTCCCCAACACATCAAGCTAACTTGGATTATTGGACTCCATGGCAAAGATGATTTAACGGATATTGCCCATTGGATAAGTGTTGGATATGGTTTTGGTCAATGTTTTAGTAAGGTTTCTAGCTCAATAGTTTAGTTGTCATGAGTGATCAAAGGTGTTGCTGAATTTGGAGTTGTAGGAAAATTCAAAAGGGAAACTTCGAGGAGTGGAGAAGAATTTTATTTATAGGCCATCCTAATGGTAATTACAAATTGTAAAAAAAAAACATGAAATATAATATTAATGAAATATGAATACACTTTTCATTTTGAATTAACTGAAGATTTATAATTCTACTTCTTGTCTAAAGATTATTGATATCTAAATATTTTTATCGAAAATCAACACTATTAGTGCTGCAGTTTAAAGAATGCATTGTGCTTTTTTTTATAACAAATCTGAATATCTTTTTCATTTGTAAAAATTCTATAAATGAAATCTGACAAAGAAGAACGAAAACAACCATAAAAGTCATGCATATCATGTATTGTATATATAATTCTACATAATTAGAATTTGTAAATTTAGTTTATCGCCTCACATAGCTTAGTCGATTAGAAATCGTTATTTAACAGTTTGTTTGTTAGACTGTAGAATCATCTACAACAGGTTCTACCTAGAGTTGATCTGAGCTCACTTGTTTGTACATATAGCTAACTTTAATGAGCAATCAGGTAAGCGATTCAGTTCAATCATTTTTCAAGTTTGTTATTCTGATATAGTATCTGTTGTTCATTTTTGTCTTCCGCTCCAATTCCCAGTTCTTTATCCATGGAAGCTTAGAGATCAACTTTGTTTCTTGCGAGTGAATTCCTTGAAGTAGAATCATTATGATCTCTCAGCATTTCTTGAGTGTCCATTTCTTGACAGTGCTTTGTAAATTTCATAAGGTGATTCCTCAGGTTTTCTTATCGATTTTTCCTTTTTTTCGCACAAACTCTTGGGCTTGTTTTACCTTCATCAATCAGAAGAAACTGACATCGTTCTTGTTTGGGGCTCATGATGGATCCTAAAACGAGCCCTACACCTTTATGAGTTTAGTTGTTCAAAGTAGTTGTCATAATAATATGATTTAATGATCAAATTACGTATATAAAAATGGCTAAAAACATCACTTTTCATGCCGTTTCTTTCCAAAGGGTGGACCCCACCATTCAATTATTTCTTAGTGTTCATAACTATATGCACTTCCCCGAGTATTTTTAAATAAATAAATAAACTCTTTCTATAAATCAAAGAGGCCAAGCAATTTCAAAGTCTCATGTATACGCTTTAGTCCAAAGTGCACACACTCTTTCTCATTCACTCTTTCATTTCTCCCTCTCTCTCTCAACAATGCCTCTTGAAATCATTGATCCCATGGGCTCTTCTCCTCCTCCTCCACCACCACCACCACAATCCAGGTTGCCATCATCACCAAGAATTCTCTATTTTTCTGTTGCCGCTGCCAATTCAACAGCAGAACAAGCTCAATTTGAGAATCTTGCTATGCCCTTATGGCCAAATAATAATAACCCAAATCAAAATCATCATAATACTAATTTGCCTTATTATTAAACCAACATTATTAAACACCAATCACCACCACAACATCAAAGCCACTAATTTTTTGTCAGCTTCTTCAATGCATGTCTATGATCCCTCTTATCAAGCGGCGACGGCTGTTGCGGCTTCTTCTAGAAGCATCCAACCCAACAACAACAACAACAACATGATTGAAGCGACTGCAGTGCCTGGTCAAGCAAATGCATTCCTTTCTGATGCTCATGATAACCTTGAACTCCTAAGACCAAGAGTTTGTGCCTCTCTCTCTCTCTCTCAACCCTTCATCTAATTATTAAGTTCATAGTAGCAATAAAAAGTGCATTTGTTTTAACTTATTTGATAACAAAAATTATTTTTTTACTAAAAGGAACGGTTTTCGTGTATTTTAGATTTTTTCTTATAATCAAAGTTAAAAGAAAAATCATATTTCAACTCTTCACGAAGCTAAACAGAATAGTTTTTCAAAAATAAAAAATATTTTTATCAGCTTAATGTGTCTTAGTTAATATATTCTCTTCATTTTGATCTATATTATTATACTTGAAACAATGCTGCACGCGGGTAGAAAATTATATAGCCGTAATTTTTACATAAATGATAAATCATTTTATTGTTGTTTGGTAAAATTAAAATGATATTACTCATTTATTCATCTAAAGGCTAATAATTATGTTGCGTCATCATTACAATTGAAATCTTTCAATATTTTTGATGTAATTCTGAAAAAATTTCTGGCTTTTTCGTTGGCATTTGTTCTGTTGGTGCTTGCGTCTCTCCATTCCATCGGTAATTATTGTTATTAATTTTGATATCCTTATTAATTTAGTATCACTTTGATTTTTTCATTAATTTTGCTAAGACATTATTGATTATGGTATGTGTACTTGCACTTTTTTTTACCATAGGTTATCTATGATGGGGCTAATCAAATATGGAACAGGGCGTTGAACCAAAATAGCTAGGCACTTTCTCACTAACTAAACACCACAAGTTCAAAGCTATGCTAATAGCTTCTTCAATCACTCGTCATCCACAAACTTTTATAGCTTCATCAAGAGAAGCAATTTAGCATACTCCAATACTAGTTTCATGAATAATAACGATGCATCTCCCTCATACAGCAACAACATTATGCCTAATTTGGTCACTTCAAATAGCCAATTAAGAAAACCCTAATGCTTTTCTCCGAGAAGAAAGAGCCTAATTTCTTTTAGATTCAGTCGATTCGAGAAGCTATTGTTACCAACGCTAACGGCAGTGCCAACTCCAATTATTATGGCAATGAGTTCCAGATGGAAACAAATGGTGCACACACTTCGATGAATGAAGTGTGGTCCCGTGCACACGACTTGTGCTTGGTGGGATCCAGAAAAGCCAGGTGTTCAACGAGTGCTAGTGAAAATTATGAAGCAGTTGATTTGGAGCTATGTTTGCGTAGAAGCCAGTGAGGACTCCCATTTTTTATTTTTCTTTTCATGCATGTATGAACAAATATGTTTCTCTAATTTGTAACTTTTTCCTTTTTATTTTTTATTTTGTTGTGGTGTTAACGGGTAGTTTGTGTTTTCGTGGGCATGTAGGTGTTTAGTATTTGCAAGTGTGTGTAATAAGACAACATTAAGAGAGAGAGAGAGAGAAAGACTATACGTTAGCATTAATTAAAAAAAAATACTATATGTTATTGTATATTATATTTTCAATTTTTGTTTAATTTAAAATGTTTCAATTCAAAAAAAATAAAATAAAAAATTCATAAGCAACCATCTTTTTAATTGCAAAATGTCATTCTTCCCCCTTTTATGGTTAAAGGTGTGTTCCCTTGGAATTCATATCATACTGAATTGAAGCTAGTAAATGATGTTACATTAACGTCACTTAATACAAGCATTTCTCATACATACATACATAGATACCCACACATATATACCCGCACACACAAACCCTCCATGCCAGTTGAGATTTATGTGATATTATAACCGGTAAATATATTTTCTAGAATGTGACAACAAGTATTCATTTTCTTTGAAAGGGTTGAAGTAAGTTAAGGTGTTGTGTGTAATATCACCTAATCTTAAGAGAAGCTAGTGTAACTTACTCTACATATTTTCTTAAACATCAAGAGTAATGAAGATATAAATTCACGTTTTGTGCCAAGAGTTATGTCTCCTTTTGGATTGGTATAGTATTATTGATTTATTATATGATAGTCAAAGAAACTCCTTAATTATCCTTAAGAGTGTTTTCTATCAAATTACAAGTGTTTAAAGATTGGTTGCAGCATGCATCTAGCTAGCTTGGATTCTTGGACTCCATGACAAAGATGATATAACGAATATTCCCCATTGGATAAAAGGTGTTGGACATGGTTTTGGTCAATGTTTAAGCAAGGTTTTTATCTGGATCAATAGTTTTAGTTATCATGAGTGACCAAAGGCGTTGCTGAATTTGAAGTTGAAGAAAAATCCAAAAGGGAAACATCGATCAATTTTTTTTTCTTTGACGAGAGGAGAATAATTTTATTTATAGACCAGCTTCATAGCAATTACAAATTGAAATAGAAATACATCAAATCTAATATTACAAAAATACGAACACTCTCTTCATCTTGAACTAACTAAAGATTTGTAACTCTACTCCTTACCCAAAGATTATCGATATCTAAGCATTTTTAATATCGAAAATCAATACTCTCAGGTTTACAGTTTGAAGAATGCATGACATTTCTTTTGACAATAAATAAGAATATCTTCTTCATCTGTAAAACTCCTATAAACAAACTCTCATAGAGAGAAACGAAAACAACCATAAAAGTCGTGTATATCATGTATTGTATATATAGTTTTATATAACTAGAATTAGTTAAGTTAGTTTGTAGTCCGACATAGCTTAGTCGATTAGAAGCAATTATTTGACAGTTAGTTTGTTAGAATGTAGAATTATCTACAGTAGGTTCTACCTAGAGCTGATCTAAGCTCACTTGTTTGTATATATAGCTAACTTTAATGACCAATTAGGTAAATGATTCAGTTCAATCATTTTTCAAGTCTTTTATTTTGTTATGGTATCAGTTGTTCATTTCACTCTTTCGCTCCATTTCTCTGGTTCTTCATCCATGGAAGCTTAAAGACAACTTCGCTTCTTGTGAGTGAGTTCCTCTTCGCGTTTCTAATCGAATTGAAGTGGAATCATCGTGATCTCAGAATTTCTAAAGTGCCTAATTCTCAAAAGTGCTTTGTAGATTTCATTAGCTGATTCCTTAGGTTTTCTCTTCGATTTTTCTCTTCTTTTTGTGTGAATTTTCTGAGATTTTTAATGATTCCGCACCATGGCTAAAGATCTCTTGAGCCGTTTTACCTTCATCAATCAGAAGGACTTGACACCATTTTTGTTTGGGACTCATGATGGATCCTACCACGAGTCTTGTACCTGTAATGAAGATGCACAAATTAAAATAACATGCATTATTATCGAATAAAAAAAATAACATGCATTATTAAAGAAAAACTTCAAGTTTTGCACGCAAAACAATTGATGTATGATCCTGGCATTATGCATGCATATATTTGATGGAACCACATGTGATGTGTGTCTGAATCTTGCCACAATGCTACGCCATCACATGCAATGTTTTATGGAAAACAAAAATAAGATAAATTTCATACATTTTATTTTAACTAATTCTCTAATTAAATAATGACATGTGTTATCTTTTTATTTTTAAATTATTTATCTCAAATTTTTTTTCACATAGCTTTATTTGAATAGAAAAATAAATATAATGAATAATAAAAAAAAATTGACGTAAACCTTGTGCATGATTTATTAATCTTTTAACATTTAATTTAAGCATAAATCCACGAACTGAATCTAATTGGTCTATCCCACCTCATGTGTTTGTTTGACATTTTCTCTTGTTGAAAGAATGAATACATTGGTACTACTTGATGGCGGCCGCCATCATGCACTCCCATAGCTTTGGTGAAAGAGTCATGACGGAGATAAGTTGACAAATCTACGCTTACAAAAATATAAATTCTATTATAATTAATGTTAGGATGATAAATAAATTTAAACAAATATTAGATAATCGACTTACAAATGTGTAAGACGCATGTGGACTTTATCATAGTGGGTTCCACACCTTTGTAAGTGAATTGTCTATGAATTATTTAAATTTATTTGTTATCCTAACATCCTTCCAAAAGTATAGGATTTATTATGATAAAATCTACCATAAACATCGTACAATTTTAAGTGTTATTATTTTAAAGTTATTTATTTTAATTATCATCATGTCATTATTTTTGATAAAAAAAAGTGACAAAATTGAGTGAAATTAGGATTTTTTACAAAAAGGTCTTACGAGCATTCATTAAGTAAGTAAGAAAAGAAATTTTTTATTGAAAAAATAAATTTTTTAGAATTTCAATATATTGAACACACACAGACTTTACAAATTTTCCATTTTTGACTAATGCACTATCTAATGCTAGAGTTATGTGGGGTAAAACCAATATTAGAGAAAAAGACATATTCTGAAACTTTAAATAGATAGGAAAATGTAACTCTCTTTAGTCATTACACATAATCAAAATCTTTTAGTGAACCATTTTTTTTAAAAATAGAATTGGCAATGTGGGATGAGCCAAAAGTCGAATCACGATGTCTAATTCTACGAGTTAACCTAGACCTCAAAAAAAAAGTGTTATTGATTATGACAATAAGATGATTATTATAGAAGTCAAAATCCTAACTACATTTTGAAATACAATAAAAAAAAGATAAAAAACTATTTAAACTATCTTTCACCCACTTTGATCAAAACTATTTGTACAACCTAAATGGATGAACAATCCAACCATTCTTCTCACAAAAGTATATAAACATCGCGGATCTTATGCTTTTGTGAGATGAATTATTGTGTTGTACACACATATTAGTGGTACAAATAGCACAACTCTTTCTACCTTGGTGCCAGCCTACCAGCTAGACCTTGTTTAAGGTTTGGGTTGCAATCAGCAAAATCACATATGCACCCCTTTTGCAGAAAGCAACAAGTGCAATAATGCACGAAGGAACATTAGTCTAGCTAATAGGCACAAAGCCACTACAGCTAGCTTTTGCTCAACTACTTTCTTTATAAAATATATTTAGATTTAGATGGGTCCTATGATTCTCTTTAGGCCTTTAAACAAACATCTTTGAAAGGTTCTTTTTAATACATTGTATCCATTCTAGTCTAGTCGTCTAAAAACATGACTTCATATTTTGTTCTCAAATTATAAATGAAGAGCCAATTTAATGTCGCCTATAAATAAATAAATAAACTGCATCGCCAACAGTAAAGAAAAGGTAAATGAGAAGGCATATATTCCAATGCAAGAAGAGAAATTAAATTCTATATAAAGTGGCAGAAAGGATAAACTTTAGTCTGTTTAACAACTAAGGGTGAAATTACATAGTAGATGATAGCAATCATCTTTGGATACACTTCTATACACTTTCAAGACAACATAAACACAAATGACATAAAATTGAAAAAGTTCGTACAAATAAATTACAAAAAGTCAGAAAAATATAGAACAGGAAATCTACAATTTGTGCCTAAGTCAGAGTTAGTAGCAAATTCCAACAGCCAACTAAGGTTGCCAATTCATTCTTTGGTACTGCTGACTACAATCTGACAGACATATCTTTGTCCTTTTTCTAAATTAAAAAAATGCATATATCCCTGTGAAAAACAGAACAGCAGCAGCCATTAGCCATCAAGCATGACATGCTAGCTTTACCAAACCACTCTTAAAAGTACCAATTAAATAATGCATTGACCCTTTGATACCCTTCCCTGTACAAAAATCAAGCCATGTACCACAAGTAGTGAGTGAATGAGGCAACAATAGTTATCTGGACTCATTTATGACACATCTTTAAAGTGACACATCGAGTGAGTCCCAACTTTTCTTCCAACCAATAATTAAGAGACACCTCAGAGTGTCTATTTTGTGAACAACATGTAAACATAGGCCTAATTGGTAAATTGTAATCAACACTCAAAACTACAATTTCACAGCACAAGTACTGACCAAGAAAACAAACTCAACTTATTCATGGAATCTGTTGCTTACCAACAATAGTTTAAATCGGATTAAACCATGCCTACACAAAATCTATGCCGCCATGCTGCTATCTTCTGCTAGACTTTGAAAACAAGAAGATCTGAGACCAGCTCTTTTTCTCCTTAAGTGGCTGTGGTTTAACATCCCTCTTCTCCACTAGCTCAGCCATGTACTTGACAACAGCCTGTGTGATGCACCAAGGCATGAAAATTTGAGATATTCAGAAAACAGAATGGTCTCTATCAATATCAGAAGAATTAGATAAAAAGTTTTAAATCTTAACGAGGCAACTCTTATATAAGGAGACTGCATAACCCCTATGCTCCAGCAGTCAAATGAGAATTAGTGCATAATTGGTTTTTAGGTGAGACACTCCTAGAATCAAGTCTGAAACCTAGTAGAAGTGAAAATTTCTCACTTTTAGGACTGCAGAATTGATTATGAGCTATCACCATGAAAATCCAAACAAGCTATTAGTCTTATATGCAGTTCAAATGGACCAAATACCTTGTCATTTTATTTTTTTAAAAAAGAGCTAGATAAAAGAAAAAGGAAAATTACTTGTGCTCCCTTTTCAGCTATATGTCTTGGTGGAACTTCAAGAGGATTCTCTTCCACTCTCAAGTTGCGCAATCTAGTTAGCATCATAAACGAATCGGGAAGGACACGTATCTGATTATTGCTGATATCCAATTCCTCAAGCATTTCGAAGTTCCCAATGGATCTTGGCAACGATCTCATGTCAGCAAAATTGTTTCCTATGTTCAACTTGATGAGCGAGGTTGCGAAACACAAGCTCTCTGGCACATACTCAAGCTCATTGAAGCTCACATTGAGTTCCCTCAAGCTTGTTAGGGATGACATTGTTGTGGGTAGCTGCTTGATGTTGTTGTACCTCACAGACAAAACCTCAAGGCTTTGGATCTTCCCTATGGCTTCTGGCAGGGCCTTGAGCCGATTGTAATCGGTCAAAAGCTCCCTGAGGGAAGAACAGTGACCGATTGAATGTGTAATTTGTTCTATATCATTTGTCTCCACATTCAAAACCTTCAGATTAACAAGCGATCCAATGGATTCAGGGAGCACAGAAAGCTGATTTGAGCTCAAATGAAGCTCCTCTAGGCCTACCAATCTGCCAAAAGAAGCAGGCAGGGTTGACAACTGGTTTCCCCCCAAATTTAGGTACACGAGACTAACGAGATCTCCAACAGAATCCGGCAGCTCAGCTATTCGATTCGAGTGCAAATCCAGCCTTGTCATTGACGAAAGGCCTCCAATGGTAGAAGGCAACATTGCTATCCTATTCTCAGACAAATCAAGGGTTACTAAACTTGACAACTTTCCTATCGAATCAGGAAGCCAATCAACTTGATCCATCAACTTGTTCTGCAGATTGAGATCATTGGTACCTTTCTTAGCAGAAACTTCAATTAAACTTGCCAGCTTTATCAAACTCAACTTACCATCACCACCACCACCATCTTGTCCTACAAGAAAAATAAAAAAAAGTTTCATCAAAATAACAACATAACAAACTCCAGTTCCCTTCACACTAAGTTCAAATTAGACACTCAATTATATATTTCACTAAAATCATACTTGGAACTTATTAGCTCATTTGTGACCACAACAAGCCAAAAGCAAGAGATTGCTTGATTTTAAATTGCGATTGCAGCCCCATTAGTCGCATTTTTTTTGCAACTTTCTACCGTTGCTGTAGTCATAGCCTCAAATTGCACTCTACAACCATAATTGCGGCTACCGCATCAACTGCATAATTTTCTTTTTCTCAATTTTCTGCAGTTACAGCAATCACAGCACAACCATTTTTCTAACAAAGAAAAAAGTTTAGGTGAGTTTTGCATTGATCATGTCACTAGTGTCAGGGCATGTTTGAGGTTATTTGAGCGCTTACCGGGATACTTACATTTTTCACCCGGTAGATTGGCCCTCACATCGTCGACGGAATTGAACTTGCTCCCTTTTAAAGATACGAGTTCGTTTCTTACCAATTGTGTCAACTATTTTTGGAATCATAACGTATCGATAGCCACAGTTTCAAAACATAGCAACTTAACAGATACACACTGAATTGAATTAAAACGGTAAAGAAAGAAAGAAAAAAATTAAACAGAAGAAACTGAATTGAATTGAATTGAATGAAGTGCTTTTAATAGTACCTGAAGTGTTTATAACGGGTTTAAACGAGGAATCCACGACAGCGGTTACAGTTCCGTAACCGTCAGGGTAGAACGTGGACTTGGACTTACTATTCACATAACTGTCATCTCTCGTGAACAGCACCAACTCTGAAGTTCCCTTCGCAACTTCTTTCTTCAGCAAACTCGCTGAAGAAATCGAATCTAAGTTTGAATTTGAATTTGAATTTGGATTTGAGACGCAGTTGGAGGCTCTCTGGATCAAGTCGTCGAAGGCGCAGTGCGCGTTCTCGAGATCGAGGAGCTTGAGCGCTTCTCGCTTCAGTTCCTTGCTCTGCAAATGAACCGCGTTCTTCTGAATCTCTTGCAGGACAGCGAAAAGCTCTTCAGGCACGTTTGGATTTCTGTTCTGCTTCGATATCGCTTCGAGTTTCGCTTGGTCTTCCCTCTCCAAGTTCGAAATAAGTGCTTTTGCAGCTTCCACTTCGTCGATTCCTGGCCTCGCCGGTAAGGATCTGTGGATTCTCATTATCTCTTTCACTGTCTCGTCCACCGACGACAGCTCCATTTTCCTTCTTCTTCTTCTTCTTATTCAGTTTCTTTCTTTCTTTCTTTTTTGTTCTAGTTTTGTGAATGATTTTGTTTTATGACTTCGGTTTTGGGATGAAAAGCACGTTTTGGAAGTTGCTTCTAAAGTTGGAAGGGGATTTTCGTTAATCTTATTTCTAGAAAGGAAGCCATCGGGGGAAGGAAAATGAATGGGGGAAAAATAAAAGCCGTTAACGTTTAACACTTCGCACGCCACCCACCAACGGAGAAAGGAAGACCTGAAAAGAGATTATATAATAATATTAATGAAAATAAATAATAATAATAATAATAATAATAATAATAATAATTAATAAATAAATAAATAAATGATAATTGGAGAAGGTGTGCTGTGTGTGTGGGAATTGTGAAACCTGGTTTGCTCTCCCAAGTGCAGGTTCGGTTTTTTTTTCTGTTGAGTGGTCTTTTTCTCGGAAGCACTTTCCAAATCCAAGGCTATATTTATTGGTTGGCTTTATCTTCTTATTTCTTAACGCGGAAATTCTGTAGTGAATGAGGTGGCTAATAAGCACTTGTGGTGCTGACTAGGATTTACGACTTTTGCCCGTTATCGTCATATCACCGTGATTTACTGCATCTACCTTGCTTTTTCTATGCTCCCCCGTTAATTAGTTCTCCTTATGCCATATGCCCATCTCTACTATTAATCAAATTACTTTGAAAGTTCAAAAAAAAAAAGTTAGAAATAATGTTATAATGACAAATATTTTTAGAAAACTTATTCTATAGTCAACCACACAAATTTTTTTGAATGGGTTCTCTAAAATTTGTTTAAATATGTTTATCATTTTAACATTATTATTCAAAAGTTAGAGATGCACAATTGATGGTGGTTGTTAAGCATGATCGGATAAAAAAGAAAAGAGCACAAAAATGACAAGAACAGAGAAAATAAAACCTATAATATTAGGAAGATATTACTAAATGTTATTTTGTATATCGAGTACAATAAGATAAATTTCAATAAATAGATTAAAAACATAATTAGACACAATGACAAAATATCAAACTAAATAAGACAAATAATAAATTAAATCAATCTACAATATTGTCATATAGAAATGACCACGCAGACAATTTTTTTTTTTTTATAAGCTGAGCACATAGACGATGTACAACTAAAAATTGAGATAATTTTTTAAAATTTTTTGAGAGATTTAATTAACTTATAAATTAATTAATTTTTCNATCGCAATGCAAAGAAATATAAGTGGCGATTGGAAGGGTAATAAATGCAGGTCGTGTAAGTAATGGGAGGGGGACACGTGGGGGTTCACGAGGCCAACCATACTTAGCTGGCACTGGCATTGCCATTCGCTATCTGTTCTTAAAATAATTGTTAGACGGTGACTCTCACCAAAGAATTAGATCTATTTTGAAGGGATAAAAAGATGTAAGTAGAGGTGTTCATAACTCGGTGGGTGTTTATAATTTGGTCTGGCCCACGAATTTAGATAAATCTAAAGTATTTAGGCCGAATCAGATCCGATTTTAATCGAGCCCGATTTAAAAATACTAAAAAAGAAACCAGATTGTAATACATACTAGATTCGGGTCTAGCCTTGGATTAACTGACCCAGTTAGGCGACTCGGAGCATATTATTATATGCAGTTATTTTGTGTTGTTCTGTTGTTATTTTATGCAATTCTGCTGTTATTCTATTGTTATTTTAAGCAATTCTTTAGCAATTTCGACAATTCTGAATTTGTTCTACAATTCTGTTTTGCTAATAAATTTATTCTAAATTTAGTTTGGCCTGTTTTGGCCCGGTCTAAATCCAAGTTTTAACTTGGCCCGAAGATGATTGAGCTTATTGGGTTTAGGGTCGGGGCCGGGTTCTCAAAATTAGCCCAATCTAAATATACGGCCAAGTTCGGGTATAGACCAACCCAATCTTACCCGACTCGTGAACACTCCTACATGTAAGTATGGGATCCGGTACACTTTTGTAACTTTTGTAAGAGTGAGTTGTTTGTTATCTAATCATAATAGATTGTGCCAACAATATTTTCCTTAAACTAATGAGATACATATGTTAATGAATGTACTTCTACTACTTCTCACGCATAAGTATTTAACTTTTTTGTTGCTTATGGCAAGTCCACATATTTGTGAGCGTGATTACACTATAATTATTGCATATTCCATACTCTTTTTGAGAAAATTAAATTCACATTCTTTTAACATGTGAATAATTTATCAACCATCTCAACAATATTTTAATATTATCTTATTTATATCAATTTTCATTACACTCAGCCTCACAGTGTTCGGCCATTACTTGTCCCCTTAACCCTTCACCTTTCCAGTTCCAGTTCATTCCAAGTCCATATTCACATGTTGCCCTTCTCCTCATATTTCCTACACGAACCCACTCTACGATCATAATTTAGAGCAATGATACATATCTAAAATCTAAAATAAAAATATATTTAGAATATTTAGAGAAAAATTAATAATTGTCTTTTTTTTCTTCTAAAGAGTAATGCATATGTTCATGCCCCAATAATCAAAATCGGAGAAGGCTAACATTGCAATACTACTCTTGGAATCCCAAATGGAGCCCAACAGAAATCCAATTAGAAAAGCCCAAAAGCACACTTGTACAAAAAGTTGAAACAACCAAGTCCAAGACAAAAAACAAAGAACAAAAAACATAAAAAGAAGTGCCAAGTTAATTAATTAAAGTAAAAAAATGAAAAAAAAAGAAAGGAAGAAGAAGATACCTATATAAAGGATGAATAACCCGTTCCACAAAACCCTCGTTGCTGTTGCCTCTTCTTAGCCGCCATTCTCATTTGTCCTTCAAAAAGAAGAAGAGGTGGCAACAGCCACAGTGGCATCAGTGCCTTCAATCAGACGCAGCTTCTGCAGCTCCATCACTCTTGTAAGCTACAAAAAACTCCGAATCCCGTTTTGGTTGGAAAGTAGCGTTTCTTATTATTTTGCTTAATTCTTATGCTTATGCTTGTGTTTTTTTTTTATTGTGTTAGGGTTTCTGATTTGCGTTAGAGAGAGAAAGAGAGAGAGAGAGAGCATGGGAAGGGTGATAGTCAGTGATAAGCAAGAATTTACAGAGATGGAGAACGCTGAATTAACTGACTTGCAGCTAAATCGCTACGTGAGAGACGCCCTTTCTTCAGCCACCTCGGTAAAAACAACAAATAGATTCTGGAATATTCGGCAATTTTTTTTAATAATTTTTTTGTTTTATATATTTTATTTTATATTTTCCAATAATTAAATTGGTGTATTTTTCTCCATCTCTTAGGGTGATAGAGAGAATTACGATGAGCTTGTTGGTTATTTGCACCCAAAGAGGAACCTTAATTCTGATGAGGCTGCTTTGCTTGTGGTAAGTTCCTATATATAAAGCCAGTTTAGAGCACTTAAAATTGTGACATTATGTTGCATTTTTAGGAGAAATTATTGTGGATCACTGGGTGCCATGTTGTATATGTTCCTAACAAAGCCCAAACTGATATTTTAGCTTTAAATGGTGAGTCCTCTGAAGTTGGAGGTTAAAATGTCACTTTGTGTGTGGTTAGGAGCATATCCAGACTGATGCTCCATGATCATACAATAATTTTTGATACTTGAGACACAGTGCTGACCATATTTTGTTATATTATTGTATGGTTGCAGACAACTTTGAATGCACTATCTGGAACAGTTTCCTATATTGATTCTGTTCATCACGAAGCTCTTCTTTTTGCCGTAAGCATTGTTTTTGTTTCCTGTTTTACTTATCATATGTGCTTGTTTGAAACTTCGGAATTATTGCTACATAAAGGATAACTAATGGATGTGAATGTGATCGTTCCTGATATAATCATTTGTTTTGTCCAGGTTTCGAGAATGAGCTTGTGGAATTATGGAACTGATGTTATGGATGCACTGGTTGAATTGATTATATCCTTGGTACGCGGGTTTTCTTTTTTTTTTTTTTTTTGTGTTTTTGCTTGGGCCATTGTAATCATGGAGCCATTTGTAAAGTCTTATAATGTCTGCTTTCTATTTTTCTCAGGCTGCTTCAAATGGGAAATATATCGATTGGTGTTTGGAGATGCTTGTGAGAAACTTTGTGCCACCATTTTACCTCATAGATTGTATTAAACAGGAGAATGGGATTGAAAGGAAGAATAAAGTTCTGTCTCGGGTGCATGCTGCTCTGAAAGACTTAGCTGATTTGGTGCCCCTTGCCCCTATGCGACTGTCTCCGATAGTTGTCCAGAGGATGCCGAGTGTCTTTAGTAAAGAACATGTGAGTTCAAGCTGCACTTCCAGTAGAAGAGTTTACACAACTGTTTTAATTTAGATACTGCTACGTTTGTGAATTTGTTTATTTTCATGCTATGGCATTGGCATGTCAATTGACTTCAGTTCGCATCATAATTTGCCTACCAATTTTAAATTCAGAAATTGAGATGAATTTTTGTTTTTTCTTCCCGTTATATGACTAACTTCATCAGGATTAAAATCTGGGAGCATTACCTACTTTTGCAGCATGAATTGTGTGTAATCTGTTCAGACTCCATTTCCTTGTTCTTGAATTCTTTCCTATGACAATGTTTTATAAAATTTTATTTCTAAGCATTTATTTGTTTTTTTTGTATGTAATTTAATGCCTAATCAATATGATGAAGCTAACTAATATATTGATTTGAAGAAAATTTCTATTTTCTGTTTTTTATTTTGTGTTGACCTGTCGTCTTTTGTAACAAAGAGAAACTATCTCTATTTTGTTTTATGTTTTCACTTGCTTCTCATGTTGCTCGTAGGAGATTGTTATGTATGTGGAGAACATGTTGAGGTTGGAGAGTGGTGCAATAGGAGAAATTGTTGGTGTCACAATGCTGCCTGCGCTTGTGGATAGATTGATAGAGTTGGATGTAAGTTGGTTAAGCCCTCCTTGAAGTTGTGGTCAAATAAAAGTTGTGCCATCTAGCCATTAAATTGATTCTATTTGATTGGGTTGCAGGTGGAAATTGGATGGGATGGCATTTTGCAGGAGGATGCCAGAGGCATATTTGAAATGGAGTTAGATGATGTTGAATTTGCTGAAGAGGATGAGAACTATGATAGTATGGTATGGTCTTTATAATTCATTTAGAGCTCATGTTATCTTCTTATGATATGATATTTTGAAAACTAAAAAGTTGCTTGTCTTAATTGCTTTGTAGACTTCATTTAAGTCAATCTGATCTGAGTCTGGTTGCTCAGCTCAAAAAATTTAGTCAGTTTGATTTGAAGTTTTGGTTGAGGGAGAAAAAGATTCTTTTCTTCTGCTTGATGTGCCTTGTCTGAATTATATTTCTTTATGTGTGTTGTCAAGTGAAGTTATGCTAATTTATGTTCCCCCTCTGATGTGTTGTTTCATGAAATAAAAATGTTAAAAGCTGGAATGAGGTTGTTATTATGGCCTTTTAGTTAGTTAATTAATTTGAAGATTAGTTGCAAGAAATTTCCCTAGGATCGGACTGTTTGGTTTAGAATGGTCGAGAGTGTATGGCAAATAGTCAAAACAAGGCAAACATAACTGATTCGTTTTTTCTGACATTAAGATATTCATTGATCCTGATCTCATAAAAAATTGCAGCTGCTATCACTTCTATTAGTTGTATAATCTTGACTGCTTATCCTCATTTAATATTTCTTACTAATCCAGTAGATTTTGTGTGAGAACCAAAAAAGACTTAATTATAATCTGAAAATTTGTTATAAGAAAATAAGAAGTTAAACTATCGGATTGAGATGATTGTATCTTCAAGAAGATGCAATCCCTGCAGCTGAGAAGGTACTTGCTAGGGAAGCCAGCGGTGGATTATGTGTTGACTTTTGTATGATTCTTCTGTGGCCTACTTCGCTGACTAATTTTCAAAATTTGATCATACCCTTTGCCTTTTTTTCCTTATAAGCTTAACTGGTTTTATGTGCCATAGCGTAGAACATGAACTGTAATCTTCCTGTGAATTTAATGGGCTTCTTACTGGTTGGTTTCAATCATTGCACTACTGGATGATCTGACACACGATCACGTCCCTTCTTGTTTCTTCTTCTTCATTATATCTGTCAGCATTTTTCTTAGCAAGATAGGGAATAGGGATGAGAATCAAAAGTTGGCAGAATTGAGTTTAGCTGAAATGCAAGTTGTGATTCAATCAAACGCAGATTGGTGTATGGGTGGTGTGATTTTGTCGAATCATGCATTTATATATCTTTACCAGGCTGCGGAAGTAGCCCTTTGCCCTATCATAATACAAAGGGCCTTATTCTGGTGTTTGCCTATTTCAGGCTAACATGCCAAGCTGAGTGGTACTCAGGCTTGGCTTGATCTGTCCGTTGGTGAGGTTAAGTGGCTTTGTGAAGTGGCAAAACTTCATATGTTCAGTTCAGGTACTTCACTCTTTGTATGTGATATTTGCCAAGCAGGAAGTGAGCTTGCCATGATAGGAATGACTTTAGGTAGTTAACTTGTCCCCAAAAAGGGAGAGGGGCTGGTTAACTGTTAAATAAACAGTCCAGATTTCTTTGTACATAATAGATGCAATAAACAGTCCATACTTGGCACTTAAACATCAATCATTTTGAGATTTTTTTCTGAAGTGCTCCTGGGGCTCTAGAGGTGCATTTTACTATATGGATGGACAAGAGGGGACTTCACAGCTGCATTCTTTCTATTTGTGTTCCTCTGTTTTGCAAACATTTCGAATTTTAAAAAAGTTTTACAGGATTCTTGTGGTTATTGGCTTCTAAGCAATATATCCTCACCTTTTATTCATTATGCATAAAGTTAACGGGGGAGCATCAATTAGTCTTCAGTTCATATCATCTATATATGGTCTATAGTTTTAGTTTTCCAATTGTATTATATTTCTCATTTCCCATTTCTGATTTCTCATGACTAATGTGTATCTCAAGGTTTTTTATCTTCCTTTTTTACAGCCTGCTGCAGAGGTGTTGAACAGGAAAAGTTTACAGGGGAACGTGGTTGTTGAGAAGTTAGATAGCTTAATTGAGCTAACTTTTTTGCATCTGGAATCCTGTCAAAGCAGTGGCCGTTTGGCTGAGGTATTTTTGTATTAGTGCCTGCCTAGACATTCATACATTTGTTGATCTAAGTATGATTTCGTAGTATAATTAACTTTAGATGTTCATTAAATTCTTTGATTAGGTATTCAATGTTCTACTGAAATCATTTCAAAGAACCGTATTGAATGCATACAAGTCAAAATTTACCCAGGTATTTCCATTTTCTCATATCTACTGTTTATAATTAGCACTAGGTATTTCCATTTTCTCATATCTACTGTTTTTAATTAGCACTATTTTTTGTGAAATACATAGTCACTGCCTTTATTTCACTGCAGTTTGTGATGTTCTATGCTTGTGCACTTGATCCTGAAGATTGCGGTGTGAAATTTGCCACTGTTCTTGCAGATTTGTTTGTTACCCATGTTAATCCCCCTATTACTAGGTAAATTTGATTTTGTATTGTTGAAATTAAATTCAACTGGCTAACTAGACCAATTGATGAACGATTGAGGTGAACAGGGGCTTATGTTATCCCCTTTTCATCTCCATTGAATTTTGTCAGTGCCTCGATAATACTTTCGTTTGATCAAGCTTTTAATTTGACTATAGTATTTTGTGCTTGCTTAATGTAGATACTGACATGATTTCCGCTATTAACAAATTGAAATTATCTAATGACAAGTCTTGATGTTTCTGCTGTCTCAAAAATTGTGGCCTGGGAAGCCAAAATTGAAACATATTATTCATTTATAAAATTGTTTCTGGACTGTTATTATCAAAATCTTGTGTTTTTAACAAAAACTAGACTTCTGGCAAAACTATCATGTGGTGCTTATGATGTTGATTATTGTTTAAATCTAACTTATGACATTGGTTTCATTTATCACAGGATGAGTGCTGTTGCTTATCTTGCTAGTTATTTGTCCCGTGCGAAGTTTCTTTCAGCTGCATTGGTTGCTGGCATCTTACAAAGGTTTGGAAACACATCTAGTTTCCACGCGTTACCACATTTTTTTTAAAAATTTTAATCATATAACATGGGAATTTATATAAATTGATGTGATTATCTTTTGATGGGTTTCAGATTGGTGGATTGGTGTTTTAACTATTGCAAGTTACATGATTTTGATATGAACCCGCGAGCACATCAAGTTTTCTATTCTGGTTGCCAGGTATGTCCCTTAATATTTGACCTTCCATTCTTGGATATGGTGGGATAGCGGAACCCACGAGCACATCAAGAGAATGCAAATTATTGAATATTGGCATTGTTTTGTAAATTACTGAATATTGTTCATTGTGCTTGTTTTGGTGAGCAGGCCATCATGTATGTCCTGTGTTTCCGTATGGGATCATTGATGGATATTCTGAGGCTCAAGATGCAACTCCTCAATATGCCCATACAGTCAATCTTGAAACATAAATTGAGTCCTTTGAAGGCAAGGAGCTTTTCTGAAAGCTGTCATGGTTTTTAGAGTACATAGCCATGTTATATTGAGTAACGATTTTGTTTAATTTTTTTCCCTCTTGCATCCTTGTATATCTTTTTTACGACAAAACTTTAACTTCTCCAACAGGTTTGTTTGCCTACAGTAGTAGTCGAATTCCTTAGACAGGCAAAGGCTGCTCAGCTTTTCATGACTTCAGAATCATTCATTTTCGATGATTTGCTTGAGTCTGATCTTTCCAGGGCTTTTGGTGGGATGGATAGACTTGACATGTTCTTCCCATTTGATCCATGTTTGTTGAAGAAAAGTGAAAGGTTTGTAACCTTAGATTTGTTATAATTTGTGTGATTCAACATACATTTTCTCTTTTTGAAAAGTTTGGTTGATCTTGCCTTTGCTATCCCCTCCAACTGTATATGTTACTGTCCAACAGCTACATAAGGCCGCATTTTGTCCGATGGTCGAAGGTCAAAACTACGTACCTTAGCGATGACGACGATGAATTCAGTGACTGTGGCAGTGACGTGTCAGACGATGATTTCCTTGACTTGAATGCAAGGGATATGGTTGACGATGATATGATGGTGAGCGTTGAAGTAGGTCTTGACTTGAACAGAATGTCTATCACCCCTAACGACAAATCTTTGAAGCTTAGGTCTCCTAGACAGTCGGAACAGTTGTCTTCGCGAATGCCGGCAAGAATCAGACCATCTACTAGTCCAGAGTCTTTATAATAATACCTATCTGCTTGCTAACCCTCCTCCTTTTAGAGAAATTCTTTGATGTACATGGAGTGTGATGTGGATGTCTTCACAACTAATAATAAGACGACATTTTAAGATAGGAGTTACCACTTTCTTATCTAAAATGTCATTTTATTATTTGGCTGCAAACACAGTTCATGTGACGCTCCATGTGTATCTAAGAATTTCTTCGCTTTCACGTGATGGGAACCTTGTCAATTTTGCACCATTCTGTCATGGTAGAATTAGGAACACATCAACATATTGGGGTTCTTTGGAAGGTAAAAAAAATGTATTGGCAGTGTGTTATTGCCTTGATATTGGTTAATTGTAAGTTTGGTATATTTTGGCGTTTTTGTTGTGTTCTTTGTTCTACTGCCTTGTGAAGAAAGTGAGTAGGGTGCTGCCAACATTTTTAAGATACCTTTCACCTGTAATTGTAACTTACGTTGAAGGCAAAGATATTTGAAAGGAACAGTTGAATATTTTTTCGTGCAGCATGTTCCATTTTGTTTAGGTATATGCCTTCAAAACCTTTAATGCTAAGCCTTTTAGTTTAAACTGAAGGAGTTTATCTCTTGTAACACAAGCTGCTACGTGAACATTAGATCTTAAAGTAATTATCGTGTATTTGAAAGTATTTTACAAAATAAACTGATTCTCAAGATATTAAAAATAAAAATAAAAATCTTATTTTATTATTCACAGCCATAGAGATTGCTTTGAGGCTCACGGGTTGTAGGATTTGTTTGCCGTTCTTAGTGATAAGGATTTTTGTGAGGATGATCGTTGTTGGGGGAGAAGTGATGTTTCATTGCTTTCCACCATTCTTTGATGTTTAGTGTCATGCTGGATTGTGTCGGCTAGGCATGTTGATCATTTGTTTTGCTGCCCTTTTCCTTTTGTGGGATGAATTAAGTTGAATGTAAATGGTAGTTCTAGAGATAATTTTAGCCGGTAGGGCAGGGTTTGATGGTCTCCTTAGAGCGGAGATGATCATTGGTTATTAGGTTTTGAGGCTACATTGCTGTTGTGGGTAACCTTTTAGGGGAGATGTTTGTCATTCTCTGAGTTGTGTTTAATTTGGGATAATGGCCATCACATATTTCTTTGCGAATCTTGTGCTCTTGATGCCTTTCGTCTTGCGTTGTGAGACGACGTTTTTACCCTGTGATTCAGGGGGTCAAGGAACTTCTCAGACAGTCGAATTTCTTCATTTCTCACGTGCTCAGAGACTCTTGGTTCATCTGTCTACGAAGTTAGATGCTCTTTTCCAAGCGAGTTTCACGGGCATTGTGGTTGTCAAGCCTTAGCCTTTGTTCTTTTATTTTTTAGTTATATAAAAAAAATAAATTTATCTTATTAGCTTTTTAGAAGATGATGAAGGAAACACTCAATAAAAATGTCCATCAACTAAAAGGTTTGCTTTTAATGAAAAAGACAAGGTTATAGCTTATAATATGACAACTAATCTAAAAAAGTCATTTTTAATTAAAAAAAAAAA
>QANU01075873.1:60494-80958 GCA_003254905.1 Nissolia schottii | reverse complement strand
GTATACGAAAGTAACAGTTTAATAAAGGAAACTTGTAATCTTTGCATATGCGAAAGCTATGTAAAAGATAAGATCTGGTGGTGGGCAATCAATGAAATAATGGTTCTGTGTAATAAGTAACTGGATGCATGAAACTATGATGTGATTAAAATTCCCAACAAGCTCCGGAACTACCTCTGATTTGTTTCCTATTTTATTTTCCTGTCTTTTATTTATTTAGTCTATTTAAATATAAATCAAATCACAAATCTTTCACCTCATTGTTTAATTAAATGAACTCAAGAATGGTATTTTTACAACTCCCTGTGGGATCGACCATACCCTATACTGCAATTGGATTCCTTTGGAATCTGAAAGCCGTAAAGTAGGTATGTATATAAATATTTAATTTGAACGACAAAAGCGCATAGAAGCTTTCAACGAGCTTGGCATGGTTGTGACAAAACCAAAGCCGTGTCAAGATCCGAGAAAGTGGTTAAAAAGGCTTTCATCACTTCCTAATTTCCCTTAACAACTTTATTTGTGTAGTTTCCTTCTTCATTTTTGGAGAGTCCATAGCTGTAGATGCATTGCTTCCATATTTTCCTTTTTTTCTTCTCTTCCTTCGTTTTCCAAAATGATTCCTGCGGTTTTGCAGCATAGCTTCTTTCTTTATTTCCTTTTTTTGACCGTGTGGGAAATGATGATTTTATTTTCTCAAGCTTTCCTTTTTGTAGTCTTGTCATTATCAATCTCTTTCTTTGTTTGACTTCTCTTTCTTTATTTCCTTTTCCATTAGCAGGTGACTTTACGTCACTTTTTCTTTTCTTTTTTTAATTTGTTGTCCCAAATTTTATCCTATCGTAACTTTTCTTTCTTCACACAACTTTGGGCTTTCTTACTTCATTTGGGCCGTGAGTTTCCTTATTTTTCTTTTCCGATTTTTTATATGTACTTTGGGCCACAGTTTTTGCTGCAACACTTAATACACATTAGTGAAGTTCACACAATGTTTGTCATCAAATATAATATTTGCCAATTCTAAATCAACACATGCTTTGAGAGCTCTGACACAACTATATTGGCCAACTTACATGGCTAAATTCACGTTCATCACTGCTAAAATTTGTTTCATTGCAACATTCTCATCACTGCTAATTTTTTTTTTAAATTGTAGATTTGTGAGGAAATTATGGGATGTGGTTGATTTTTCATGAGAGGTTGTCGATGTTGTGACAAGGGAGGGGGTCTTATATGTGTGTGGGAAAACGACTTTCTATCACATATGTTTGCCTATGCAGATAGGTGGATCTGTGCTCAAGGCAAAATTAAGGGGTTGGATTTCCCATGTTTGTTATGTTTGGTCTATGGAAATCATTCTAGGGAGAGCATAAAATTACTTTGGGATGGACTGAAGGTGATTCTTGCCACAACTGATGTCCCCATGATGTTTAGCAGGCATTTGTTGTATGAGTAAATAGTTGTGATTTGTGTTATTATTGGTTGTTTGATGTAAATTTGACATCCTACTGTCTAGTGTGGTATGTTGTGATCTTTTCAGTATTGTTTATCATATTTAGGGGGGCATATACGAATGAAGTAAATGTAGTTGAAATGTGGCCATATGGGTCAATTAAGGGTTGCTTTGACAGGGATCAACATTTTGAAGTGGAGCTAAAGCTAAAGGGAAATAAGACAACTATAACTTTTTGATTTGAATGTGTAGAAGTGGTTATAGTGTTGTGATATGACTAAAGCTAAAGTAAATGTGTGAGAGCTTGTGATATGACTATGAAAACATTCTAAGTGTAACATCCCGGATTTTTTCCTTATGGAAATCTCATTAAATAAATAATTACCAAAGACGGCCAAGGGGTAAAAGCGCGAGAAGGATTTAAGATGCCGCATTTAAACGGACAAACCCCGATGCCACTAGGGTTGTGTGACCCCGTGAATTTTTCCGAGCCTCCGAACGATTTTCGTTTCCATCGAAAATTTTTATGGACACTGACAGTGTACGTACGATACACCAATAAGAAAATAAATTCCCGAATACCTTAACCAGACTCGAACTACTAATCAAAAAAATTAGTAAATCACGATAGCTGAAACACCCTAGCTAACTGTTTACCCGTACGTAGTAAACAAAGCTCACTAGGTTGTTGTCTACTTGGTCGGAATACTTTAGTCCATAGTTATCTTTTGAAAATAGTCGTTGCTCAAGAAAATAAGGACCCATTTTAAACTTTTGCTTGTATCACATTAATAATAAAATAGAGCCATGCGTTGGAATAAAACAAATATAACAAAGCGGATAACATTATCATACTTAGAATCTGTAATATACATCCATTGGGTCCACCATACAAGGTCACATCATTGTATACATAGTAAGTACAATATACATCACATACACATAAACTGTAATACTGAATACATAAGTCAGAGTACATCACATCAAAATACAAGGACTACTGGAATGCTACTCAGTAAGCCCTTGGCAAAATATAAACATCTATCTATCTCCTAGCCGCTCATGGCTCAGCTGGCGGCTCTTCTGCATCCTCAAAATAAGATTCATCATCTTCTGTACCTGAAGTCATAAAACAGTGGGGGATGAGAACGGTAGGTTCTCAGTGGGAATAACCTTAGTTCCTGAGTCGTATATCAGATTATGTCGGACTTCAGGCCGCTCAGAGATCTCTAGTGAACATACATACTAAAGTCCCTACCATTTATTATCTGGCCTATCTGAACGGCTTTATCTGCATTAATATGTGACATGGGAACTACTCTTGTTTACTACATTCTCGTGCTGATTAATATCTCGTATAAACCGTCTCGAGCGTGCTCTTGACGGTACGGCATAACAGCAGACTATATATTCAAGTAATCAAACTGTATAACAGAATATATTCAGAGTACATTCAGCATAACAGAATCATCGGAATATGCATCACATGGTCATCCAACGTAGACATAACAGAATCAGCAGAATACATGTAGCAGAGTCATCAGCATAAACATGACAGAATTATCAGAATAACATGTCTAACAGAATGTAACAGCATAACAGAATATAACAGCATAACAGAATAGGTGTTATTCCCACCATAGTAATGTCCTCTGTTGACACTAGTATGACGGAATAACCTCACACCCTCAGTATAGGCCGACACTGTCTGGACCTTACTGCGGTGGGCTTCCACCTGCCGTGTGCCCCCTCGGGACCCCTCGACAGTGGGCGGATATTGTACCCCCACCTAAGCTTGCCCCCTTTCGACAATGCATAGGCGTGGTAACCGCACACCTCCAGGTATGCCATCTCGACACCACCTGTGGCGGGCTTCCACATTCAGGATGCCTAGACCTCCTGAAGTGGGATCATAGTGGCTCACGTGATCACGGCCTTTCAGCATAGGCATATAGCCTTTTTCAGCATGTGGCATATAGCCATATTTCAGCAGCATTGGGCATTGGCCCTTATTCAGCAGCATTGGGCATTGGCCCTAGTTCAGCAGCATTAATGGTACCTGCAGCATGGCATACTGGTTTCCCTATGGTTCATTTCAGCATATTTACTTATCTCTGAGTTTATTATCATGTCTTTAACTAAGTGTCTCATGAATGCATGACATATCACAGATTTCATCATAAAGTACACATAACATGCATGGTCAATACTATTTCATGACATACAGCATACACGTGCATCCAATTCAACTATCAATCATCATTACAGCATCAATACCATACTATGAGCCTCAAGAGGGTGCCATCAGCTTTCCTTAGTCTCAAGCCGCTCAGCGAAAACTGTTGTTCGCTCAGCGGTTTGAGCTCCTCCGCTCAGCGATAGAGGTGGTATCGCTCAGCGGTACTAACCTCATCGCTCAGCGGCTGAATTTTCTCGAGCCTTCTTCCACCGCCTTAATTTAAAAATATCTTTTCAACTTTCCACGTAAGCCATGTCTCGCTCAGCGGTGCCTGAGACGCCGCTCAGCGACCCCTGTTCGAGACATGCAAACCGAATTGCTCATCTCTTCCATTTTCTCCCCTTTGCTTCCATGGAACCCTACATGAGTCTCACACATAATTCCAACACAATAATCACATCTAATCCAGGTCACAAGACCCTTCAGAATTGTCTCCCTAAGTCCTAACCTCATTTCTAACAATTATGCCCAAAATCTCATAATTCACATACATACACATACAAACACATAACACTTAACCACCATCAAAGAGGTGAGGAACTAGGGTTACCCACTTCCTCAAGAGCTTGTTAATGCTAGGAAAAGATGAAATCAAGCCTTGCTTGCTTGCTTGAGGATTCCTTGACCTAAAATGAAAACTTGACATAATTAGGGCAAATATGGCCATGGAAGCTTGGTTCTTCACCAAGGGATGAAACTTACCAACTATGCTTGCTTTGCCTTCCTTAGGGACTTAAGAATGAATTATGATGATGAGATTGAAGCTTGATGGCTTGCTTGAACTCTTCTTTGTCAAGAAAGAGTAAAACCCTAGGTTATGGAGTTTTAAGGTTTGGAACCTTGGATTCTTGGATTCCTCTTGAAGATGCTTTCTAGTCTTGATGCTAGCTTGCTTCCTTGAGTGATTTGAGAGTGATTTAAGGTGATGAAGAACAAAGGGTGATGATTTCAACTTGATGGAGCTTTGGAGAAATTTGGAAAGCTTTAGGTTTTTGGAAGTTTTTGAAGAAATGGAAACTTAGGGAATTTTGGGATGAGGGCTTCGGTTTTGGGAGGTTGGCCGTGGGCTTAATGGCCTTGGGTCATAATTAGTTTTCCAATTTTGCCCTTAGTGTGTTTTAGGTTATGTTTGTTCATTAATTGTTTATGTCCGGACGTCCTAAAAATATTCCGGGCATACCGTTATGACCTATTAATTATCCCGGTTAATATTTAAATCTTAAATGAAATATTCTTACACTTAATTTCATATTCATCTATTTTACAGACTCCTGTGAGTCATAAGGAAATTACAAATAAAACCCTAATTTTGATCCGAACGTCACCGGGCTTCACGAGATCGTCAAAGGATTATTTTTAACTAATATTACAGAAATAAAATTAATATTTGAATTTTATTTGAATTTTATTTTATTTTTCTCTCAACTATTCCTTATTATTATATTTTTAATTCTTCCTTAAATAGCATTTTAATTGAAGGAAAAAGTCGGGTTGTTACAATAGCGCATCCGGAATATTTTTCGGGCGACCATACACGAAACACGGACACTGCAAACGACCAAATACGACTGAACACGGGATGAATTTTGGGGGAGATTTCCTTTGGTCTGTCATGCACAACCACACCACCATACAACTCCCTTACATCCTTCAAATCACCTTACCGCTAGCCATCCCTCCTACTATTCACCATCCTATCATCTCCTTCATTGTTTTATTCAATTTTTCCTCACCTTTTTCCACAGCCACCGAAGCCCCTAGCAGCTTCTTTCCTTTAATTTCCTCCTTTCATTTTGTTCCCTCCCTTTGCTCAAATCCAAGGCTAAAAGCCATAGCCTTGCCAATCCCCTCCATCATCATTTCCAAAAAAATCACTTAAGCAATGCACAAGCTTGGCTAAGCTTGAAGTTTCCCAAAAGCTTGGATTCCCAAGCTCTCCCCTTTAACACCCAACCATCTTCTAAGGTGGGGGAAAGCTAATCCTAAATCACCCTTGGGTGATATATGTAAGTTGTATGTGTGTTTAGAGTGATGAATATGGGTTGGTGCAAGGATTGGAAGCAAGAAAAACCGTCAGGACCTGTTACAGGTCAGTGGTCATTCGAATGAATCCCCAATGGTCATTCGAATAAACCACAAATGTTTTAGAAACAAAGTGTTAAAAACCACGAGTTATTCGAATGAGTTGTGAGAATTAGCAATTTTAAAGGCTAAAGAGGCAAGTCATTTGAATGCTTTGGCCTTGGACATTCGAATGACAACCTCACTGAGTGATTTAGAGAGAAAAGGCCAGAATCATTCAAATGACCACTCATGGGGCATTCAAATGACTATCCTTTTGCACCATCCCAAGAGCCAGATCCCAGTGCCATTCGAATGACCTGAGAGTGTCATTCGAACGACCTAGGTTTTAGACTCCAACATGAAGTTTTCCTTATATATTTGAATGTGCCATACATGATATGAGTTATACATATATGTTATCATGCATCATGAGGACCCGGTTGCTACTAGGACCTTAGGGCAACACTAGATCATTAGAAATGCAATGTTTAACGTAAATGAAGATCATAATTGAACCCTAAGGAACAAGAATGTTTCTTAAGAAGGTTCCGGCCGACAAGGGTTCGGTGTACCTTGAATAAAAGTACGTAGTTATGTAATAGGGATTCCCCTCTCTTGGCATGCCACACTGGACAAACCCCCGCCAGTTTTGCAAGGTAAACTGGTCTAAAGATTAAGAAAAGCAGGCATAGGCCTGAATGCAGGTTTTCACCTGGATGTCAAGAAAGAAAGAAAGGTAAAGTAAAGAAAGTTAAGGCTGCCAGTAAGGGGCGTACAAAGATCAAGTTATGAAAAGTAAAGTTAAGGCCGCTGGTAAGGGGCGTGCAAGAGCTCAAGAGAGAGATAAGCAAAGTAAAGCTTCACTCTTGGTGACGCCGCGAGGGCAGCTCCTCACCATCTGGCATGCTGGATGGTCACCTCCAATCGTCGGCCGATGAGAGATGCTTGCGAGCAGTCGTGGTTAGCTAACACTCGAGTAAAGAGCGATGTCCGGTCGCTGATGATATGGTAATAGTAAGTGGGTCGTACCCGAATAGGGACAACGGTCCCACATACTGCGAAGGAGAATGATGGACAAGCAAAGGAACGGAAGAGGACGCAGCCATAGGGCGTGCAAGAGAACCCCCAAGCCCCTCTTGCATGAAATGTGATTGTGTGTTTGCATATGTATGTATATATAAAGGTATGTACAGTAAGAGGGCCCGAAGTAAGCCCTAGTATCCCCTAAGTACAGTATGACGAATAATAACAAACTCGATAGGTAATTCCTAATCCCTTAGGGTAAAGATTAGATGTCCCCATCACTTAGTAACTTAGATAAAGCAGTTTAGGATTAGCAAGATTAAAAATGAACTAGGGATTATAGAATGGCATGATACTTAGAGATCTCCTGAGCGGCTTGGATCATAACCGAGCCAAGGAAATGTAGTAACCATTATAGATGCCCATTGAGAATGCATGGTTCTCACGCCACTCGCTTATGGTGTCAGATGACAGCGACAAGCCTAGCACCGATGGATCAGACACGACCGGAGTACGGCTCCCCGTCACGAAGACCTTGTACTAGGGTTGCGATGGGAGTACGTGGCTACTTTCCATTAGGAGACCGAGGATCCATGCCTGCTACCCCGATCATCCTAGATAACGACGACGAAGAGTCTCCCCCATACGAGAAAGACGTCGACGTGGACCCGAATTCTCTACCACCCCCACGACCGCCCTGCTACCGCCAAGGACCAAGGAAGAGGGTAAACCCGTTCTTCAGACGACGCCTAGCCCCACGTACTCACGATGCCGGGGCAGGACCCTCCACTGCACACCGAGACCTGCCCTCGATCTCTGAGATTCCCCGTGAGGTCGAGGAAGACGATGACTCTCCAGTCATGGCTTCGACAGCATCCACTAGCGAGGACTCTGACGAGGAGGACCCCATGGAGTTGGATTCCAAGGAAGAAGAAGACCACCCAGAAGAAGATCCCAAAGAAGAATAGCAGTAAGACCGTAGCTTAGTCAGTAGCAACCCTTGTATAGGCGCAACGGATGAGCCCGCCTCTTGTATAAAGTTATGTGTGAATGTGTAATTAATTGTATTATGTACATTATTAATTTATTGATTTCATGGGACCGATTATGTGATAAATCTTATTATGCTTCGCTTGTGATAGTTCATTCTATATGTTTCGGAGTACTAGTGTTATGCTAAGAGGCTTAAATGTTTGCTATATATTCCATTCACGTGCGACTCATATTTACTCATGAATATGTATACAAGAATTTTCAAACTGGTTCATACTTTCTTAAAGAAATTATTTTCTACTGCATAAGGACTATAAGTAATCTCCACCAAAGCAGACAACAACCCTATATGGCGTATTTACGACTATAGCGTAAATAGCTAGTAAGGGTGTTTCACTAAGCAGTATACTTTGGTAGAAATTTTTAATTGTAGGTGGTTGTGCATGATTTGTTAGCAAAGTTTGACGACAAGAGTTTAAGAAAGATGAAAATATGACAAGTTTGGTGTACGACTGATGTTTGTGGCACGAATTATGAGGTTTAGTGGTTGAAAAGCGATGTGATGTTCTGGTGCTGCATGGTGGACTTTATGTTAATTAACAAAGAAAGGTAAGTGCAATATTGAGTTGGCTCTGAAGTCCAGAAGGTTGCAGCACAATTGTTAAGATACAATGAAGTCATATCAAAGTCTAGGAGTGGATTGTGATAGAAATAAGTTTATCTTGTTAGTTTATTATCTACTATTCATTCTTGTGGTGCCTTTGAGCCTTTGTGATGTATTGATGCTATGATACTAGGATATTGATATTTGATGTAACCTAATTTTGTATAGATGCCTTAATTTGGGAGGGTTGGTGCACTTTTCACCCTTAAAAAGCAAGAATTTGTCTCAACGGATTTTCCTTGGAGTTTTTAATGCATCCTTCTTTACTTTGCCAAGCTAACTTTCTCTTGATGACTTAGCGATCCTTCCTTTCTCGAATTTTGAATAATAAAATCAAATCTGAAACTTATATATAAAAAAAAGGAATGGTTCCTCTCAAATAAAATTTTGGTCATATATTAAGTATCATATCTCACCATTAATTGATGATGCAAACCTTATACATAACATAATAAAGAAATTAATGATAAGTGGTGACACTAGACAACACATGGCCAAAATTTCACTTGAGATGATCCATTTCCCAAAAACACTGCTTTTGTATGCTCCTTCCAATTTTTTTTTAATTGTCCACCTTTCTATTTAAGTAATTCAACAATTATTTGTCCACTTTCTAAATTTATATCACATTAACTATTCTATTTCTTACTATACGCTTATTAAATAAACATTTTGTTATGTTGATACATTACTAATAACTCTACCTACCTCTATTATCTCTATATAAAATAAGAGTAATTGTGTAAAATATTATTAATTTTTTTTACTTTCATGTTTTTTAATCGTTTTCTTAGTACTTGTGCACAACACAAAGTGAACTGAAAAACGGAAGGAGTATAATTTAGTAGTTGTTTTGAATCCTACACAGAAGTAGTTCTCCGAAATCGTGTTTCTATTCCAGATAGCTCACCAAAAACTCCAGCCATATTTGTGATTTAGACTTATTCATATATGTCACCAATATATACTAGAGACAGAACAATGTACATACTAAACCTCCTTTTCCTTTTCCCCCAGCATGAGCAAAAGCTCATCCTGGTGAACAATCTTTGCCTTTTTGTTTTTTCTCTCCGCAACCCTAAATCCTACGACCCTATTATCTGTCACTTGAAGCTCAGGCATTAAGTTTTCGTCTGTCAAAGTAGAGGTAGATATGTCCACTGAATTACATTTCTGAAACTTGAAGCTGGGATTTAAACAGCTTTTGATGAAAGTATCATCGGTTTCAGCGTTTACATAGCGAGTTGAAGGAACGCATACGGTTTCATTATTTGTAGGATCATAACACTGAATCCCCAATTCAGAATGAATTCTTTCTTTAAGAGAAGCCATCTTAGGTTTCTCACCATGCACCAGTATAACATGCTTAGGGGAGAGAAATTTTACTAGATCCATTATCCCTTTAGAATCGGTGTGAGGACTGAAAGCCAATTGATGAACCTGTCAAATTACAACACTAGTCAAAGTTATCCAGAGATAAATGAGCTTAATTAAATCTATTACAATTTGTACTGCACATTCTTCAATAAAGAATTTGATAAACATGTACTTTCAATTATGACTATTTTTGGGTGAAATCAAGCATTTCAAGAAAAGAAAAACATTTACTTGAATATTATTATGTATTCTTGCTCTTATTTCTAAAGCACATAAAGTTTATAAATCAACTCAATGACAAATGGAGGAATTTCAGTAGACGACAAAAGCATTTGTTAAAGTGGAACACGAACTTCAACTAAACCAAGAGGATAGTTTTTTGTTTATCCAAAAAGAAGAAAGAAAACATAAAACACGGTTTCTGTTGTACACTTGCTCTCATATCATGTCAGCTGCAAATTCATCGCATGAAACTCAAAAAGTAACACTAATAATATGAGGAAGTGAAGAGGCTATTTTTTTTTTCTGCTTTCAATATACTGTTGACAACAATATTGTCTAAACCTTGTTCCCCTAGGTGGGGTCGGCTACATGAATCACAAGACACCATAGTAGATAGATTATTTCATTAACTAGGCATCTTATTTTATCCACTAGGAAGAATTATTGACAGGAACTGGCATTACAGAGCTGACAGATGAAAAAACTCTGGTATATTAATGGAGCACTGGCCACATCAGTTTGATACCAGAACGGATCTGGCGATAGATAATATATGTACAAGAAAGAAAAGATACACCTGAATATTCCAGAGACTTAGGACTTCCCCACTAGCCTTCCAACTACTTTCGTAATCTCACGCATTTTCTATCCATACAAATACTCCCCACCCCACCAGAATCCATCATCTGCTCACTCTCCAAATTTGTAACCAGCTTAGCAGTTAGTTATGCATTAGTGAAACCCTTCTGTATTTTGCTTTTTTACCCACTCCTGACCTCACAATTTCCCCTTATTTTCAGTCTCATAATTTATTTACATGTATATGTGGCTTACACTTTTTGCCAACCCAGGTGAAAACTTGATGGTCTATAAGCTTATATTCAAAAATAAAAAAAATAAAAATACTGAATTGCTTGCGTGTGTGTCTCCCCAATACAAAAATGGTGAGGAGAGAAATATGTACCTGGCAACGCACATCAATTCGGGTGTCGTCCAGATCAATTTTGGTAGACTTACCGGACATTAATTTATGTCCTACTGTTCCAGCCACACAATACCTACAAGAGTAACAAAATACCAAATTTATACAACACAACTGATGTATAAGAAAATTAAAAAATAGGATAGATTTATCATTTATACATTCTTTTTTTCCCAGAAAAGAGATTTATAAAAATAAAAAAATAAAAAAACCAAAAACTATGGTGAAAACAAGAAAACGAATGGGAGAGGTGGGAACATCTCAACGCCCACAATGTAAGTCGTGACATGGCATTGATAGATGAACCTAGAGAATGAATGTTGACATTAAACAGAACAAACCAGATCTACATATTATTATATGTAATTGGCAACCAATAACATCCACGCGAACATGGTTATTAAACTCTCGAGTAAACTCTTACGAGTTTACAATTTTACTACACGAAACGAGTTAACACTTATGTAAACTCTCTTTTGGTAAACTCGTACGAGTTTAAGTAAACTCTCGATTCTATTTGCGAGTTTACGTGTTAAAATCTATCTACGAGTTTACGAGTTTATCTCAAAATGTACAAATTTTGCAACTTTTTTTTAGATACTTACCTAAATTTGTTTATATTAGATAATATATATTGAGTTTATTTAGCCAATTTCATATATTTATCATAATTGAGTTATCTTTTATTGAACTATAAAATAACACCAATACTGAATAAAATATGACATAACTACTAAGTGTCATGCATTAAGGAGTATTTCATGATATTTCTTTCATTAATTTAATTTAAAGTTAACATTATTCAATTTTAATTATAAATACAATATTTAATCAAGTTTAGTTCCTAATTATATTGCTTAAAACATATTTTTTTACGTATGTAAACTCATACGAGTTTACGATTCAAGTTTGCTGAGACTCCACGAGTTTACTTAAACTCTCGAGTTTGACAACCTTGCACACGAATGCTTCATTTAAGCCCCAAAAAACTGGATACCAAGACTAGTAAGAAGACCTCTAGTCCTAAAATCTCACTACTTTTCAATTCTCCTATCCAAAGGAAAATTGGAGAGAGAGAAAAATATGAGAACAAAGGAGAGTTATTTTTAGCAAAAAGGGGGGAAATTTGAAAAAACAGGTATAACTGATATAGATGCAAGAGTAACCGATAATATTGCAAGGGAAACGGTCTCCCTATTCCCTTATGATTTGGTTAAGAAGTCTCTGTATGAAAGATGAATGTCACTCCTCTGTACCATTGCTATTTAAACTCCCTGTACACTACACAATCAGAATTTGAGCCTAACCCAGATGATTAACCAATTGCATTGAGAAAAGGAAAGGACTTGTGCCAAGTGTTCTATTTCTCAACTTGTCTCTTCTAAACACCTCTCCCTATAGCACCAGAGTTTCATTGCAGCTATTGATTGTATCCAAATCCAGAACTCAGTACAACAAGCAATTAAGGATGAGGATTGGGTCCGAGCTATGATTGAGGAAATGAAAGCATTTGAAAAGAATGGAACTTGGGAGGTTGTTCAGAGGCCAGGACACAAAAGACCAGTACAATGCAGGTGGACAAATGCAGTGAAATATCAGTCTGATGGTACATTAGATCAGCGTAAAGCCAGATTAGTTTCAAACAGGTATACACAGACTCATGGAATTGATTATGAGGAGACATTCGCCCTAGCAGCAAAGATGAACATTGTGAAAATCTTGCTTTCCCTTGCTGCTCCTTTTGGATGGGAGTTACATCAATTTGAAATTTGATGTAAAAATGGTTTCCTACATGTAGATCTAGAAGAAGAGGTTTACATGGAGTTTCCCCATGGCAATGGTGTCACTGGTGAAAACAACAAAGTGTGTTGCAGGCTGAAGAAGGCGTTGTATGGGTTGAAACAGTCCCCTCGTGTTTGGTTTAGGAGGTTCACAAAGACAATGTTATCATTAGGATACAAACAGAGTGAGGAGACCACACCCTCTTGTTTGAACATACACTAGGCGGAAAAGTTACTATTCTACTTGTCTATGTTGATAATATCATCATCGGCTTGGTGTAAAGCTCACAATCTCTTTAGAGGATTTTTCCTCTCTAATATTTTCAGAGATTGAAAAGTTTTACTCCATTGATAGCTTTTTCAACTTTTGTTTATTTCTTCCTTATGTATAGAGGATCTCTTATCCTCTTATTTATGTAATTCTCTTCTCTTCTTAATGAAATTCTTCTTTTATTAAAAAAATAACATTATTATCATATCGGGAGATAATTTGGTTGAGAAGCAGCTTCTCAAGGAAAAGTTAGCAGCTGAATTTGAAATTAGAGATCTTCCTTGGAATTGAAATTGCATACACTAGACAAGGTATCTTCATTTTTCACAAAGGAAATATGTCCTAGGTCTTCTCAAAGAAACAAGAAAACTCGGCTACAAGGCTTTTGAGCTTGGATTGTGTGTCCTGTAAATTTTTGAAGTTGGTGTGTCCCCATGTTGTGTCCCGTGTCCAAGCTTCACAGTATACAAAGCTACTAAGACTCAATATAAAGCCTTTAGGGTTCCAATTTCCTACGGAAGAATTAAAAAATAGATACAAACCATGATCCGTGCTGCTACAACCAAGCTCCAAGAATTGCAATCCTTGTGCTAATCTTAAACTATATCCAAGAGGAAAAAATGTTATCAATTTTATTAAGTTTTAATAAAGGGCTATATATCATTTAGTGATGCAGTAAAACAGTTTGAAATCCATTTACTTTTCAACATGACTCAAAAAGTGGGTGGCAGTTATCTGCCTTTGCTCACCATGTTGTCTAATGGCTAATGTGAAAAGATAGGGAAAAAAAAGGTATAAATAGGGATGTACCCAGGTAAAGTGACTAGGTTATTTTCTGAAGGTGCCCAATGCTTAAAAACTTCAAGTGAAAACCCACCACTTATCATCCCAGGAGTGGCAAAAAGAACACAAGGACCAGGAGCGTCTATCATAGACCTTTCAAACCTGTGAACTGCAGCATCAAAAAAGATGAACGAGACATGAAACATAGCAGATGATAATTCAGCAAATTATACCTCCAATCTCAACTTCTATAATATTCATATGAAATAAAAATAAAGGAAAAATATATATCTATGGCTGTTCAATATGACTAATTTGACCAAGTTTTATTTTCTTTAAAAACATTAAATTCCATATGACCTGGAAACTTCGACACAATTTTGATTAGAGATGGAAAGTCAAGGCCTTAGATGGAAAAAGAGACAAACATTTCTCAATATTCTTCATCTTGTTTGTCGGTGTTCAAATCATCATTGTATAACATATATTTGAACACCAAAAATAAAACATCTCACAAATAAATTGACCATTTCTTAAAGAGTTGTGACATCAATAAGTCTCCCAAAGAGTTGTGACACTAACACCAAACAAATCTTCAAAAGATTTTAAGTGGCATCAAATTAGTCCTCCAAAGGCTTTTGACATCAAATAAAAAAGGCAGCCTAGTGCACGAGGCTCACACTTAGTGAAGTTTGAGAAGGGTATATGTAACATCTCTGCTAACAGCTTACGCTATGAGCCATGCATATTCAAGAAGGCATACATATATAAGCAAGCTATAGAGTCTATAAGACTTAGGCGTTTAATAGCATAGCAGATAAGTAGTCACATCAAGCTCACATAAGACATAATATAATTTCATTCATACAGGTCCAAAAAGCAGTTGCACCTATGTTTATACTTATATATTATAATTATTGCATTTAAAAGCTAATGGCATAATAAATCCATTTAGCTAATACAAAATACAAAATGCATAATTCTGTTACATCATGATTATTGCTTTTCTGCTTTGCTGGTGCACCTTGACGCCTAATCCCCTTCAAGCTTCCCGCGATGCTTCCTTCTCTTCATCTCGAGTCCGTGTGGCTAGCACACGTCCCGTCATAGGGGTAATTCTCCTCCTAGAAGTTCGGCGAATGCGGGGGCTCTAATATACTGACAGGGGTCCCACAGCGATTGCACGGTCAAAGTTCCTCCATACCAGTGTACCCTGGAGTACTTCTGTCGTGGAGGGTGCCTGGTAGAGCCACAAGTCGAGAAAAAGGATAAGTGCTAAGGGCAGAGCACAACGGTCGTCAGTGTTACGAACGAAACAGTCATCATGACGCTTCCGGTATCAAGGTCAGTCCATGTGATCGTATGCAGGATCCATGTCCTGCAGCTTCCAAGCGTACTCGTCATGCCTCCCTTGAATCATAAGTGAGTGGGGGATGAGAACGTTGCGTCCTCAGTGGGAATCCTAGGCCATAACTACCTATTTTCGACACAATTATGATTCAGGCCGCTCAGGAGGTCTCTAAGTGTCATACATTCTAAATTCCCTACTTATTTTATTCTTCTCTAATCCTGAGTAGTTTTATCTTATGCATAGTCACGCTTTTTAAACCAAATTCTTGCATACTTCTACATATAGGGAAATAACCACCTTCCTGCAGATCTCATCTCATACAGAAAAGTAATCATACCTTCCCTGCAGACCTCCAACCATGCAGGAAAGTAGTTATGTCTAAGTCATGCCTTCCTTGCAGACCTCAAACCATGCAAGAGAGTAGTCAGGCATTTCCTGCAAACGTCATACGATACAGGAAAGTAGCCATATCTAAATCATACTTTCCTTGCAGATCACAAACCATGCAAGAAAGTAGTCACGCCTTCCCAGCAGACCTCAAACTATGCAGGAAAGTAGCCATATCTAAATCATACCCTCCTACCTCAAACCATGCAAGGAAGTAGCCAGACCTTCCCTACAGACCTCAAACCATGCAGGAAAGTGGTCATACCTAAGTCGTACCTTCCTTGCAAACCTCAAACCATGCAGGAAAGTGGTCATACCTAAGTCGTACCTTCCTTGCAAACCTCAAACCATGCAAGAAGGTAGTCATACCTTCTACGCAGACCTCAAACCATGCAGGAAAATAGTCATACCTTCCCTGCAAACCTCAAAACATGCAAGAAAGGCAGCCCTGCGGGGAGATTTCCCTATTAATATAACTATGTTCATGTCTTCAAGGCACACCAGGCCCACTGTGGCCGGAACCTTCTTAAGATCTTACATTCTTCCCTAAGGTTCATTTATGATCTTTACATAATTACGTGATTAACTTCTAGTTATCTAAGGTTGTCCTAAAGCCCTAATGACAACCATACCCTCATGATGCATAATAACATAAATATAGTACATAATACACATTCATTTACATCATCATACATAAATTAAAGTGAGATAGTGATTGTCGGGATATTCGTACACTCTTTTTCTTTAGAATTTTGGTTATCAAATACCTGAAGCGTCCAAGACCTCACCCCAAGGTTTTTGATAGCTCTAAGCTCATTTTTCATACCCATAAACTCAGATTTCGAGCCCAAGGTTTCGAAATTACAGTTTTATCTTTTTTACCCAAAACATCGTTTTTACCCGAAAAGCCCAATTTTCTTCGGAATTTTAGTTATCAAAAAATCGAAGGGCTCAAGACTTTTTAATAGCTCTAAGCTCATTTTTCATGAAAACAAACCCAAATTTTCAGTTCATATTATCAGAATGACAGTTTTGCCCTTATTTGTCCAAAACGTCGTTTTTACCCGAAAAACCTGATTTTCTTCGGAATTTTAGTTATCAAAAACCCGAAGGGCTCAAGACTTCACCCCAAGGTTTTTGATAACTCAACTCATTTTTTATGAAAACAAACCCAGACTCTCAGTCCTAATACCCAAAATGACAACTTTGAACTTATTTGTCCAAAACGTCATTTTTACCCATTTTGTTCGAGAAATTCGTCAGGAGCTCCAAAAATCATAAAAATTAACACCCCCACTAAATTTTCCATTTATAACCCGAAAATGTTGATTTTTCATGATAAAAATCTCAACCCATAGTTTTCACTCAAACTCCCTCTTTTCATATCTCAAACCTAAGCATACTAAAATTCTGGCAAATCACAGGTAATCACCAGCAGTTTTCCAGACAACATCATCATAGACAGCATATACCTAACAACATTCATACATAAAAATGCATAGACCACATTGTAACATCCCGATTTTTTCCCTTACAAAGATTTCGCATAATTAATATATATATTTGAGACGATTATTTAGACTGAAAAATTTAATTATACAATTTATTTCTCCAAAATACCAGTCAAAATAATGGTTTCGCGATCTCGCAGAATTTCGCGAGATTCGGATCGATTTTTGGTCGTCATCGAAATTTAGTCAGGTGTCAAAGGTATCCGTAAAATACATTGTTATAAAAATAAATTTACGAATACCTTGAACTGACGTAAATTCTTGATAAGAAAAATTAGTAGATCACGACTGTGTGTTCGGATAATTTTTAAGACATCCATAACTAACGACCAAACACAATCAAACATGATCAAAATTGGCCACATGACCAAGGGCCATCAGCCCTGTCTCGTGAGAGACACGGCCACACACACACACACAACACAAAGAAGTCAAAGAAAAACAAAAGTCAACAAAGGCAACTAAGCCTCATCCATTTTAATTTCATTTTCTTTTTTAATTTTATTTTTAGCCAAATTGGCCAAGACCAAACTGACATGGTGGTCTATAAATAGCCAACCCCATGTCACTGCTTGCTTCACAGTTTCATCTGTTAAGTTTACAAACTTTCCGTTCGTGCACTCTGTGGTTACGCTGCCGGACTCCAGAAAAATAGCAGGACAAGCCTAATGTTCGTGGAAACACTTTCTCACAACTTTCACTAACAACCGACATGCTTAGGAAATGGATAACCCTAACTTACTCACCTCCTCGGTGATTTTTACGTGTTGTGTGTATAGTATAGAAAAATATCACGTAATAAATATTATGTAGAAAATATGTTTATTATGATGCATGAATGATTTTATGTGTTTTTGAAGTTAAAAATATATTATTGTGATTGTTGGAACATGTGGAAAAGCCTAAGAGATTTTTCAATGAAAGATTTGGAAAACAAGCAAGAAACTACGCTGTGAATGAGTCTGACGCAAGGTCATTCAAATGACCAAGCATAGTCATTCGAATGACCCTGAAATTTCACTCATCCAAGAGCAAATTTACCACGTCATTTGAATGACCTAGTCATGGTCATTCGAATGACTCATGAATTTTTACAATCAGAGAGCCAAATTTTCAGGTCATTCGAATGACTCATGAATTCGACCAACCTAAGAGCCAAATTTCACTGTCATTCGAATGAATAGCTATGGCCATTCGAATGACCACTGAAAAACTTTTTTAGCTTACCTACCCATTCCAACAAGCACTAGGCCACTGGAAGTTATATTTGCTGCTAAAAATGATTATGAAAGTATATGTTATGTTAACATGCATCATGAGGACTCAGTTGTCATTAGTGCTCTAGGACGACTGTAGATAACTAGAAAGCAATCATCTAATGTTTTAAAGATCATAACTGAATCGTAGCAAAAAGTAATATCTTAAGGCCCGGCCACAGAGAGTCCGGTTTACCTTGAAGAAAGTACATATCTATATGATTAGGATTATCCTCTCTCTTAGCATGTCCAGAGGACAAGCCCCTCACCAGTCCAACAAGATGGATTGGCTAATGATTTTACGGAAGCATCGACCTGACCTTATTTCAAAGAAAAGATATATAAAGAAAGAAACGTTACAAAAGAGTTAAAGTAGCTAAAAGCGCATAATAGGCCCCAAAGAATGAAGAAGAAGAACGTAAGAACGAACAAGTCCACTCCTGACATTGTCACAAGGAAGGCCCCTCGTCATCCCACAAGTCGGATGGTTGTTCCATATCGTTGTTCGATGTAGTATGCCATCGTGCATCTGTGGTTCGCTACCACTCAGGCCAAAGAGCTACCTGGTCGACACGATACGGAAACAGGAGTAGGTTGTAACCGACGGCCACGGCTACAAAGGAGAATGATGAACACAAAGAACCAAGAAGGACGCATCCCCGATACACACGCTTGACAGGGCGCGTAAGAGAACCCCCATGTTCTCTCATGCATAAGATGTGTGATGTATGTATGTATGTATGTATGTATGTATGTATGTATGTATGTATTTAAGTATGTATACGCTATAAGTTACCGTCAAGAGAACTCTCAAGACGACCTATACGAACTTTGTAGACCACGCGAGTAGATGATCGGACATCACATTACTCAAGCGAATAAAGTTAATAAGCACGAATCCATAGGTAATACAAAGATTAGAAATCCCCAATTACCTAGTAAACTAGATAAAGCTACGACGGATGCTAATAACCAGTAGGAACTTTAATATGCATTGACACTTAGAGATCTCCTGAGTGGCTAGTATTTTGTGTGATGTAACAGTTAAATGGTCTAGACGGGCCATTAACGATTATGTGCATTATGTGTAATTATGTATTATTACTCAAATGTGTAATTATGTAATGGATCAGGTGATTGTATATTATATATATATATATCATGAATTATTCTGTATGAATATCCAATAGATTAGTTATCGCTTAAGTCTGTTTGGACTCTATCATTTGTTTATATATACACATGCTTTCTTGATCACGCATAGCTCAATTTAGAAAGAAAAGGAATAATGTTTCAAAACGGTCCATATTTTCGAGTAAGAAATATTTGCAAAGCTAAAAGTAGGGGCTAGGAGTAACCCAACTAAAGCAGATAACAACCCTGTGAGCATTGCTTACGACTATAGCGTGGGCAGTTAGCACAGGTGTTACACACATCAGGAGTGATCACCAAGAGTTGCACACATCATACATACACAGCACATACATACTATATTTTCCAACGCACAACATATAACACACATAGATCATCAAGGTGGTGATTTAGCCAAGGTTTACCCACTTTCCAAGAGAGTTGGTGTTGGTGAGAAGAGCTTGAGGTGGAGTCCCAAATAGGCCTTGAGATTCCAAGCTTGTTGTCACCTCCCTTCAAGATGGAACTTGAGAATGGAGACTAGTGGTTGTTTGGTTCTTGTGAGGGGAATGAAGGGAGTTTTTCTTGGTCACTAATGGGAGAAAACAAAGAGATAAAGATGGTGGTGGGTTGGCCTTGGGTGGGTTCAGTTCTCTCTTGGTGAAGAAGGAAACAAGGATGAAAAATGGAGAAGTGAATGGAAGCACAATGGTTCTGGCTCTTAGTCTTATAAATGAGCAAAGAGAGGAAACAAATTGAAGAAGATGGAAGAAGATGGGCTGCTGATTTGCTACAGGTGTGTATGTGTGATTTTAACAAATGAATGAAATAAATAAAAGAAAAGAAGAATAGTATTGTGTTGCATAGTAGAAAGCATGGGTTAAGGTATAGTGTGTGTAAGGAAAGTAAGGTGAGTGTAAGAGAGTTGGTGAGGGGCAGCTGTGTGGTGAGCTGATTTTTGCTCCAAAAATTGTTA
>QANU01075873.1:0-60464 GCA_003254905.1 Nissolia schottii | reverse complement strand
TACACGTACACGTGTATGACCACGTACGCGCAAATTTAACGAATATCGTAAAAATTATCTAAACATAAAAATACATTGTACAAACACTTAAAATGAGGAATTTAAAGTAATCCAAGGTACTCGTAATTTTTCTTTAGTAAAAGTGTATTTTACGGGTACCTTCGATACGTAATTAAATTCTGGCGACGACCGAAAATCGGTCCAGGTCTCGCGAAATTCTGCGAGATCGTGAAACCATTATTTTGACTGGTATTTTTAGAAAATAAATTTTATGATTTAATTTTTTCAGTCTAAATATATGGCTCGTATATTTATTTATTACGCGAAATTCCCTTTAAGGAAAAAGTGGGATGTTCCAGTATATGTCCACAACCTTATCCCCCCTAAGTAAAGAGGTAGTTTCCAAGGTTAGGACTTGTGAGCTCCAGGTCACGAGGCAACAACCTTATTGTTGCGTCGAAGCTCAACCTCTCTTGTGGCATCAAATAAGTCCTCCAAAAATCTTAGGTGACATCAAGTTAGTCCCACAACAGTATAAAATAGCTTGACACATGCATCACAATAATGGTTACGAGACGAGAGTTAACAGGAAGACAAACTTAACATCACTTAAAATCTTTGAAGGGTCTATTTTAAATCACAAATCTTTGCAGGGCTAAGTTGATGTTACGTGTATCTTCGGAGGACCAAATTGATAGTTTAGTCTGTTGTTACTTTAGAATCCTTATGTGGAAAAATATTAAACATAAAGCATTGGAATCTCTAACAATAGAAATGCTCCAACAGCAAGAATATGCACCATATCACAAAGTAATTGTTGTGAAATACAAAAAATGAAACCGTGTGCATGGATGTGAGAGTGCATATCAACATGGTTGTCAAGAGCGCATTATGGCTCGTAGGAGAGTGCATATTAAAAAATGTTTGTTGTTATATAAGTACATATATTATTAAAATATAATATTATGTAATAGGTAGGAACTTCCGCTCCGTGCTATGATCCTAAACTTTCAGTTCCTACCTGCCTTGTCCATTCCCAATAGGAATTATGAACATGACAACCTTGCATATGAATGAATAATTTATGCTAGACAAAATTTCCGAAAAGAAGTGATGTAAAACAATATGGAAATTACCATTCTTAAAATCAAATGCATTACGTGTAGGGTATGTATCTTTAACCTTCTGGCTTGTCCAACTAATAAGCATCTTATAATACATATTAGCTTGAATTGTTAAACCTGAAAAAATATATATTCATGCAGTTAGTTCACACATAACAATAAATAATAAGAGAAACATCACTAGGAAGATAGGCTGCTCAAGAAGTCACATAACTAAGCGGCATTGTATTATCATAATTTTCCTTTTCTTTTTTTGCAATGGATAAGGAAAGTGTGCTTTTAGCTGATAATATACCCCTAGTTGGAGAGTTGAGAGAAGAAATAATGGAACGTAAGAGTTTTAGGGACAATCTTTAGAAGCACATGATTTTCGTTTAAATTGAAGTCAGACTAAACAGGATATAAGTTCAGCAAGAAGCACACTACTTCGAACTTTGACAAAAATTGGGGATCTTACCATAGCATAAGTCACACAGAATACATATCTTTGGCCCATCATACAAAATGACAAGGAAATAAATAGACAAGTTGGATGGATGAAATGGACCGGTGATTCGAGGTTATTTGTAATATAAAAATGTCATTCAAGCTTAAAGGATAATTTTAACAATCAACTATAAGACTTGCAATGTTAGGAATAAATGTCAGTGGTAAAAAGCCAACAAGTACCTTAATGTTGCAAAGATGAAAATTGTTGCGTATGATGAATAAGCACACTAGACAAGATAGGAATAGAAATGAATGCATTAGAAAGAAAGTTAGTGCAACACCTATCACGGAAAAGATGGTAGAATTGGTGGTTTGATCAAGTGTGGACAAGGCCTATAGAAATCTCGGTAAGGAAATTAAATTTAATGGAGTGTGCCCAATAACAAGAGGTCGAGAGACGAGGAAAAATTACGAGCAAAACCATTAGAAGAGATTTAGATTTTAATGATTTGACCATAGACATGATTTATGATATTGATGGGACACTATGGTGCCATCTAACCCAAGTAGTTGACCCACAAGACTTGGTTGCAGGAAGGCTACAAATAAAACTACTGTAGATCCAATGCCACATTCAATAAAGATTTATGATACATGCGTAGGAGGATGTATTCATTGTGCCCAAGCCTAATTCTCTCTCTCCCTCTCCCTCTCCCTCCCTCTCTAATATATATATATATATATATATATATATACACATACATATATATATACACATATATATATATATGCTACGCTTAATAACGAATAGATATAATGCAAATGAAAAGTTCAATGATGCCGATGTAGGTTTGACAATGAGTTTTGGAATTCTTTAAAGCAATGTTCAGAGCCCTACATTTCTTTCTTTGATCTTAGCATATTGAAGCAGCCTTTTCTTTCAATACACCGTTCCCTGATTGAAGCCTTTACCCATGGGCATTCCATTTTTGTATTGAATTGAAACACATTTCAATAACAAAATTCTTATAAACCTCTACAGCAAAATCTCACTGTATGATTTCAGAACATGCAACAAACCAAAAAGTGTGTGATAAACAGAAACATTTGGCATAAATGACTATATATATTTTTAAAAGGAGCACTAGTTGATCCATACCAGCTGAGAAGTATATAGGAACCTTCAAATTCATGCGTTCCCAGTAGTCATCCAACAAAATGCATAGTTCCTACACACCACCATACTTTGGTAAAAATGAGACAACCATTTCAACTTAACCAGTGTATAGATAATTAAACTGGTTTCTCAATCAGAAGTGAGTGGCTCAGGGCTCACAAATCCAACTGTTGTTGACTGGAATTTTTTTTAAAAATGTCTTTTCAATTCAATAAATATATCATAATATATTTTAAAAAAATTATAACACCTATAACAGAATTTGATATGTGCACAACAAGAAATATGATAAATAATCAATTTTACTATTTTTTACAATATTAAAATAGTATAGAACCTATAGATTATAGTTTAAAGAACAACAAAGTATAGGAGAAAATACTAGTTGTACACTTTTATATCATCATTTTGATATTATATTTAATTTTTTATTTAACAAACACCAACTGATTTTTTAGAAAAATATTTTGCCAGCTTAACAACATTAGTTACATATTTCAAATACTTATAATTGTTATTTCCTATTCTTAAGACTTGAGATTGATGAGAATGCTATATAGGATTCAAGCTTTAGATGGATAAAATGGAGAAATGTTTCAGCGTTAATTTGGAATCGCAAAGCTACCTATCAAACACAAAGGAAACTTCTACCAAAGACAAGCAATTCTCTATGGTAGTGAATGGTGGATCAGCGGACATATAACAAAGAATAGATTAAGAACAAATGTACCCAAGAGAAAGTTGGAATAGGCCCAATAGAAGAGAGAATGATGAAATTGCTTAAGGTGATTTAGTCAAATGTGGTCAGCAAAGGCTCCAAGATCAAATAGAAGATAGTCCAGGTCTTCAGGATAGTAGACTTAAGAAAAAAATAGGAAAAATCATAAAAAAAAAAAGACCCTGCTCAAAATGTTTTTATTGCAAATTTAGTTAGGTTTTGAATTTCGATCCATGTAGCCAAACCCATATAATAAAATGCCTTTTCTGTGTTATGTATTCTTAGAGCTTGTTTGGTACACCATACTAGGCCTGATAGGATAAGTTTATACAATCCATTATGCCTTTATCTAGTGTTTGGTGTACACAATGTATTGTGTAAGGTTATCCGTTAGTGATCTCTTATACAACATTTTGATGTATAACATAATCAGGTCTATGGAGGTGGGATTAGACCTGATAAGTTATTAATGGATAAGGTAGAGTTAATTATTTCTAAAAGCAACCCTCAATGCCTACTATTCTCTTCCCTCTTCTCTTCCATTGTTGCAGAGTTTTAGCAATTAACAGTATGTTTATCACAGCTTCTTCATGTTCTTTTTCATCTTGATTTTTAATTGCTGGAACTTAATCCATTGGCTACAACAATCATAGAAAGATAAATCACAATCAGTGGGATGGATGGTCTTAATGAGAATACCTGAGCTCTTCCAAGAGCAAATGTTGGAATAAGCACCTTCCCTCCACCAGAAACACATTTATGAACCTAAATCAGTTAATTTGAAAATATTAGTACGCAACATAAGAGAAACTATAGATCAGGAACATTTGAAATCTACAGGAAAATAGGAAGTACGAGAAACACAAGAAGATTAATATATATATATATATATATAGGGGATGATTCAGGTGAGTGTGTTTTTTATGTGTGTGTGAGAGTGAATTTTCAGCCATTGGATTATATTTATGTGGTCAAGATTAAATGTTAAAAAGGAAATATATCATATAGGAGAGAGAAGGAATTAATGGACTGAAATTAATTGATACATTTCCCATTCAAGATTTACCTTGTCCACACAAATATAATCTAATGGTTGAAAAATTCACTCACATAAAAAACTCTCTTACCCAATATATATATATATATATATATATATATATATATATCAAGAATGTTGGATCCTGAAACATTTTGCTTTTAGTTGGATAGATATAACACTCATCAGAAAAGGTCACAAGGTGAATAAATCGTGATTCTGGCCATCGGGCAAAAGGCAGCACCACCACAAATAACTATGAGCCAATTCTTCATTTAAAATAATGATATTCAAAAGATGGAGACAAAACAAAGTGAGCAGAGGACGAGTAATTGATTCCTCCTAAAACAATAAAACAAGGGGGCTGCCAGAAAGTAAAATCAACCATGCTTTTTCTTAAACAGTTGTAACACATAAATCCTTCAGTGAGTGTTACATGTACATACAGCTTTGAGGAATTCCCTCTCACGTGCATATTTTGAATCGCGTATTGTGGTTGCATATGTAGATCTGAAAGGAGAATGGTGCAATAGATATGTTAAATTCAAGTGCAATGTGCTCAATTACATAAAGTAAGATAGAAAGTGTAATAGGATTCATCCAGTAGGGTGGCAAAATGCATTTGACTCTAAAATTTAAATTGATTTAACAGTCAAAGATGGGGCAATGCAACAAGAATTGAACTCATGACCTCTTGGTCACCTACACAACCAACTGTCCAAAAGTTTAGGCTGTTAAATGCAAGCCCGGGAATGGTTCATATTCTAACAGTAATATCAAAAAGATATATTAACTTTGCATGCATGCAGACATATAGTGAAAGAAAGAAATTCAAAATCTAAAACCACCGCAGAAGATGAATTAATACTAGTACTAATATACATTAATAACAATAAATAAGTAAAATAATAATAATTTATCACCATCTCTAAATATTACTGATAACATTGTTGTAAGATGTATTCACACAATCAGTGACACTCTTACTCAGTTATGAGAAGGTCAAGTCGTAATCGATCAATTTGAGCTGCTCCAAGGTGTCTATCGGGTGTCATATTGTAGTCTCCCGTATATACCATTTCCGTGTCTCCCACCTTTGCATAGAACATTGCAGCTCCAATAACCTTAACAATTTATAGAAGGAGCAATAATCAGCTCAGAGTACTAAAATATTAATTTAAGGTATTCAAAGAACAAAAATCTATTCTTACAAGGCCAACTGGATAGAGAAAGTAACCTTGATAATGAAAACAATGTAAAATAATAAAATTAGAAATTACGTAATAAGAATGCTACTTCAAATGGCATTATTAATAATGCTAAGGCTGAGTTATCAGGTATGATATATTACACATACACCAGCCTTGCAGTGGGTGGTAGAAAGTTCAAACTTGGTAGTCAAACTTGCTATCCAGATCACAGAATTGTACAATCCTTCAAATTCCTCTGGCCTTAGTGATCCCATTCCTACCTATGAGCACAGTTGTAGGATCACGTTATAAACTGGTAACAGAGGAGCAAATTGTTGAAAATATCCGTATTAATTCACTGGAGAAGAAGGATATCAGTGTAATATCAATCTCTTCTAGTATGGTACTGTCCTAGACCCAGAGACAAGCTTAAATTTTCTTCTATACTTAATCACTGTCCCCTTTATTTAACCTTCAGCGAAGGGCCCAAAAGATTCTTGGCAACTCCAGGTCAGAACCTCCTAATCAGCGCCTCTCTAAAATCCCCCGAAAGTTGGGTAGGGAACCAGATCCTGCTGCCATCAGTACTAGTGAGAGCATCCCTTTCTAGAGCCACCAGCACCATATCCATCTTCTCAAACGCATCTACCTCATTCACTCGAAAATACCTCTCCACCCTCACAAATTATCCATATGTATTCCCTTCGGAGAAAAGGGAACTCCAACTTACTCTCCTGGTCATGCCACTGGGAGGGCAGCTCGTCCTCCACTGCTCCAAGGAATTTTGACTGGAGGGCTCACAGTGACGTGGCAGAGATTCACTGTCCTCACCCGTGTAACTTCTCCTAACTAAATCACGGCCTCCCTCCCTTTCAGGAGTGTGCCATCGTCGAGTCTTTCCCCAGTGTCGTCCTAGCCCCTTCCCCCTCATCATCCGTGCAAAAGCCACCTATTGTCCCATCTCTAGTAGTGTCTCCAACCTCCTCTATATCTCCTTGGCGCGAGCCTTCATAGCAGCAGATCGGATCAGGACCATTCACAAGCACCCTAGGATTGGGGAGCCCTGGTACCAGTTGTTATAGACCAGTAACAGGGGAGTAAATGTAAAAATATATATAGTTGTAGTAAATCATTAATTCACTAGAGAACAAGGATACCAGTGTGATATCAATATCCTCTAGATGGTACTCACAAATACAAAAAAGTAAGGATAATATGGGCATTCAAGCGACCCAGTACACTCCCACGTCTGATCCTAACTTATCTTTCAATACATTTTCTTGTTAAATGTTGTTGTTGGGTGGGGTTGATGTCCAGCCCAAAAACTATGTACCTTTGAACCTTCTCCAATCAAACCTTGCTGAGAAATGTGACTTTGGCAGTGTGACAAGGCCAATTGTTCACAAAAACGATAAGCCCAACTGGCATTAAAAGGCATAATCATGCAGCAAAAAAGAAAAATGCAACCATAAGAGACTTGAAAGAATTTTAAGAAATTAATTAAGAGTACCTGTAAGAGACCAACATATTGTTAGACAAACCTAAGGCGACCTAACTGTATGCAAGAAACAAATAGAGAGGGGAGCGTGGCAGTGAACACTAGGGGCTGCAAGGAAATCAAATGGGCCCCACTCCATGTAACAAATTGCTGAGGTTTCTTGTGAGTGGGAAAGCAGGGAAACGTGTGACACTCTCGTGTTCAGTGGGGTATTTGTATGGGGAGTGAGAGTGTGAATAGGTAGGCAAATATTGGGATGTACTTGGAAGAGGCTGGGCTGCTATAGCACCAGAACCCTTTATTGTGTTCCTAGCAATGCATTTTCTAATCTTCATCACAATCAATTCTGTTACCATCAATTATCCAATTACTGTTCTATTATTCTGATCCATGGCTCGGTATCTTACAGTACCTAAGTTGGATAATTGGATGTTGTACTAGCAATGAAGTTGTGGGGCTTGAGAATAAGAAATAGAAATAAGAATCTAAATGACAAATTTTCAGACATGCTAGTTATGTGTGAAGCACATAATCCCTCTCAGATGTGGACAGATTGGAAAACTGTACTGTATTGATAGTCTTTTCTTGTTTGTTCTTGTTATTGTAAAGAGAATCTCTTGTCCTCCTATCTTTTGTAATTCTCTTCTCCTCTTATTAATATAATAATTCTTTTATCACACCAAAAATTCTCTGTGATGTGTCCAGCTGGAGCAGAATGCCAGAAGTTTCAAAATCATCCATTACAACAAATTAACAATTACTTTCAGATAGACTAGTTTGGACTACTAAAAAGTGTTATGATACTAGAATTGGAGTCTAATGGATTATCAGACACTTTCATCTTAGTCTGATTATGTCACATTTTTTTTGGGTATACAGAATGCCGATAAGGGAAGGCACTCACAGTACCAGCGGCAGGGCACCAATGCCCGAGCCAGGGATCCAGCAGTCATTGGGCCAGTGGGTGCCACACCCCCAACCCAACGCCAACTGGGACAGCCCAAGGGCCAACATTACCCCTCGAGCGATAGGGGATCTCCCCACAGAGGGTTGCCACCAACTGAAGTTTTCAAGCTAGGGGGAGTCGAACCCATGACCCAAGGGAAACCCATACGTGTGGGTTGTGTTTTGGACTCCGGATCCTAGCCATCTGTGCCAGCCTCAGTTGGCTATTATGTCACAGATTTTATAAACTAATTTTTTGACATCCCATCCTCTAGTGTCTTTCAATCAAAAGCTAAGCAAGAACTTTAATGGTGATAAATTCACCAACATATCTGAAACTAAATCTATAACTGGAAATAAAATATGAGATGAAGCTCACAAGCCTTACATGTCCTGCATAATAGGCGCGAATCTGAAGATCTTCGTCCACTTGCACAGTCTGCCTCAGATCTACTGTGATAACTGTAGAGTAAACAGGAATAAATCAGATTAAAATGGTTTTAGAAAGATGAGAGATTGAGATAGTAATATTAGAGGTATGGTGCTTTCGGTTAGGAACCTTTTGTGTTAGCCAAAATGCAAACCAAACTACTGATAAGTATTGAAGACTCTTTTAAATGAATCAGTTTCAAAATTCACACAAAAATGCAAATCACAAAAAATTTAGTTTGTTCACATTGTCAATAAAAATAAATCAATTACGTGACATACTTTATAGACAAGAAAAGGAATATTCTTGTCATGAACTTGTTAAGAAATAACTCAGTCAACTATTTAAATGCATTACATAATGTGCAGTCCACTGACAAGCTTGACTAGATCAAATATAAGAAACTCTTCCTTGTGGAATGTCTAAACCAAAAAAATTACTTGCTATCCCAACACATAGATACTGCAAAATAAAAGAGGATCCTCCTACATTACCTTTCTTCATGCACTCGGCAATATGATCAGAAGTAAATTGCTCTTCCTCGCCACGACGATCAACCATCACTCTCCGATAATCTTCCAACATCAAAGGAGCTAAAGCTTTTGTGGGGTACTGCCAAGTAAAAAGTTACAACAATAGAATTAGAATATGGAGGCCAGCGTTTAAAATATTCAAAGCATCATCAAAATTTTGGCCAAAATCATGCTGGCTTTGGAGCTCCAGCATATTCATAAAATCTTAGTATCCATCCAATCAGCACTGACCAGGTTCAGAATAGCATCCAAATATTCAAACTAAGTTCAAACAATTTTAACAACCAATATTGCTTATGCCATAATCTTCTGGTCATTATTTCCTTCCCCAAACAAATTTCGAAACTTCAATCAAGCATACCCTGTTTTGCCAAATATTTTTCCAATCAAACCAATTTAAGGATTTTGTTTTAACCTATTAAAATTATTTGTCAAATTTTACTTTGCGGAATCCTAAACCACGGACAATTTCTTCCCCTTCCGCAAAAGTAACGTAGCGCCTTCTTGCATGAGAAGGCTTGACAATCACATTATTTCAAAAACATAGTCATCTTCCACATTCATGAAATATTGCACTGCACAAGGCACAAAAGCCTTCTCCTTCTAGTTTCTTTTCACCTCTTGATTCATATAGCCGTAGATGTCAAAATATAGTCATTTAAACTTTAGAAGTAGCCACTTGATGTCAAATGCCTAATAATTCAACTATATACTATAGGTGAAAAAAAAAAAAAACCTTCATCATACAACTCAAGCGAAAAAGAATTTCATCAAACATGTAATAAGAATACTGACAGTCATGTAGACCGGTCCGCTATACCCACAAACTTCGGTGAAGTAAGGTAATGCCCCAACATGGTCCAGGTGACTGCCAAATTTAGCAAACAGCGACACAAACATGTTAATGCCAAAAGCAATTTTCACCAAAAGAAAACTAAAAGAATTAAATAATAGTAATAATGAGGCGGGGTTCTGGTGATACAAATGAGTGATGATGATGCAAGAGAGGGCACTGTCGAAATCGCCAGAGCGGGAGATGAGACTGAAATCAGGGTACCGACGCCTGTCCAAGTAGCCCATGTGCATTCCGCAGTCAAACATGATGCGTTTCCCATTGATGGTCACCACTGCGCAGCTCTTCCCCACCTCTTGGCCAGCACCTGCAAAACGAACGCGTGGGATTGAAAAACCATTGTGCTTTTGAGACAACAGAGAAGGGGAAGGAATATGTAAGTACCTAGGACTAGAGTTTCAATGGCCATGGATGGATTTTTGTGTCTTTATGATTAGAAGCGCGGTGGCAGTGTGGCAAGGTAGATTGCACTAGGGCAGCACAGTGAACGGTGGTTTCGCGGTTCCTTTCAAGCTTTATTGACAAGTCTGGAGTAGAGAAGACTACCACGAAGGCAGATAAGAGAGTGAGAAGAGGACGAGGTACTGTGACGAACTCACGAGTTGGCGATCAAAGGATGGAGAACGACGACAAGTGCGTGAAAGGGAGGAGCCAAGGACAGTAGAACTGCTGTTGAGGGTAGAGGTGTCAAAATAGGCCCTACCCTATTGAGCCCTACTCTCAATGGTGGGGCGGTCGGGTACAATTCATTTACCGATTAAATAGATAGACTTTACATATAAAAAATAAGTTTGCAAAAAAATTTTAAAAAAATTGGACCGGCCCGTTTAAACTTGGCCCTTAATTTTTTAAATAATTTTTTTAATTTTTTAATTTTTTTGAAATATTTTAAAATTTTTTAATTTAAAAAAAATAAACGGACTAGCAGACGGCCCTTTTAGGCCCATGGACCGACCATAGACGAGCCAGACCCTAAAAATATGCATATTTTTTTGCCTGACTTGTTTAGGTCCGCGGGCCACAAACGGGCAGGCCCGCCCATTTTGATAGCGCTACTCAATGGGCTTGAAAGGGCTCCAAAAAGCCCACAGGGCTCAAAAGCCCCATAGGCAAAAAGCCTATAAGGCCTTAAGTCCACAGGGCTAGCCCATGAGCCCATCCTAAGTAAAAAAAACTAAAATTTTTCTAATTTTTTTTTGTTTTCTAGCGTTGGCCCGTTGATGCGGCCATGGGCCCACGGGCCCAAAAAAGTCCATGGGCTTGGCTCCACATCTTTTTTTTTTCTTTTCCTTTAAAAATGGCTTGCAATAACGTTATTAGCCAACTCGGGCTAACACACCTATTTTTTTTTCATTTTTATGCTTTAAAAATTGCTAGTAATAACATTATTAGCCAACTTGGGCCGACATGGCCATGAGGCGCACGAGCCCAAAAAAGCCCAGGCCTAACCCCACACCTAATTTTTTCTTTTTGTTTGTATCGTTTAAAAATGGCTAGCAATAATGTTATCGACCAGCACTGGCTGACACAGCCCATGGGGCCCACAAGCCCAAGTCCTTACACACCTAATTTTTTTTTCTTTTCTCTTTTATGCAATAAAGATGTCTAACAATAACGTTATCGATCAGCTCGGGTCAACACGGCCCATGGGCCCACAGGCCCAAAAGCCCATGGGCCTAGCCCTTGCTTTCCTTTCCAAATTCTCTTTTGTAGTATAATGTGTGTTTAGGGTGCTTCCACAACTTATAAGATACAAGTCTTTCCATTTGACATTCAAAGCTTCAAACCACCAAATTTGAAGTCTCACAAAATAAGCCAAGATCAAGTTCTAATTCCCAAGATGGTGTCCAATTGACTCGCTCAAGTTAATTTCCTCACTGGCTGGACTTGACTAATTATAATTACTTCAATATCTTTCTATCAACTTTTCCCTAAATCACGTGACACAAAAAAAAGGTAATAAATCCCACCTATTTGTCTTATATACTACTATTTATCAATTTTTGTTGGTTCTCTTGAACAAACATGATTGATGAGTTGAAGTGTTTAACCAATTTTCATCCACTTGTGCAGTTATGCCGCAATTGTGTACTAATTGTGAGAGTGGGAAATCACAGCAGTTTCCGAGTTCTTCTTACTTTCCTAGGAAAATGATTTTCATTTTTTTTTGGGTCAATTAAAAGTGATCATATCATATGGATGGTTGGACCAAAATCTGCATTATTTTCCTATATTGTAGCGGTAACACACTCTTAAAAGGGACCTTTTTTTTTCTTCACTCACCTTGCCAATTTATAAGGAGCTATCTCCCCTACTAATTGCTATCTATTTCGAAAATGACTTTACTGTAAAAAGTTGCAAGCTACTAAATACTAATTAAGATGGGTGAAAAGGAAGCTTGAACTCAATCAAGAACACCTGGGTTGGAGCAAAGAATACACCAAATTTAAAAAGTGACAAATAATAGAGGATTGATAACAGAGGTAATATTCAGTGGCATTAATTTAACATCATTTCCTAGCATTAATTCAAAATGTGGCATTAATTCAATATGAGATCAATTTCGTGGGAACACAATTTTTTTATTAAAAAAAAGAAAAAAAAAAAAGGAAGAATGGCACTTTGCAATTAAAAAGATGGTTGCTTATGATTTTTTATTTTTTTTTAATTGAAACATTTTAAATCAAACGAAAATTGAAACTATAATATACAGTTCACTAACATATACTCTTTTTTTAATCCTTTTTCTTTTAATGCTAACATATAGTCTTATTACACAGTACACACACTTGCAAATACCAAACGCCTAAATGCCCACAGAAACACGAACTAAACGTTAACACCATAACGAAACAAAATAAAAATAAAAAGAAAAAAGTTACAAATTAAGGAAACATATTTGTTCTTACATGCATGAAAACAAACAAAATGTGATTCGTCACTAGCTTCTACCCAAACGCAGCTCTAAATCAACTTCTTCGTAATTTCCACTAGCACCCGCTGAACCGCCGGCTTCTCTGGATCCCACCAAACACAAGTCTCGTACATTGGACCGCACTTCATTCATCGGAGCGCGTGCACCATTTGTCTCCATCTGGAACTCATTGCCATAATCAGTGTTGCCACTGGCGTTAGCGTTGGTGCCCATCGACTTAATTTGAAAGAAATTAGGCCCTTTCTTCTCTGGGAAAAGCATTAGGGTTTTCATAATTGGCTCAACATCACCATAATTTGAAGTGACCAAATTAGGCATAATGTTGTTGTTGTTGTTGTTGTATGAGGGAGATGCGTCATTATTATTCATGAAACTACCATTGGAGTATGCTAAATTGCTTCTCCTGATTAAGTTATAAAAGTTTGTGGATGACAAGTGATTGAAGAAGCTATTAGCATAGCTTTGAACTTGTTGTGGTGTCTTGTTAGTGAGAAAGTGCCTAGCTATTTTGGTCCAGTGCCCTGTTCCATACTTGATTAGCCCCATCATAAATAACCTATGGTAAAAAAAATATGCAAGTACACTTACCATAATCAATAATGTCTTAGCAAAATTAATGAAAGAATCAACATAATAAATAAATTAATAAGGATATCAAAATTAATAAAACTAATTAACGATGGAATGGAGAGTTGCAACCACCAACAAAACAAATGCTAGCTAGCAAGAAAGCCAGATATTTTGCCAGAATTACGTCGAAAAAATTGAAAATTTTCAATTGTCATAATGACACAACATAGTTATCAGTCATTAAATGAAAAAAGCAGTAATATCATTTTAATTTCACCAAACAACAATAAAATGATTTATAATTATGTAAAAATTACGACTATATATTTTTCTAGCCTTGTGCGGCATTGTTTCAAGTATAGTAGTATGGATCAAAATGAAGAGAATCAACTAAGACGCATTTGTTTAAGTTTTTTTAAAGTGATTAAACTGATAAAAACAATTTTTGTTTTTGAAAAACTATTCTTTTATCTTCTTGAAGAGTTGAAAATATGATTTTTCTTTGATTATAAAAAAAAATATCTAAATACACAAAAAAAAATTGTTCATTTTAGTTTAAAAAAAGCTTTTTTAATCAAATAAGCTTAAACAAACGCACTTTTTAACGTTACTATGAATTTTAATAATTAGATGAAGGGTTAAGAGAGAGGAGAGAGAGAGAGGCACAAACTCTTGGTCTCTAAGAGTCCAATGCTCCCTGAGCCTCTTATCATGAGCATGAGAAGGGAATGCATTTGCTTGATCAGGCACTGCAGCAGCTTCATGCGTGTTGTTGTTGCTGCTGATGGGTTGGAAGCTTCTAGAAGAAGTCGCAGCAGCCGCCGCCGCTGCCTGATAAGAGGGATCATAGACATGCATTGAAGAAGCTGACCAGAAATTAGTAGCTGCTTGATGTTGTGGTGGTGATTGGTGGTTAATGATGTTGGTATAATAATAAGGCAAATAATTATTTTGATGATTTTGATTTGGGTTATTATTATTTGGCCATAAGGGCGTACTAAGATTCTCAAATTGAGCTTGTTCTACGGTTGAATTGCCAGCGGCAGCAGCAGCAGCAAAATTGAGAATTCTTGGTGATGATGGCAACATGGGCGGCGGCGGCGGCGGCGGCGGCGGTGGTGGTAGTGGAAGAGGACGAGGAGAAGATCTTGTGAGATCAATGATTTCAAGAGGCATTGTTTAGAGAGAGAGGGAGAAATGAAAGAGTGAGAGAGAGAGAGAGCAGAAGAGCTAGCTAGCGGTAGGAGTGCGTAAATTGAGGATAGGTTACAGAAAACTACACTTTAGACTAAAGTGTATATATGAGATTTTGAAACTGCTTGGCCACTTTGATTTATAGAAAGAGTTTATTTATTTATTTATTTACACTCGAGGGAGTGTATATAGTCATGGATATTAAGAAACAAGTGAATGGTGGGGTCCACTCTTAAGGAAGAAACGATAAGAGAAGTGACGTTTTTTTACCACTTTTGTGGGCGTACTTTGAGGAATACCCTTAGGTGTCCTTTGATCATTAAATCATATTATTATGACAACTATTTTGAACAACTAAACTCATAAAGATATGGTACTTGTTGTAGGATCCTTCATGAGTCTCAAACAAGAATGGGGTCATGTCCTTCTGATTGATGAAGGTAAAAAGGGGCTCAAAAGATTTTCAGCCATGGCAGAATTGTTGAGAAATCTCAGAGAATTCACACAAAAAGAAGGAAAAACCTAAGAGAAAACCTGAGGAATCACCTAATGAAATATACAAATCACTATCGAGAATTAGACACATAAGAAATGTCGAGAGATCACAATGATTTCACTTCAATCTGATTGGGAACTCGAAGAGGAACTCACACGCAAGAAGCGAAGCTGAGTTTCTAACCTTCCATGGATAAAGAACTAGAGAATTGGAGCGAAAAAGAGAAATGAACAACTGATACCATAATAGAATAACAAACTTGGAAAATGATTGAATTGAATCGCTACCTGATTGCTCATTAAAGTTAGCTATATATATAAACAAGTGAGCTCAGATCGACTTTAGGTAGATCCTGTTGTAGATGATTCTACATTCTAACAAACTAACTATCAAATAATGGTTTTTAACCAACTAAGCTGTGTGAGACAACAAACTAACTGAACTAATTCTGATTAGATAGAATTATATATACACACACACACACACATGATATGTATGACTTTTATGGTTGTTTTCGTTTCTCTTTGTGAGATTTTGTTTGTAGAAGTTTTACATATGAAGAAGATATTCGAGTTTATTGTAAAAAGAAACATAATACATTCTTCAAACTGCAACAATGATACTACTGGTTTTTGATAAAGATGCTTAAACATCAAAATGAAAGTTATATTCGTATTTTATTAATATTAGATTTGATGTATTTTTTTCAATTTATAATTATTGTTAAGTTGGTCTATAAATAAAATTCTTCTCTTCTCCTCAAAGAAAAAGAAAATGAACGGTGCTTCCCTTTTGGATTTTTCTATAACTTCAAATTCAGCAACGCCTTTGGTCACTCGTGACAACTAAACTATTTAGCTAGAAACCTTGCTTTAAAACGTTTGTAATTTGATAGAAACTCTCGAGAAGATAATTAAAGAGTTTCTTTGACTCTCATATGACAAATCAATAATACTGTACCAATACAAAATGAGAACACACTTGGCACAAAACATGAATTCATATCTTCATTCTTTATGTTTAAGTTATAATATTATTTAATAAAAAATTAAATAAAATGTAAAATAAGTTACACTAGCTTTCTTTGAGGTTAAGTGATATTACACATAATACTCTAACCTACTCTAACCCTTTTATAGGGAAGGAGTACTCGTTGTCACATTCCAGAAAATATATATAATAGTTATAATATCAAATAAATCTCAATAGAATTTTGCATGTATTTTTTTTAAAGAGAAATGATTGAGTCTCCTACTTCATTAACCTAACTAACGACCTCTATGCATAACACTTGGCAACAATATATTATTTTTTGTTCCTATTTTACCCTCTAAAATTATCAAGTGTCATCATGAGGTTGTTAAGAGGATAATTAGGATAAAGAAGTAAGAGGTTTAAACATTTCTTTTTTGTAAATCGTTGGGTCTGTGTGCAATATCACCTAACGGCAGGGGAGGCCAGTGTAATTCAATCACACTATAATTTACTATTTCTTTTCTTTTTTTAAAAAAAGATTACATTTAATCCTTAACTACTTTTGTTTACACTCTCAAATAGTTATTCACTTGTACATGTGTACATGAATTAAGTAAGTGATTGAAAAACACTTTATTGCTATGACACACCACTTTTGCATCTACCATATAGTGAACAACACAATTTATATAGAACGTGCCTCATTTCGTATTTCATAACCATCACATTCTCTCTCATACATCACACGATCCTCACTCTCATCTCAAGCGTGCGTGCACACTCTATGACCAAAGCAGTTTGCATTTCTCTCTCTCGTTCTCAATTGTTCAAAAAATCAAAAAGTTCTCATTTCTCTCACTCTTTCAATACACAGTATTTTACAAAGTATCACACAAATTTTTGAATAACAACACACAAACTTTTATATGTGCATAAACAACATATACCACAATCAATTTCGAAATTTGGTAATAACATACACACACTCTTGAACATAAAAACAAAAACATTAGCACGAACTTACACAAAGAATTAACTATCATTCAAAAATTTTAGATCAACCTCACAAATCATATTTGTTCTGTCCTGTGAGAACATGGGTTACGTGCTCACGTGTCTCAAGTCACTTCTCTGCTCTAGTGGGCCTTCTTCCTCTTCTCCAATCATTGGGGGTTAGACCTGCAACTCCGACGCCCAAGTCAGAACGAATTTTAGGATATGAGGTATGGAAATTGGAACCTGAGACTGGCGTGACTTTCCCCTTTTATAGTTAGTAGGCTAGGGTTTTCATCTCTGATCAGTTTTAGGAGGTTACTCATCCCGAGTATCATAGGATTCTCCGAGCTTCCCTCCCAACGGCTTTGCCAGCCTCCGTTGTCTAGGAATTGTTTTCCTCTATCCTTCCAGTCCACGTCATTTGCACTCTCCTGGACTTGGATCCCATCTAGTGGGTCGTCTCCTTGAATTGGGCCTATTCGTAGAGCCAGACCAGTACAATATCAATCGTACAATATTTTTTTAAGAGATTAATTTACACAAACAAACAATGATGCATATGCAAACTAACAAGCAACTAATTTCTAAATTTGCTAACAACATACACAAACTCGTGGACATAAAAACACAAACATTAGCACAAAATGACACAAACATTTAAATAACATTTAGAATTTTTGGATTACTCATAATCACAAATATACACAGAATTTTACGAAGAACTACACATACTTTTATATGTATATAAACAACAAATATAACAATCAATTTCAAAATTTGGTAACATACACAGACTCTCTTTCCTATATAAGCATTTCAAAATAGATGCACAAATTTTTGTGCTCGCCTACACATACTTTTCAACCAGTAGAAACAAAAAGTAAGACGACAATGAAAACGAAAAAGACGAAAACATTGGTACTCACGTGTACAAACTTTTGAATAAGAATACGCAAGCTTTTCTTCAAAAATACACAAACTTTTGAACACCTAAAAAAATACGACAGAAACGAAAATGAAAACAAAAACTTTGAGATTCATAACATATGGTAAAGAATAAAAAACAAACAAGAAAAAATAAATGGATGTTGAAAACCTTGTTCATGCTCTGTATCATGTACTGTAAACAAAAAAGAAGAAAAAGAAATATGTCGAAGGACAAAGAAGAACAAATCAAAACGAGCGTGATAGTCACAACATACGGAAGAAGAAGGGGAGGAGGAGGAGGGAGGAACAGAAAGAATATGAAAAAAAAAATGCAGAAGAAGTGGTGCGCGGGAGGGAGATAGAGAAAAGAAGAGAGAGAAATATGAGAGTTAATGTGTAATATGTTGGTGGTTGTAAGGTGGATGCAAATTAGATGTACACACAATAATTTTGAAAAAACAAAACATAAATGTTAGAGAAACTTAAAAGTATTTTACAAAATTATCATTAACTAATACTCAATCCTCTCTCTTAATTATCTCATACTTTCTCTTCATTTTCACACTTACCCATGTGTGAGTCTTCATGAACTATTTTTCTCTTATTTTGTTACATATTGATGTATGCGTTTCTAGAATTAGAATATTTTACGCGCCCAATTGCATGAAATATAATACTGCATCTGTTCTATAGTATTTGTCACATTTTAAATTTGATATCGTCTTAAATTAATGTATATGATCAATTAATTTAATCAAATATATGTTGATTTAGGAATACACCAAGTTTAAAATGTGTGAAATAGCATGAAAAATGAGGAGTAAATGTTGAAGACGTAGATACTGTTCAATGACATTTAACATCATTTGTTTGCTTCAATTCAATATGAGATCAATTCCATGCAATAAAAAAAATGGTTGCTTATGATTTTTNATATATATATATATATATATATATATATATATATTCTTTTAAAAAAAGTTGCAAATTAAGGAGACATATTTGTTCATAAATGCATGAAAACAAAAAGTATGAGGTCCTCGTTGGCTTCTACCCAAACGGAGCTCCAGATCAACTTCATTATAATTTTCACTAGGACCTATTGAACCGCCGGCTTCTCTGGATCCCACCAAGTACAAGTCTTGTGCATTGGACTGCACTTCATTCATCACTATGCGCACACCATTTGTCTCCATCTGGAACCCATTACCATAATCAACATTGGCTTTAATGATGGTGCTAATAGCTTCCGTAATATTGGGCTGAAACCGAAAGACATTAGGCTCTTTCTTCTCTGAAAAAAAGCATTAGGGTTTTCTTAATTGGGTCACCATCACCATAATTTGTAGTGGCAAAATTAGGCATCATGATGTTGTTGTATGGGGGAGATGCACCATTATTATTCATGAAACTAGCATTAGAGTTATATGCTAAATTGCTTCTCCTAATCAAGATATTAAAGTTTGTGGATGACAAGTGCTGAAAGAAGTTCTTTAGTATAGCTTTGAACTTGTTGTGGTGTCTTGTGCCTAGCTATTTTGATCCAATGCCCTGTTCCACACTTGATTAGCCCATCATAAATAGCTTATATGATCAAAAAAATTCAAGTACCATAATCAATAATGTCTTAGAAAAGTGAAAGAATAAAAGTAATCATAAATTAATAAGGATATCAAAATTAATAACACTAATTAATGGAGTGGAGAGATGCAAACAAAAAAAAATGCCAGCTAGAATGTCATAATTACACTGAAATTTTTTTCTAGAATTCAATTGTCATAATTACACAACACAAGTATCGGTCGATGAATAAATGAGTAATATCATTTTAATTTCATCAAATAATAATAAAATGATGGTTTCTCCTCCTGTACTGATCCAATTTAATAGGTATTGATACCCTATTTACGTGTCATTAAATGGTTGATTAATAAATTTAAAAATTTTAAATTTTAAAAAAAATTAAAATAAGAATAATCTGCATTGCATCTAAATGTAACAATTGAGGTCAGGATATTAGTATCCCATATTATGACTAAGGTACTAGAGCAATTCCCTAAAATGATTTATGTGAAAATTACGACCATATATTTTTCAGCTTGTGTGCGGCAGTGTTTCAAGTATAATAGTATAGACCAAAATGAAGAGAATCAACTCAGACGAGTTTGTTTCAGTTTCTTTTTTCTTCTAAAAAGGTATTCTATTTAGTTTCTTGAAGAGTTAAAAATGTAATTTTTCTTTTAACTTTGATTTTTTTAAAAAAAAAAATCTAAATACACGAAAATCGTTCTTTTAAAAGAATAATCAAATAAGGTGCAACAAATGCACACTTAACGCTATTATGAATTTAATAATTAGATGAAAGGTTGAGAGAGAGAGAGGCATAAACTCTTGGTCTCTTACGAGTCCAAGGCTCCCTGAGCCTCGTATCATGAGGATGAGAAAGGAATGCATTTACTTGATTAGTCATTGAAACTTCATGCATGTTGTTGTTAATCGGTTGGAAGCTTCTAGAAGAAGCCGCAGTAGCCGCCTTCACCGCCTGATAAGAGCGATCGTAGATTTGCATTGAAGAAGTTGGCCACAAAGTAGCAGCTTCTTGTTGTTGTGATTGGTGGTTAATAATGTTGGAATAATAATAAGGCAAATAATTATTATTAGGAATATTTGGGTTATTATTATTATTAGGCATACCAAGATTCTCAAATTGAGCTTGTTCTACCGCAGCAAAATTGAGGATTCTTGGTAATGATGGCAACACGGATTGTGGTTATGGTGGTGGTAGAGGTGGAGGAGAATAGCCTATGAAATCAATAATTTCAAGAGGCATTGTTTAGAGAGAGAGAGTATTGAGAGTGTGAATTGAGATAGAGAGAGAGAGCAAGAAGAGCTAGCTAGCACAGCGAGTGCATAAATTAAGGATACATTACTGAAACTCTACTTTGGACTAAAGTCGACATGAGACTTTGAAACTACTTGGCCTCTTTGATTTATAGAATGGGTTTTTTTTTTTTTTCAACTGGGAGAGTGTATATATTCATGGACCCTAAGAAAGAAGTGAATGGTAGGGTCCACCCTTAAGGAAGAAATGATAAGAGAAGTGACATTTTTATTTTTTTTAGACATAATTTAAGGAATACATTTAGGTGTCATTTGATCATTGAGTCATATTATTATAACAATTATTTTGAATAGTCATACTCATATGTGTGGGCCTCATGCATAGTGGGATCCATCATGAGTCCACATTTTTGTGAGTATAATTATTCAAAAGATGTCCAAAGTGATTTTTTAATATCATTTCTCTTAATTATTTGGTTGACAGTGGGTAAACACTTCTCTCAAACATTTAAGTGGCATCTAAGAGTGTTTTATTATAAAAAAAATCTAAAAAAATGGTACAAATAAATGGACTCCCCTTATTTGTTTATTGATATCTATGACTATGTACACTTTATCATGTATGAATTTTAACGTAACTCTTTATAGAACTTTGAAGGCTACACCTAACTTACCAAAATGTCCATGAAAAAATAGGGAATAGATCATCTCAATGATTTGTTGTGAGTTGTTGTCAAGTGTAATCTCTCACCATTAATTGAGATAGTGAGATCCACACATGATATAAATAATAAAGAAATTGACGACGAGATATCACACTTAACAACAAATCAAACTGAGAGGATCTATTTTCAAAAAAAAAATGTTCCCTTTTAAATAATTTGTTCTTCTCATTCAGATAACTTTAGACTAATATTATTATTTGTACATCAAGGATTCACCTGTAATGGGCCCATTATGCTTGGGCAAAGTTATTCGATGTCTTGAAGATCCTCCATAGTCGCTGTTCAAGGGGTGCCTCTTTGGCCTGTGACTTTGGCGTTTCTTTATGCCTCCAGATTAGTGTTGTGTCTTCGGGTATCGTCTAGTGCCCTCGAATTCTCTGTTGCTACTTCATCATTGCAGTAGTCGTTGTGTTTCCAAGATCATCACTCTATCTTTGATACTGACACTCTTCTACCCTTTACAGCTACCATTTCTTCCTCCGCCTGCTACAACCTCCTTACTCCTAGCCTGGAAGGGCCACTAATCGCCATGACATGGTTCTTTTCCAAGCGTGACTGATGACCCAACCTCCTTATGTTTGTGAGATTTTAAGATGGACTCAGAAAATATTGTAAAGAAATAATAAGATGCCGAGAAGGGTAAACAATAAATTTTTTTGTATTAGTGAATGTTATGTCACTTACAAGGAAATAATTAGGAACATAATAAAAAATACAAAAACAGAATCAATTTAAATATTAAATTAAATCAGTCTAAATCAATTAAAGATATAATACTAATATTATTTTATTCTAATAAATATTTTAACAATTTTAACGTTAGGTGATTCCTTTTCCAAAACTTTTAGTTTTTCGATCATATGTCTATTCATAATTCTTAGCAGATATCGAAAGAATAAATTGAATCTCAAAGAAAGAAATTTGATTTGAAAGAAAACCTCGTTTAGGTTTTGGTAGTTAGAGACTCCCCCTGAAATGAATATTGATGATAAAACACACTTTGAACTAACAATGGCGCTGTCATCACTTAAATTCTAGAATAGTAAGAAAATGTGTCAATATGCCAATGGTGCCTTTCAACAACTAAAGATTAGCAATTGATGAAGAAGGTTTTGAAAGACCCTGTAGAAAATTTGTCTTTCTCCTTATCCTTATTTAGCTTTTGTTTAGGTCTGGGAGACCCTCATTAATGTCAGTATGACTTTTTATGCTTATTGGTAATTGTGCGTTTGAACTATGGTCCTTCTAGACAACTTCATTTTTTTAATAAAATAAGTATGAGAAAAGCTAATAAATATTGTAAGGACACTTGAAAAGATGATAAAAGTGGAATGTTTTGAGTTTTTACATGTTTTCAATGCATTAAAAACTTGTTGATTTTAGTTTTCTCATATAATATTTCCTTTTCTTACTTTCTTAACCAACGTTCTAGTTAGCAAAACCCGATAAATATTATTTTCTTTGTAAAAAAGGGCTCAGGAGATACATTCTTTTATATATGCTTATAATTGATTTTTTTCCATGTTTTTAATTGTGGTTATAATTTTGCATCAATTATAACTTGCAATTGATTACGAAAAGAAAACTCTTTTTTTTTGTTTGCTCACCCAGTTCCAAGGCTTCGCCCTGATTAATCTGGGCGATCCGAGTCGCGCACCTGGCTGTGATCGGTGAGTCTCCCAGTAGGGATAACTGTCTACACAAGATTCGAACCCGAGATCTGCTTAAGTGATACCAAACCGTTTACCATTCAGACTAACCCCGCTGTTATACCAAAAGAAAACTTGCAACAAGGTATAGTTGCCCGGCCATTTAGCTCAACTTGACCACCCTATGATATTTTGTCTTTGTTTGATTGTTGATTCTCATGGTTGAATGAATTATTCCTTGTTCACATCAAAAGAAGTAGAAATACTATAGATGGAGATCCATAAGACCTTGACCCATCCACTACAACTAAATACTTTATGCCTCTTCTTGTAAAGTGTATAATAATATTCTTGCACATCCACTACTCTTGATTTTCACACGTGAGATATTACTAACATTACTCATTACTTTAACATCCTTAAAGATCTAACTACTTAATGCTTTCTCTTCCTCTAATCTAAAATTTATGAAAGAGTGACCCAAAAAAAATGTTATTAATAATCATCTCATTTTTCCCATTCATGGTCATAATCATATTCGGGATATATAATATATATATATATATATATATATATATATTATGAATATTAAATATCATTACCAATTGCTTCAAATTATACTTTGCTCAATTTTATTTGTCACTTTAAAAATAAAAATATGGTCCATAATATTTGTCGTATATTTTGACATATCAACAAGGCATCTCTAATAGTTAATTTTTCGGTTTTATCATATTTGCAATTTATGGTGTCTTTGGCAAAAATATATATATAAAGGAGAATTAATTTTTTATGTCTTAATTTTTGTGCATTATGATAAAATTACAAATAAAAAAGATCGACAAGAGTATTTCATAAAAAACGAATATAATTAGCTGATTGAATCCTACATTTTCCATTCCTTAATAAAGATATATCATTTGACCATAGCTAGATTTTAACACTCGTTGCAAAAATCAATTAAAAGTAATTAAAGGGCCTTCGTTCTACAACTTAGGGTGAGACAGGGTAACATGGACATTGGTTCCTTAACAAGTTGTCTCAAGTTTGACCATGTGAATAGAAAAAAATTTCACTAGAGGATTCTTACTCCTTATAAGAGGATTTGCAGTTAGGTCGGACCAAATTAATCAATTTTAGGACACAAATATCATTAGTTTAATTGAGACAAAAAAGGTCTTTGTACTTTATCTGAATAAACTATAATACTCCACCCGTTCATAATTACTATTATTTAATTGGCCAAATTTTTTTTTTCACATTATCTATCACTCTTATTTTTAAAGGTAAAATTCATTGTTAAGTTTTTTAATCACCCCCCTTATATTTTAGTTTTGAAATTCTCATTTCATCGTCGAACAATTTTAACCAAATTAAATAAAAATACTTTAATAAACTTTTTCCTTAAATTATTTTTTATTTTAAAGTTCATAATATACTCCCATACCTATGTGACCAGGTAATTAAGAACCAGGGGGAGTAATTTTTTAAGTTTGCCTACGTATACACATTAAAAAAAAACCAGTCAATGGGCATTTAAGATCATAGTTTTTAGTGTGAGAATAATGAATTTATTTCAGCAAAAGAAAAACTAATGTAATTATGAGGGAAAAATTGTAATCACCAGAGTTGGTGATGCAATAAACTAAAAATCATGAAGAGAAAATAAAGATGGAAAGTGACAGAGAGAAGAAAACCGAAGAAGATAAAGACATAGAAGTAAACAAGTGGAGATTGAGAAAGTAACGATTCTTTTGCATCGGTCGTGTAAACTGCCGGAAACATTGCATGCATTCTCACATAAACCAACATATACGTTCTTGTATTATTCCGCAACCTCTCTTTTTTCCGATCAAATATATATTTACCCTATCCATTTTAATTTAATTGTCTATTTTTTTTAAAATTTAAGGGTTTTAAAATAGAGTTTAATTTCTTTACAATAAGGGGTTAATTTTGGTACATCATAAAAATACCACAGTGTTAATTTAAGATTTAATTAAGTGTCTCATTAACTCAAATTACTCATTGTTCTAAATTTGTGATTGAATTTCAACTGTTTAAATAAGGTACTAGCACCTTCATAAAATCTTGGGTACCAAAAGAAGAATCATGTAGTAATAATGTAAAAAAAATTTACATTCATTGTCATCTAATCAAATCTTGACACACAAGAAAAAATAATTAATTCTTTCACTCACTACTTTAAAAGTCAAGAATATGAAATACTTTTAATAACGTTATAAAAGACTTTACACTACTACTAATACATAGCAATTTTCAAAATATTCATCCAATTCAATATTAATATTAGGGTTTAGCTAGTTAAGAAAGTATAAATAAATTTGTATTGAAAAATGTAAAACTTGTGTGTTTTCAAGAACATTAGATGTTTTATAAACGTAAAATTTACTACTTAAAAAATCACGCATATAAAATACTTTAAATAACATTATAAAAAATTTTACAGTATTAGTAATACATAGTAATTTTCAAAATATTCATCCAATTCACTATTAATATTAGGGTTTAGCTAGTTAAAAAAAATATAAATTAGTATTGGAAAATGCAAAACTTGTGTGTTTTTAAGAATAGTGAATGTTTTATAAATTTAAAACTTACTATTTATGTTCTCTTTTATCTATCCAATTTTGACTTTTTAAGATTTTAAAATATCTGTTTATTTGTGATATTTAAGTGCAATTATTTCTTTTTTTTCCATTTATACCCTAATTATAGTAAAACATTTATTAGTATAGTTGATGCAAGGAGAATAATAATTATATTAAAAATAAAAAAATTATATTTTTATATAGGAATAATTTTATCAATTCATATTATTTTATACACTTATGAAGATTTTTTTCCTTCTTATTATTTGGTTTTGAACTGATAAAACAGAAGGAAATTAAGAAGAAAGAAGTAATAGTATAAGACATTGATTGGAGAAAGCAATAATATTAAAGCAGTATTAGTTCAAGGTCAATCTATGTTTAATGTAACTTGGAGTTGGAAGTATAAAATTTAATTTTCGCGCGTACTAGTCGGGTGTATAATTAATGTTGTCTGGCAAGAAAAGAAATCTTAAATGTCCCCCCTCATTTCATTCATTAACTCATTTAATATTTGAATGATGCAATTAATCTGATCTATTAATCGGTTACTCTGTAATAGTAATGAGTATTAAACGTCAATAAATTTTCTCATGTAAATTTTTTATATGATAAAAATGTATGATTTTTTTAGTTAATTTTTTATTATTTATTTAAGCACATATAAGTTATACTTAACAATAAAAGATCACATATAATATTTTCATATAAAAAAAATTTAATAATAACAATTATTATTATCATTATTATATTATTATTATAATAATAAGATATTTTCATTCTTTTATCTTTTTTACATTAAATCATGTTACAAACGATACAATTCTTGTTACGAAAAAAAGGACTAAAATAAATAATGGTAAACTGTATTATTAATAAAACTTATATTGTTGTCTCTCATACGCGATACATGATTAAGTTATATTAATTAAACTCATTAATTAATGTGTAACATGAGATAACCTACTAACAAAAAAAACATGAGATGATCTTAATATGTCACAAAATAAACAAAATTATGTATTATTCTTACCAATATTGAATTATTACAAGAATTAGAAGAACTAAAATGAAGGTATAACGGATCGTGGCAAGCCAAGTTTTGCTCCTATCATAGTGACCATCTTTATGTTCTAAAATAGTAAAATTTAATCGTGGCATCTTCCCACTCACACAAATGTGCAAAGATTGCGTTTGTGCAATTAGTCTCATGAACAAATTAAGTAAGCACCATGCTTCCAAGAAATTTGGGTTGACATTGTTTCATTATTTGACCTTTCAATTAATTAAGCAAATTCTCACTTTAAACAAATTCATTGCCACTTCTTCCCTAGACATCACTAGTTGATGGAATAATAAGTGTGACATAGAAAACTGTTCAATCTAGAGTTATGCACTATGCAAGTATAGATCTTGGAAAGAGTTCAAGGAATTTTATTTGAGTACGTACAAAAAACACAAGTGATTGAAATTGATCTTTGATCTTGGGTCTTTTTTCGGCTACATTGTTCTTAATTAGCCAAGAAAAAGAACAATGAGGGAGGTTGTAGTTGTTGCAATGGCTGCTACACTTGGGAATCTCCTGGTTGGATGGGATAGTTCAACCATTGCAGGTTTGTGAAATTATTAATTTTTATTTTATTTATTTTAGTTTAATTTCCTTCTTTAATTTGTTGTGTAATTGTATTGCCTATTGTAACTGCTATGATCATAGACGTCTAATTCGCTTATATATATATAGATCATACATTCATATGATACTCCATCTAATCCACAATCCACTAGGATTGATACAATGATGATGAGTTTGAGTAGTATGCATGAGATCTTAAATTTAAATATTAACAAATATAATTTTCGAAATATTAAAAAAATATAATACTCCATTTATTTTATAATATAACAAAACTAATTCATTCTTAGATTAATGTATCTAATCAATTAAATATTTAGGTATATTGATGTAAGAATATACCAATTTTATTAAGTGACAGATATTGTAGATTTGAGGGAGTATCTTCTTTTCACAACATTCCTTGTAATAAAATTTTCGTTATTTAGTATTTCATTAGCAAAAATGGTACAAAATTAGAGAAAATGTAACCAGAATTCACGATGATTTTTTTTAGATAAAATGCATCGGTATTACTCACTTGTTCATCCAACCGTCAACAATCATGCAATTATGACAAAACTGATTGTATAAAACTATAAAAACATATAGCCAGATCTTTGATAGGAATCATAGTAGATGTTAGATAAAATGAAGTGGTATCACTCACTTGTTGATTTAGGGTTTGGTAACCATGCCACATAAATTATAATAACTAAGGTAGTGTTTAATTTTTATCTTGACAAAAAAGACGCAAATAATAGTGGTTGGCAGGGGGCATGAGCTACATCAAACAAGAGTTCAACTTGGAATCGGACCCAACACTAGAGGGACTAATTGTGTCCACATCATTCCTCACCGGAACCTTTGTGACCGTGTTCTCCGGCACGGTCTCCGACATGCTCGGGCGGCGCCCCATGCTCATAACATCCTCAATAATGTTCTTCTTCAGTGGCCTAGTCATGCTGTGGGCCCCAAACGTCCCCGCCGTCCTCTTCTCCCGGCTATTGGACGGTGTCGCCATCGCGCTGGCGATCACGCTCACGCCGCTCTACATCTCCGAGATCGCGCCGCCGGAGATAAGGGGATTGCTCAACACTCTGCCACAGTTCTCTTGTTCTGGGGGAATGTTTGTGGCTTATATTATGGTTTTCTCAATGTCTTTGGGGGAGGATGCTAGTTGGAGGGCGATGCTTGGTGTTGTTTCAATTCCTTCTGTTGCTTATTTCTTCTTGGCTCTCTTGTATTTGCCTGAGTCTCCACCTTGGCTTGTCAGTAAAGGTAGGATTCATGAGGCTAAGAGGGTGCTGCAGAGGATTAGAGGTCTTGAAGATGTTTCAGGTTTTGATCTTCCTGCTAAACTTTATTTTTTATCTTACCTTATTTGGTATACTCACCATAAAATTATATTTTTGTTGACTTCATTCAACATACACTCACTTTTGAATCCCACCTAACTTTGGTTATTATTAATGTGTTTCTGTATGAGATTGAATCCGACCAACTTTATTATTAGAATGTGTCTATATACTAGGGGTTAGATTTACATATATACACAAATTTTTCATATGGACACATACTAATTTGAAAAATTTTGCTTTGATGATCTATATATATATATAGGTGAATTGGCTTTATTGGCTGAGGGAATGAGCCCTGGTGGAGAATCCACCACCATAGAGGACTACGTAGTAACCCCAGCCATTGACCAAGAAGCTTCAGGCAAAGATATGATAAAGCTGTATGGACCCAACCAAGGTGGCGTCTCAATGCTTGCTCAACCAGCGAGCGGATCACAAGGGAGCATGATATCAAGGAGCATGCTAACATTGTCCCGCCAAGGAAGCCTTGTTGCCCAAGCTGCCTCTAACCTCAAGGACCCTATTGTGAACCTCTTCGGGAGCATGCATGATGGTGTTGGTGTTGGTGTTGGTGTTGGTGTTGGTAGTGAGCTTGGTTCTGGTGCTAGGCTTGTTGGTGATAATATTCAAAGCCCTTTTGGTACCAATGATAACTTGCATACTCCACTACTTCTCTCGCGCCAAGGTAGGTTGTGTTGGAGTTTTTCGAATAATCCATCAAGTTTGTCTTCAAGGCTGGTAATGTCTATCAAGTTTGTCTGTAAGTTATGAAAAACATCAAATTGATTTTTAACATTGTCAAAAGTCAATTAAATCAGTCATTTGACATTGGTCAAATTAGTCATTCTTAGATACTAATTTAATCGACTTTTGACAATGTTGAGGATGAATTTGATATTTTCCATAATTTAAGGATGAACTTGACGAATGTTGTCAATCTTAAGAATGCATATTTTGGTGGTTTACTCAATTTTTTCTTCTAAGCATTGGGTCTTGGATTGAATAATGAGTTTAGGGTTTAGGACTAGTTGATATATAGTTGACGTTTAAAATGTTGAATTTGACTATTCGATTTAGGGTTCTGGTGGGATAATTAGTTTAATCAGGGCCTTAAGAGATGAAAAAATTTGAGACAAAAAATCTTATATAAAAAGTAATTTATGAGTAAGTTATCGTATATTTCAGTATGCAATAATAAAAGTTATTATTTTGAATTTACGAAAAAGTGCAAGAAAAATAAATGTTTTAAAAGTAAAGGTGCATTTTTTTTCGACTTTGAAAAAGTGGTTAAAAAATTAATTTATTTTATGGAGTTAGTAAAGCTAAAAGCAGATTTTTCAAAAAAAAAAAAATCAAATTATTGTAAAAAAAAATAATCCAAATAAATAAAAACAGAGTTTTTAGTTAAAAATGTGATTTTTCTTATAAAAAGTATTAAAAATGGCTTATCATAAGGCGGTAAGTTGTATATTCAATATGATCCAAACCAATGCAATGTGATTTTTTGATTTTTGAAAAGTCTTTTTTAAAATGGAAAGTAACAATTATCCAAACATACCCTTTAGGTATAAATTGGATTACTTGACCAAAATGTTGAACCTTCTTGTTTTGTCCAACCAATTCACACCTTTATAATCCCTTTTCTTTGCTTTAACCAGCTCATAACAAGATATATTTTGATAAATGTTAATTGTACTCATTGTTTATAGACTAACATGTCATATAATTCATCTATCAACCATTAGATAAGATCTCATTAAAGCGTGAGTCCCACTAAAATTACATTTAGTGGTGAATGAATTGAGTTTGTACAATATCCCACAAACAATGAATACACGCACACAACTGAGACCTTTTATATCTCACTCACACTAGATGTGCATTTTCCAAACAGGTAGCAGTAGTAATGTGGATAAGGACAAGGTCTCTGGCAGCGGCAGCGGCGGGAGCAGCAGGAGGGGTACCATGACCAATTTGGTGTCAGGTGTAGAAACCCCAAACAAGATCACAGACATTGGTGGTGGCTGGCAACTGGCGTATAAATCATCAGACCAAGGTGGGAAAAAGGAAGGGCTCCAAAGGGTGTATCTTCATGCAGACACTGCTACTGCCACGTCAGCAGGGTCCCGCTTCGGTTCCAACTCTGGATATGAGTTGAACGCAGCTGCACTTGTTAGCAATTCGGCTCTCATCAGTGCTAAGGATAACACCATCAAGCCAGAAGTTGCTGCTAAGCGTGCTGCCTGGGGTGCTTTGCTGGAGCCAGGTGTCAAGCGCGCCTTGGTTGTCGGAGTTGGACTTCAAGTTCTTCAGCAGGTACAACTAACTAACTAACTAACTAACTGTTTTCAAGTCCTTCTGAACTTCTGCATAACGTAAGGTTGTTGTTGCCTTGTGACATAGCGATCATATGTTCAAATCTTAGAAATAACTTTCTTCTCTTGTAAGAATACTCTAGTGTGTGTATGCAAGAACGAATGAAAGTTAAGATTTAGAGATACTTTAGAATGATCCCAGTATACGAGTACTTATGGATACTCTTAGCTGTGAGAGATTGTGAGAGTGACATGTGTAAGTAGAAAAGGTTTTAGAATGTCTGTACCCTAATGTAATCATTTGAGATGAATGAATTAGAGAATAAAATGCTTACCCATTTTGTTTTCTTATCTTTTTACCTTAGTTTAAGAATTTAAGGTTAATTTCGCTAACATAAGGTTGCATAGAGCATACATTTACTTTTCCTTGACATCAAAAAATTATTGAAGAATCATGGAGCACTAAAATAGATTATACTCTATCTAATAATAGAGTAACATTTCAGTTTTGATTATTGGTAAGACCCACACTACAATTCACCTTATGCTATATAGCCATGCAATCATTTCACTCCCTAACCCCACCCACCAGATAAGAGCATCGTCTACGGAGGTTATTGTTATTTATGTTGTTGGTGATTCCTATACTATGCAGGCTGCTGGCATAAATGGATTCCTATACTATGCTCCCCAAATACTTGAGCAAGGAGGAGTTGGGGCTCTTCTTTCAAGCTTGGGCATTAATTCAAGATCTGCTTCTTTACTTGTTAATGTCATTATAACATTCTCTATGCTCCCTTGCATAGCTATTTCCATGAGACTCATGGATATTGCAGGCAGAAGGTATGTTTAAGTTTTAAAACTATGATGCATCTTCAATTTCCTTCTAGTCTTGTTGTCTCATTTGAACTTAAGGGTTACAATTTCTGCAAGGTCCACTAATTTCCATGGCCACAAGTGGTTCATTCTTCTTGTAATGTAGATGTTGTCCCCCTTAGTGCAACTTTTGCTATTTGAGTGCTTCTATCTACAAATTTCAATGATGTGTATTGAAATTGTAACTCACTATATTATCTAAGGATAGATACACCCTTGTAATTCTAGAGTTTGTCTTTTTCTTTTCAATAATATGACGAGGTAGTACCTATTATAAAAATGTCGAATGATTTGTGTATGGGTAGAAAATGTTGGTAAAGACCCAAATAAAAAGAGTATATCAGATGAAAATAGTTTGATGACTAGAAGTAGAAGGAGAGTTAAAAAAACCTAATAAGTATTAAAAGAGATTTAAATTTTAATGGTCTGAATAAAATGTTATTTATGACAACATATTAATAGTGTTGTCTAATCTATAAATCAACCCTACGTTCAATAGTGGTTGTTATCTCAATAATATGAGTACTTGGGCATTATTTGTTGAAAAATGATACATGACGACCATTTGAGATAATTTTGTGACAACTATACTCATAAAAGTATGGAGTTCACCATGGTGAGACCCACAAAGATTCCACATCTTTGTGAGTGTGACTGTTCCAAATGATTATCACCGTAACATTACTTTTGTTTGTTACCTTATATGACAAAAATCAAAGCAAATATTTGACACAAAATGCAACAATTCATGACAATGACACATTGCGTATTATTTCTCACTGCAGGTCACTATTGCTGTACACAATCCCAATCTTGATAGTGTCTCTCGTGATACTAGTACTTAGGGACTCATTCCAGATGAGCTCTGTCCTCAATGCAGCAACCACAGCCGTATGTGTTATTGTCTATGAGAGCATCTTCTGCATGGGGCTTGGTGTGATCCCAAACATCCTGTGCTCAGAGATCTTCCCAACAAGTGTCAGAGGAATATGCATCTCCATATGTTCCCTCACATTTTGGATTTGCACCTTGATTGTCACCTCCTTATTCCCATTCTTGCTCCACCTCCTCGGCCTCACCGGGGTCTTTGCTTTGTTTGTTGCTGGCTGCATCATTTCATGGATATTTGTTTACATGAAGGTCCCTGAGACAAAGGGCGTGCCTTTGGAAGTCATCATTGAGTTCTTTGCTATCGGTGCGAAGCCCGGAGTTGATCTAGCAAACTTGTGAAGCCAAAGTTAAATGGTCATTTTTGATACGAGAAATTGTGTGGTCATGGAACACTAAGAAAATTGTGCTCTGTCTAATGATAAAATGACATTTCAGATAAAATTAAAGTCCTACTATTAACAGAATCTGAAATGTTATATATTATTGAGTAGAGTACAATCTACTTTGGTGCTCTATGACCCCGTAAATAATTTCTCTTTTGATACCTTCATCATCACAAGGAGTAGAGTAGAAGCAGCAGAAGCATTTGTCATTGATAAACTTTTTTGAATCTAAGATTGGTTTTGATTCCCCTCCGAAAATTTTCCCATTGGTGGAATATGGAAGATTGAAACTATTTGCTGTCTGAAATCTGAATACATGGGCAAGTTTCCGTTTTTGTCCTCTGAAAAAGGAGTACAATAATAATGTAATAAAAGAATTTAGACCCGGTGTAATTAGACTTTTAAAGTATCTGTTCCTTACCCTTGTAGTTTTTGCTATACTTTTTCTAAGTAGACATATGTTCTAATAAATGGTTGATTGGTTGTTTGGTTCAAAAAAATGTATAAGGGGGGTGAGGTCTCTGCACTAGTATATGTTGGTCCAAGAATTAACAAGAAAAACAAAGTCATTTTCACATTAGAGATTCTTGCATTCGGAAATGTTTATTTGTAAAGAAGAATGGTTTTTTAGTTATCTATTGCACCCAAACTATCCAGTTAGAAGTACAAATACTTCAAAGTACTCATTTTGTATCAAAGGATACTCCTAAATGTAGTATAAATACTTCAAGATACGTTTTTTTTTTCAAAAAAAAAAAAATTTGATTGCATTTTCACTACTCAAAATAGGGACATCTAGATAGCAGTGTGTTAAAAACGAGCATTCCACATAATTCATGTTCTATTGGTACAAGTTCAATTTCAACTGTACAACATTTTTGTAGTAAAGAACACAGTCACCAAAGGCTGCATTAACAGGCCCTAAAATCCCACGTACGAGAATGGTGCTCCTTCCTAAAAACATACAACATGTATCAAGACCTGGCTCAATGACTTCCATTGATTTACCCAACATTGCCATCATTAGCACGTGTATCCTGTAAAATGGCATTATGTGAGAAAATACAACGACTAACAACAACAATTAAACCTTGTCCCACTAGGTAAGGTCGACTACATAGATTAGTCACAGTGTTCTACCATACCAACGCAAATTCTATCGATTATAGTTTTGATTGAGCAGCCAATATGAGTCTTCTAATATATGTAGATCATAGAGACTACTCCCTCCATCCACTATTAGTTGTCACTTTTGCCTTTTCAAATTCATTACTAACTCAATGTATCTAAATGCAAATTGCATCCAAATACATTGAGTTAATAATGAATCTAAAAAGTCAAAAATGACAACTAACAATAGACAGACAGAGTAATTATAAAGGAGCATCCGCAAGGTTCCTCACAAAACCCAAGAGTATATAACAAAATAAAGATCTTAGTGAGGAGGATTACCATTGGAGTGAGGATTGCAGTGAGCTCCGGCGTCATGAGTGGGGTAGCAACATTTTTGAGGATTAGAGACACAACCTTCTGAAATTCAAGTCTAGTCTTGGTCTCTCTTTCCAGTTGTGCTCGTAGATCTATAACTTCCTGTTGCATCTTAAGAAAGGAGGCACTGTCAGGTCCAAATACTTGTGATTTGCATGGTCCTAAACCCAAACCTCTGAGCCTGCCTGAATGCTCCTTTCCCAGCACCTGGCCAAGCGAATCATTTGGTGCAATTGCTGGTGAACAGTTCCCTTCACTCTCAACGTGAATAATTTTTTCCTGTTGTCAACATTTAGACATTAGTGTTAAGCAAGAAACCAATTAATACAAATAAAACCAGCCTAACTCAAAAATGCAAATGAAAAGCGGAAACAAAAACTGCATGTTCTTCAACAGGTTAAAGTAACACTAATCATCACAGCCAGTAAGAAGTGTCAAAAGCATAAATATTAAAGCACACAAAACCAACACCATGCATTGGATCATCTACCACTGTATCTCCTAGAAAATATGATCATACCAATTTATAAGTTCTGCAAGAAATCTTACACAAATAGCTTGGGTCGCATTATTTGGATATGATCCATCAGGATTAGCATGTGTGGCAACAAATACCTTCCCCCTACTAACAGGCTCTCCAACTTCAACTTCCTACACATTTTCAATATACTCATTAATCATTATATCTAATGAAAATTAAAACAACAGAAAAATAAATGGTAACCGGTTAAACTATCACCATCTCATATCGTTTCCTTGCTAATGTCTTCGATCCTCCTCGATGCACAACTATTAGTTTCTCTCGACTTTCTGCATTTCGTTTGCACATTTTCTGCAATGTACACACACAAAATGTGATCATTGTGAAATAATAGTGTCATATAAATCATATAATTGATTTACTTACCAGAGTTTTCGGATCCAAGCGATACTCGATAAATTGAATCCATTGATCTCGATTTATATCTGGCGGATGATTAGCATAGTTCTCTTCTCTGCTGAGTTTTGGATCATAATATCTATGAAAAACCTCTGATCGATTCTCCTTCCACTTTTCCCCAATCCGTTTTATGATGATCTTCTTCACTCTATCATCATCTATAATGAACTTCTCCTTACAGTTGACGAGAAAAGACCATTGAAATAGTTTCAGGTTTTATGAAGTTTAAACCAAAAACCCTTGAAAAAATTATCATCCAAACTTGGTTTTACCTTTATCTTGCTATTATAAATCTCCTCCTTATAACTGTCAGGAACTTTCGACCAAGACTTGTAACAAATAGGAAAAGTAGCAAAATTGGCTCCCAATTGTCCAAGAGCTTGTCCTAAGAGGCCACCTGCCTCACCAACTGGTTGTTTACAATCATTAAGTGGCAACACCACTTTAGTGCCATCAGGAAGGTCCCAAAGATCCTTTAATTTCAAATATGCTTCTTCTGTAACTCCTGAAGCATCTGTGAGCAATATTTGTTAGAAACATCAAATTAGAAAAGAGCACATGATATGCACACAAATTACCTTTTACATCAACAGTCCAATATCTATTGCTTTGGCGGCCGCGAGGCTGAGTTTGGGTGACTGGCAGCGATTGGGAAGGAGCTTCCATGGATGGTGTGGATTGGGTGACAGGCAGAGATCGGGAAGGAGCTTCTGTGGATGGTGCAGCATCAATCAATGATATTGAAGCATCAATTAATGTGAGTGAGGCCTGTGTAGATAGTGGAGCATTAGTCAATGCAGGGACCGGAGAAGACAATGTAGCACCACTTGATGATGGTTGGGCCTGAGTAGATGGCTGAGCATCGGTCAATGGTGGTTGGGCTTGTGAACGAGCTTCTGTGCATTGACGGTGCCGGCACTGGCGATGGCGCAGCCAAATTCGGGTGGCTGGTGGGGCTTGTGAAGGAGCTTCTGTGAATGGTGTGGCATCAATCAATGCTAATGAGGCCTGAGCAAATGGTGGAGGATCAGTTGATGGTGGTGTGACCTGAGAAGATGGTGGAGCTTCAATAGATGGCAGTGGAGCTTGAGTAGATGCCGGAGCATCAGTTGATGGTGGTTGGTTTTTTGGAGGGGCTCTCGTGCGTTGGCGGCGCTGACGCCAAGTTTGGGTGGCTGGTGGGGCTTGTGAAGGAGCTTCTGTTGTTGGTGTGGCATCAATCAATGTTGATGAGGCCTGAGTAGATGGTGGTGGGGCCTGAGTAGATGGTGGAGTATCAGTAGACGGTGCTGGGGGCTGAGCAGCTGGTGGAGCATATGGTCGTGGGGCTTGAGTTGACGGTTTATGTCGACCTTTTCTGGTTGTACCACCAAAACGTGAAACTCTAGGCATACTGCAACTATGGACAGAAATTAGTTGTGATCATAATAGCTTATGAGAATGAGAAAATAACGACTAGCGCAATTGTGTTGATATAACATAAACAAAACAACTAGGAAGCAAAAGCTTTTCATTCCTAAGTAGAGTACAAAACCAATAACAGCCAAATCTTGTACCACTAGGTGGGGTGGGCTATCTACATCAATCAACGCCATAATTTTTAGAGGAATGGAATTTAATTTTTACTTTGTCTCCTAATTTGAATGCATAGATAGCATAGCTATTAAAGATTATAGACCCCTGGGAAAAAACTACACTCATTCCTCTTCTGGAGATACTTTGTCCTATAACCAGCGTGTTCAATTTAATAAGTAGCTTGAGCTTTATTCATCATTGTTTTCCTAAATCTTAGAATTGCATGTACAAACACCATGTATTTTCTCATATACACAATACATTGCATTGAACTTGGAACAGCAATCAGTCAGTTTTATGATTCGGAATCAACAAGTAACTTTGGCACCTTTACACCTAAGTAAATACTATATCATTCAGCTGAATATATATTTTTAAATATACGGACCCTAAATCCACAATCAAAACCTAAAGAAAGAAAAAACAACAAAATCTCCGATAAACAAACCAAAGGTGAGATCTGTAGCTTCCATAATAACAAAAGTCAAAACCAAAATCATCATATGAGCATATTGAAGTAGTCAGAATAGTGTAGATCCACAGAAGGGCGGAAAAAACCTGAATCTAGGAGCCCTTATAATCCAAAATCAAAACCAAAAGAAAGAAAAACCGAAAAAATCTACAAAAAATGATGGAGATTAAATCAGCATGAGTAGATTAAAAGAGTTTTTCTTTTAAAAAAAAATTGAAGATAAAAACACACACAATGGTAAAATAACTATGAAAAAGAACGGAATCTCACAGTGTAGATCTTCAGCAGATGAAAAAACCGAAGCACGGAGATCGAAGCGTTGCGAATCCAGTAGGGATTACAAGCTCGGCGAAGATGGAGAACTCCACACAGCGTGCAGCTTGGCAGTGCTGCTTTGCTTTCACTTACCAACGTTTAGCTATTCGTGTGGTTAAAAGAAAAAAGTGTTGTTGTAATTTACCAGTTTTTATGTGGCGAGTTCGCAAATACCAAACAAAGAAAGCCTCACTCTGCTACTTAATGATGGTCCGTATCAAAAATAAAATACAATAATATAACATTATGTGTATAACATAAACGTAGACAATAAGAATCAACTCTATCATAAAAACACGAGTCTCTCCGTTAAAAGAGAAAATGTGAGCATCAATTTGGCTCAAAAAATATTTTGTACTTAAAAATTTTAGTTATCAAAATATTATTGTTAGTTAGTCCGTTGAACTAACTAAAAATAAAATTTATGGTGTGTTTGGATAAGTTTTTTAATAAATAATATTTTTTCACTTAATTGTTTTAGTACTTTTTGTAAGAGATTATTTTGCATTTATAAAATACTTTTATTCTAAATAACTTTTACTTGTACATATTTTTTTAGAAGTTATTACTAGCTTTTATAAAAATATTTTAACTAATTTTCTTGAAGCACTTTTTAAAAAAATATATATTTAAACACTATTTTTAACTAAATATTTTTAAGACACTTTAAACGTACCTTAATTTTTTTGAAAACTACGTTAATATCACAAATCTTTCAAGAAATAAATTGATTTTCTAGAACCAAATTGAGGTCTCAGACATTCTTTGAATGGCGAATTTCAGATTGTTCCCACCCTTTTCAGATGTGTATAAACACATTTGCGTTTAGCAACAATTTGCAAATGTAGGTAAATATATTTTAGTATCATGATTAAATGCAAAATACCTCACATTCATCATTGTTGCATCGACCTAATCTGCATATTAATTTTGAATTAATCTAATAAATTATACCGTAGTCATATTTTATGCCTTTTAAAATTTATCATATCTTGTCCGTAGTATAATATAGCATTTATATCTTCATATCATGCAAGAGCTCTCTAAAATAAAAATGTGTCTAACTTTCACTTTAATAATTTGATGGTAAAATTTATCACTTTATCTTCTAAAATGAGAAATTTCACTTTAAAGGATCAAAATTCCTTTGAATCCACATGATTAGATACACTTCTCAACCATCGACCATGCATCTTCCCATCTAATCATCGAAACCAAACGAGAATAGTAGCCCTTCATTTAACAGAGTGATAGGAGTAAAATGGGGTCAAACCAAACCAAGTTTATTAAAGCTCAAACTCAGTTCAATAATAAAAAGCTTGGCGCAAAATCGAGCTTGATAAAAAAATTAAACAACAAATTTTAGACTCAGACTCAATTGAGCTAATTCAAACTGTTCAAACTCGATGAGATAGTTCGACTTATATGCAAATTCGTCGTTGACGCGTAATAAGTTAAATTACTGAATCATAAAGACAACCTCGGGAATAATAATAGTAGTAATACATGCACTAAAATTTAATGAAAAAATATAATTTTTTATATGTAAATATCTACACAGATATCAAGCTATCTGACAGATTTAATAATCGAACTTAAATCTTAAATCCAACTTAAACTCAACTCAAAAACATGTGAGATCAACTTGGGTTATAAGCAAATCAAGTTAAAAATAATTATGAATCAATTTAACTCATTTCCAACTCTAATTACCTCCTGATTGTGTTCCATCAAGTCCCCCCATTTTATTATTAATTTTTTATTTATGGGTTTTTTTTTTTCAGTAATGGTTTTAGTGGGAGTTTAAGATAACTAAAGTTGATTCACCAATCTAAGCAATCACCATCGTCATAGCTTGTCCTTCAGTTACCATCTTGGATTTATACAAGAGAAATGATAATTATACATCCTTCTATAAACATATGTTAGACCCTTATGGTTTCAACTTAGTGTTTTCAAGCCCTAGATGTGATAAAATATGGAATACATATGTTGCATAGCTATGTACAAATAACTTAGCTCAAAATGCATCAATCATGATCAGAACTTTCATTGCTTTGTCCATCATCCCCATCACTAGTACATGTAGCCTGAAAAATAACATTATGTGAGAGAGAAGAAATGAAAGAAAACAAAAAAGTAGCTATTATCCACCACACACGTTATAGTACACCAAGTAAAGCACATTTGTCTTTCTATGGTTCACATAGTTCTATTAATAACCCTTAAGAATACTAGAAAATAATTTTTGTAATCCAAACTATTCTATTATAATGTGCAAATTCCACATAAAGAGCAACTTATTTTTTTTTTTCTCAGATGGTTAACATCAATAAATCAACAAGTATGAATGAACAAGCAAATTAAAATAAAAATGGCAATTTTCAGAAGCACATATACCATATGAGAGAATTCACCTAATCAGGTCGATTTCTACAACCAACACTAATGCTTCTGATATTGGAGCTACAGCATTGTTACAAATTCTAGTGATGTTGAATTGATTTCAATTCAACTCAATTTCAGCTTTTCACTTTTACTAGCTTCCGGTCATCAAAATGTGCCACAACATATTATCAGCATAGGGATACCAGAAACTAAACAGATGTTCTAACATAAAATTTCAATAACACATCTTCACAAAAGAACTGATTCAGCAAATCAATCATTATATCTAATTTCAAACTAATCTGTTCCAAATTTATAAATTGCATCAAGTATGCCAGTTCTGACCAATTCTTTGTCTTGCAATGACCCAATTGCCATTTAATTGTATATAGCTTGATTCATCAGGCAAGTCAATTGCATGTGATTCTTCTAATACATCATATATGTAGATCACCGAGACTAACAGCTTCGAAGGAGCATCAGCAATGTTGCTCACATAACTCAAGAATAATATAAAGATCTTAGTAAGAAGGATTACCAATATTGGAGTAAGGATTGAACCAAGCTCTGGAGTCATAAATGGGGTAGACAAATGTTGGAGGACCAGAGACAGAGCATTCTGAAATTCAACTCTGCTCTTAGTCTCTGCTTCGAGTTGTGCTCGTAGACCTACAATATCCTGTTGCATCCGAGCAAAGGAGACACTGTTTAAGCAAGAATTAGGGCCGTCTTCATCAGGTGTTTGCATTTGGGTTTCAGCTACTTGGGATTTGCAGGGTCCAAAACCCACACCTCTGAGTCTACCTGGATGCTCCTTTCCCAACACCTGCCCAAGGGAATCATTTGGCCCAATTTCTTTTGAACAATTCCCTTCACTCTCGACACGCATAATTTTTTCCTATTGTCAACATTCGCACATTAGTGTTTGATATCCAACCGAGCAAGGGACTAATTAATAAAAAAAATAAAATCAACCAAACTCGGATGGAAATGAAAAGTGCAAACAAAAACTGCATAATGTTCAACATGTTAAAATTATGCTATAACCCCACAACACAAACCCAACATCATGCATTGGCCAACAAATCGTGTATGCTAAAAGTCAAAATATTCAATACTTCTTATAATCAGAAACAGTATTAACTAAACTACACAATCTCTAATAAAAATAAATCAATTAAAAACTAAAGCAAAGGAAGTTAAACCAAACTAAACAGACTACTCCACTCAAAAGTGTTTTCTAAATTATCAATTTTCCTTTATACACAAGTTCCAATTTCTCCCATTAGATCAGAGAGGAATCAACACTTAGAGCCAAGTTACAAACATATAAACCCATAAACTCATAAACTCAACTCAACTCAACTGCTATCCAAGTGTTCCTCAGAATTGTCACTTTTCACATAGATTTTAACGGTTTCAATGTAGATATGATTTTCAACATGAGTCACATGACACTATGGCACAATATGATCCATGAAGCAAATAGTGCGACAAGACTTAGTTGTTATTGTATATAGTCACTTTTCAACATGTGAAATTACTTGGTACTTGTTTGGGCAACTCTATTAGAGTCATTACCTATACGGAAGAGTGATGAAACATCTCATAATTTAAAATGAAAATTGTATCTCCTAGAAAAAATGATTATAGCAATATATAATTTCTGCAAGAAATCTTACACAAATAGCTTGGGTTTCTTGGTTTGCATACGATCCATCAGCACCAACATGTGTGGCAATAAAAACTTTCCCCCTACTAACAGGCTCTCCACCCTCAACTTCCTACACATTTCCAAACACTCGTTATAATTAATGAAATAAAACAACAGAAAAATAAATAGTGAGCAGTTAAACTATCACCATCTCAAAACGTTTCCTCGCTAATGTCTTAGATCCTCCACGATGCACAACTAATAATTTCTCCCGACTTTGTGCATTTCGCTCACACATTTTCTGCAATGTGCACATGAAAAAAGTGATCAGTGTGAAATAATTTTGTCATACAAATCATGTAATTGATTTACTTACCACAGTGTTTGGATCCAAACGATATTCAAGAAATTGAATCCATTGATCTCGAGTAATATTAGTAGGATGATTAGCATAGTTCTCTTCTCTACTTAGTTTTGAATCATAATATCTATGAAAAACTTCAGACCGATTATCCTTCCACTTTTCCCCAATCCGTTTTATGATGATCTTCTTCACTAGAGGATCATTTATAATGAACTTTTCCTTACAATGCACAAAAAAATATATATATAACACAATGAATTAGTTACATGTTTTATGAAGTTTAAAACAAGAAACTTAGGAGAAAATTGTCATTCAAACCCAGTTTTACCTTTATCTTGTTATTATAAATCACCTCCTTATAGCTGTTAGGAACTTTTAACCAAGACTTGTAACAAATAGGAAGAGCAGCAAAATCAGCTCCCAATTCTCCAAGAGCTTGCCCTAAGAGGCCACCTGCCTCACCAACCGGCTGTTTACAATCATTAAGTGGCAACACCACCCTGGTTCCATTAGGAAGCTCCCAAAGTTCCTTCAATTTCAAATGTGCTACTTTTGCAACGCCCGAAGCATCTGTGAGTTATATTTGTTAGAACTTCAAATTAGAAAATAACACATGATATACACAAAAATTACCTTCAACATCAACTGTCCAAAATCTAGTGCTTTGGCGGCTCTTAGGCTGAGTTTGCATGACTGATCGGGATTGGGAAGGAGCTTCAGCGGATGGTGTGGAGTGGGTAACTGGCGTGGATTCGGAAGGTGCTTCCGTGGGTGGTGTGGCTTGGGTGACTAGCAAGGATTGGGAAGGAGCTTCCGTGGATGGTGTTGCATCAATCAATGATATTGAGGCATCGATCAATGTTAACGGGGCCTGAGTAGATGGTCCAACATTAGGCGATGTTGGGACCTGAGAAGATGATGGACCACCAAATGGTGATGGCGGAGCCTGAGTAGATGGCAGAGTATTAGCCAATGGCGGTTGGGCTTGTGAAGGAGCTTTTGTGCTTTGGCGGTACCGACTTCGCCGAGGTTGGGTAGCTGGTGGGGCTTGTGGAGGAGCTTCTGTGGACAGTGTAACATCAATCAACGGTAGTGGGACCTGAGAAGACGATGGAGCACCAATTGATGATGGCGGGGACTGAGTAGATGGCAGAGTATTAACCGATAGTGGTTGGGGCTGTGAAGGAGCCTTTTTGCATTGGCGGAACCGACTTTGCCGAGTTTGGGGGGCTAGTGGGGTTTGTGAAGGAGCTTCTGTGGATGGGGTAGTGTCAATCAATGGTGGTGAGACCTGAGAAAATGATGGAGCATCAATCGGAGGTACTGGTACTGGTACTGATGCTTGAGTAGATGGCGGAGCATCAGTTGATCGAGGTGGGTCTTGTGAAAGAGCTTCTATGTTCCGCCGGCGCCGACGAGTTTGGGTAGCTGGTGGTGCTTGTGAAGGAGCTTCTGTGGACAGCGTGGCCCGAGTAGCTGGTGGAGCACCGGCAAACGGTGGTGGGGCTTGCGTGGATGGTTCATTTCCCCTTTTTCTACTCGGACGGCGTACATGTGAAACCCTAGGCATACTGCAAATTTGGAAGGAAAAAAACATAATTATGAAGCTTTAACATAACAGCTTATGAAAATGTGTCAATGAGAAAATAACTACTTGTCCAATTGTACTGATACAACGCAATCAGAGCTAGGAAGCAAAAGCTTTTATATCTACGAACCCTAAATCCACAATCAAAACCTAAAAGAAAGAAAACAACGAAATCTCCTATAAACAATACAAAGGCTGACAATCTGTGGTTTCCAGAATTCCCCAAATCACGACCAAAATCAGCATATGAGTAAATTGAAGAAAGAAGAGGAAAAAATATTGAACCTCGGTGCTTAAAGCTTCAATGGAGGAATGAGCCACAGCACGGAGATCGAAGCGTCGAGGAGTTAGGGTTCTGCAACGATGAACTCAAAGCGGAGAACTGCTCTCAGCTTTCAGTTACCGACACCCATGGGCTCAGTGAGTGAGGTTAATCGTGCAGTTACCGACACCTATGCAATCACCAGATTTTTGGGGCTGAGTTCGCAAATTTTGAAAAAAGAAAGACTCTCTTTGCAATTTTACATTGATAATGCACCGAAATAAACTCTCAACAATATTTGATTTATCAAAATATAAATTAAACTTTAGTAATGTTTGATTTTTCTATTGACAATATTTGATTTTTATAATAATTATTACAAAATGTCACGTATAAAAAAAATGTCATTAATCTTACTTTAAAATATATTAAAATTAATTTTATTGAAAAATATGTGGATTGTATTCACACACTTGCCATGGATCATTTAAGTGATTATATTAACTTTTTATGTGGTTTAATAAAATTTCATTGATCCTCATTTATTTGTTCAAACAACACTAAGTATCTCAATTATAATAGAATTAGATGTTTTTGTTATTAAAGTATTTTATGCATTATGTAGTTTACATTTTCATATCAAGAAATTTTTTTTAATATTACACAATTCTCTTTAATCATGTCTTATGCAAATTCACAATCCTTTCACCCTCTCTCGTGGTAACAAAGGGTCATACAATCTCTATAACTCTCTCTTATGCGTAACAACGGATCATAACAGGGGTTATGAAATCAATTGAGTATAAAAATATAAAGAATAATATAAACATCTTAATAATAAATGACTTATATCTTTATTTATCAAGAGAGGAGGTTTGTGTTTTTTATTCATACTAGGAGAGGAAGAAACCAAGTTACTCATGGCTTAGTTAAACTAGCTTGTAGAATTCGAGACCAAGTTTGGATTGAGGGCTATCCTCCCCAAGTTGGCTCTAATGTAAAAAATTCTTCGGCCTGTTGAACGAAAGTTTACCAAGTCAAATAAAAAAAAAGGTTAGTGTTTATTTGGATAAATAAAGAGAATCAGTGTAATTTCACTTAAATTGAGAGAGGGGAGTGTAATTTAACAATAATTCAAAAAACAAAAACGATACATGAGCGGTTCGCACACCGTTACTTCCGTGTAGGCTACCGGAGCAGAGCGTGCACCACCCGCACCGTAGCAAAACCCAAAAACAACGACGAACCAATTGAGTGAAGAAACGCAAAAACACTGAGCTGAGAGTGTCCCCACAATTAGGGTTTTAGGAAATGAATCTCAAAAAAGAAAAAATGGATGCTACCGAATCGCCAAAGGATCCGATTCGTCTCGAGAACCGACCCGCCATCTTCATCATCGGATCCTCCAGCGTTGGCAAACGCACCCTCCTATCCCGTAACTTTCACTTTCCCTCTTTTAATTTTTATTTTTAATTTTTTGTTCTTCCATATCTTTTTGTGTAATTGAACCATTAATCTTGGTTGCTGATCTTATACTACGCTCCAATTCTGGTTGTTATGTCTGAATCTGATATAATGTGAAATAACATTTTGAGCATAAACTGGTGCTTAGATATCATTCTAATTTTACTTTTGGGGCTTTGATCAAGGCTCAATGCTAGTGCATTAGTGTGAACTGTGAACTTGTGATTTTCATTTGAGGCTAATATCAACACAAGAAGAGTTTTACTCCAATTTTGTATTATTGATTTTTATGAGTCAGATAATTTTGATGATCTGTCAACATATGATTCGATGATTGTGAAAGAAAAAATAGAAACTTTGTTGAATAAAATGGACAATAATACATCATTAATGCTAATTTGAATGCTTCGGTGTGCTATGTCCATTTTACAATTATTTATCAATTTATTTTATTTTTATATTCTTTTTTTTGTGGTAAATTTCGTTTTGTTTGCCATGTTGATGTTGTTGAGTCAAGGATTGCTTTCTGTTGATAGTGAAGAAGCTTTTGATTCGGCTTCTGAAGTAAACGTACATGGGTATGTTAACAGACTGCAAATCACTTTTGTTTATCCAACTGACTGCTCGGCATCTTTTTAAATCTGCTGTGTGTGTATTTGATCATGGATTGTACAGGTGGACTATCAACACTAAGCACTATACTGCCGATGTTTCTGTATGGATGGCTCATCTTCGCGATGACTTTTCCGTTCGGAACCTGCCCGTGTTGCAACAAATGGCGGCTTTGGTGATGGTTTTCGACATGCACAACGTTAGTTCCTTCACCTGACTCTCTGGTAATTTGTTCTGTGGTTAATACTGTAATCCATAACAAAGTTTTTACATTTAGTGTCTTAATAATTAGTAATCATGGATGGGGACCATTCTTGAGCTACTCTCCTGTCTTACACTTAAGTATGCCTTTGCAATGAAATAAGCATGTGATGCATCTTTGTTTTTCTTCTTATTATGTGCAGCTGTCTTCCCTTACTGCACTTCAAGATTGGGTATCTCGCACTGATATTGGAAACTTCAAGATATTATTATGCATTGGAAACAAAGTGAACCTGGTTCCAGGTCATCCAGTTCATGCTGAATACAGAAGATGGTTGCTGAAACTTGAAGACTCTGCTATTGATCCTTATTCGGAGCTCTCTGATTATGGAATATCTGAATATGAAGGGACTAGTTTATTGGGTAATGAAGAAGCATCATGGGATATCAGAATGTCCTGCTTGGAATGGTCCACCGAGCACAATATCGAGTTCATTGAGGCTTGTGCTTCTAATGCAGATTTTGACAAATGTAAATCTTCCCTTCCTGTTATAATGAGCTGGCCAATACAACAAAGTTTTCCTGATGAAAAAAATTTATCATAGAATGATGTATGTTGGAAAAATATTTTCAAGTTATATAATTTCCAGAAATATATTGCAAATCTGAGATAAAAGAACTTCTGTGGTTTACAGGCTTGTCCATATGCGGTGACTTGCAAGGTGTCGAGCGTCTCTATGGAGCTGTTTCTGCTCATATGTGGCCTGGAATGGTATTGAAATCTGGTGATAGGATAAGTCAACCTTCATTTCCTATGAAAGAAGGTCCTTTTCTTCCCTTATTTTTTTCTTTTTCTTTTTCTGCATGCCATTTTCATTAATGTTTGAATAAATGCCATGCCACTTTCATTCATGTTGAATAAATGCCAGGTGGTGCAGTTCTAGCACTAATTTTGGTTTATCCTTTATTTCTTCAGAGTTATCTTCTGAAGAATCTGATTATGAACAATAGATGCAGGGGGATCAGTTCCTCAAAACAATGCCAACACAGATTGTGAACAGAATAATGGAATTAAATCTGATAGAGTTCCCACCCGCAACCTCAAGCACCAGGTCTCAAGATGAGGGATGAGGGTAAATATCTTGACTTAGACAATTTGGAACAGTTGATGTCCGAGATCGGGAACACGTGTTCAGGCTTAAGATTGATGCCTGATTTTCAAAGAAGCGAAATGACCACAAAGCTTGCTATGAAAATGGCTTCCATATTTGGGGGAGAGATTGACGAAGAGGAAAAAGTCTAAAGGCACATTGTTTAATGCCATTCGCGGCACTTTTATTTGGACAACACTTGGAAGATGAGCAACCTCTCAAACCTCTTGTACCAGGTGTTTCCTTCATGCTACACTTTGTGGCTGCTGAACATGATTCAAGATCATGATGCATGGTACTTCACATGCTTGTAGTGTTGTGAAATAACTATGGTACGCTGTAACCTTAGCACTTGCTGCAATTTTGTGAGTGGTAGAATTGATTGAAAATATTCATAAGTCAAAGTGTTACCTACAAGGACGAAATGACAAATAGTCACACTTAGTGATTAGGGGTGTGTCTGGTTTATAAGTTGCAAACCATGGTTTATTTCAACACAAAAGTAACTCTTTTTTTTCCCACTTCTATTCAAACTATGGTTTGAGACTAAAAATCATGTTAATATGCAACTTAACATAATTTTGTCAAACATGTTGAAATAAATTAAAACTCAATTTGTACCCTTTAAAACATACACCTACTTGTCTCTCAAGGATAAATAAAGTTGCTTAGGAATCTTTGTTTATAACTCTTCCTTTATTATTATATACAATTTGGCTGAAGTACATATTATTCTCTCAAACCCCAGTTACAAGGTGGAAGCAAAAGATAAGTTACTATTAAATTTCATGTGTTGTGCGTGTGTTTCTTAATTTGCTAACAAAGCATTACCTGTGGACAGTGGTAGGGGTGACAGAACACTAGAACAGTTGCTATTGTTAATTTAGGTACCAGTCAAGTTGGATGCTTACAAAGGATAAGCACCATAAGTTTAGCCCAAAATTTGACTAATACTACTTTAAGGAGTCACAGGGGAAAAAAGGTAGGTAGCATGCAAGTGAACAAGTTGCCTGCAGACTTGTCATCTTCTGATAAGTCAGGTACTAAAGAAAAGGTATGGAAAAAGTAGGGAAAAGAGTAGGCAAAGTAGCATTTGATTGATGAGGCCCAACTCAACTTGGTATGAAAGTGAAAATAAAGAAAATAGATTTTATTTTTTTGGTGTGTGAAAATTTTGCATGATTCGATTATATGTTGATTTTTATCATTGGTCAAAAATGTAATATTAGGTACGGAACTTGCAAGAAAATTTAATACATTATTACGTTATGTAAAAGTTTTACATGAGATAATTCGTTATTTGAAAATATGCATTATAAGAGAGGAATTTGGAGATGTAATGAAAGAGGGAGCAATAAAGATGTAATATATTTGGCAATCATGGTGCTTTTCTTCATAATGTGATCCGGAGAATCTGGGGAAAAATTTCGGCTAATTGCTTTTTCGAGTCTCAACTTTCGACCTTTGCTAGTGAGTTGTTCACATTAACAACACTTTAAAGCAAGACATGAGAGGAGAGAATAGAAGATGACCTAGGAAGATAAATGGTGGGTGGGGCCTCACAACAACAAACATATTCTAATTAAAAAAAGAAAAACAAAGTGTAGAAGATGCTCCAAAAATAATTGGCTTATGTGTCGGAGAGGTTTTGATTAGGCTTAATTGTATTGGTCAAACATTGTTTAAGTCTTGATGAGTTGCGATTATTAGTTAATGTACTTTTTTACTCGGTTATGGGTCATTTTAATGAAAGAAGTCATGATATTTATCTAAAAAGAGAATTAGTAAGAAACGAACTTGCATTTTAAAAAGATGCAAGTTTGATTTTCATTGTCAACGCAAGGTTCATTTCGATAAATTATCTATGAATACTTCTATAAATACTCAAAGAATTTTAAAATATGTTCTAATCCTGGTAAGAGGACTGGTGTCAAACTCGTTAAACATTTGTTTGTTTTTAAATTAAAATGTGTATGCGCGGGCTTGTAGAAGATGCCACCAATTATCACCTTTCCCATAAGGCATCAACGGTGTGGAACTCTTTTTTATAGTCCTCCCATTGTGAAAGATTTTCAGTACAATTTGTAATGGGAATTAGGATAGATGCAAGAAGAGGACCATCACCTTACAGCCAAAAGGCATCTCTACCTTTATTATTATTACTACTTTTTGTCATTTTAACTGTATAAAATAAAAACATTTGCACTACCTTTGTTTTCCTCTTTTGTCTCATCTTCCCTTTTTTTAACCCTTCATTTTTTTATTTTGTTTTTGGCCCCATCTTTTTGGGTATTTTCCTTTTTGCTAAAGAAGGTGTCCCTCCAAAGTAAAGGTATTTTTCACTGAATTTTTTTCTGGAGTTTTTAGTGAAACCTTCTCTATTTTATTGAGATTGTTTATGCTCGGTGACTTTGTAATCTCCGAACGTCTTTTTTAAACAATAAAATTAACGCCAAACTTACTATAAATAAAAAGTTGTCCCTCCAAAGGACCCACACCTAGTGGTGGAAATAAAGCTTGTTGTAGAAGGTTGCTTGCTAGTCTAAGTAGTGATGGTTAGCGCTTAGCACTTAGCATTATTCATGATTCCCTTTTTTACTAAAATCACTAATATGACCGAATTGATACACATACTACTAGTATGGTCTATGAGTACTTGCTTGGTAATTTGGTGCAACGTTACAACTTACAAGTACTAGGTAATAGTGTTGGTACCCAAAAAAAAGAGCACAATGAAAAGCTAAATTCAGTTTTTGTTGGTGAACAAAACAAAAGAGTACGCACGAGAAAAAAAAATATAAAAAAGTATTGGGTGCTTAAGCAGCGCGGATTAAGATTGTCCTATGTTCATTTTTTTTAAAATAACATTGTAATTTTAAGTAATGAAAATTTCACTATTAATTTATATATTTATCTAAACTATTCTTTTTATTTTAGTTTTTTTTAAATAGATATATTTTTTGTTTGAACATATTATATGTCCGTCATTAAGAGTTGAACATGACTCCTTTAAAGTATCTCTTAGCACTACATTAAAAGAAATGTTAGTTGAGTTAGTAGCTATAAATCTCCCTATTTCAGTTTAACTATTTATTTTTAGACAAATTGAAAAATTAAGAATGAGATAATTGTTCTTGGTAATATTAAATTCTTGGAATAGACGAAATTACTTCTATGTTTAACAATATATACTATTGTGGTTTACAGAGATCATTATAATAATAATAAAAAAACTATCTTAAAATGTAAATTAGACAAATATTTTAGAGTTCAGCTGATAGGTATTCTTACTATACTTGTTAAGAAAAAAAGAAAAAAAAACTTATTAACAAGTAAAATGTGTAAATTTACAGTACATTGAAAGTATAGAAAAACTTCAAATACTTCACTTTTATTTTTTTTTTTAACAAATCTAATATTTTTAAATCATAAATTATTAAAAAAAATAAACGATTAATTTATAATGAATAGAGTATCATTATGATTGTAATTGATGTGGAGATAAAAAAAATGGGGAGAAGTTTTCATAAATAAAAGTCACGTATAAAATTACAATATAAACTTAGTCTATAAAATTTCCTTCTCCATTTTCATCCTGTACCAAATACACTTACTACTGCGTTTGCGTTTGACACCAGAAATAAGATAGAGAGACAGAGACACTAGAGCAGAAACATAAAAAATATATACTCCACTAAACTCTAATTATGCATCTCCTTGTTTTCTCTTTGTTTCAATTTTAGTAAAATAAAAAAAATGCAAAAAAATTATCATCATGCTATGTATCTCTCTTATCCTTATCTTTGATACAAAACCGAACCTAAGAATTTAGTTTTTTTTACAAATGTATTGCTTTGGTAAAATTTATTTTTCAGAATGTGGCTAGTATAAATTAATTACGGATGTATGGGATTTTGGAGCTGAAATCGGTCTGGTTTGTGCCGATTTCAGCCCCTGAAACTTTTTTTTTAAAAGGGGTTGAAATCGGTCTGGTCTGTGCCGATTTTACCCCTGGCAATAGTAAAATCCGTTACTGTGCTTCCGATTTCAAGTGCACCTTTTTTTTTTCTCGCCGCTGAAATTGGTCAATCGTATGCCGATTTCAGACCTGTCGACCATACATTCATAATTCCCTTGATTGACCCATGTTTCTAGATTTAAACTCATTCAAACCCACATAAATGTATTTACCCAAGAATTTATCATAGTACAATTCTAATTGGGACCACTAGGACCTAGGCACATAAACTAGTAGACACACAGGAAGTTTGAAAACCACTGCAGTGGTTGTCTGCAACTGATAATGTTAGAGTATATACATGGCGGTTTAGTTGGTTGGTTGGCTTAACATGCATGTCATACCATGCCATGCCGTGGTTTACATTCCAAGTGTCTAGCTTGCTAGCTACCTTCATTACGCATTTAATTAGATGCCATTGCTTTAATGTCTACCATATCTACGACATAACATGCCTAATGCTAACATAATAATAACGCATGATTTTAAAAATAAAATAAAATATTCATTTTTAATCTGAAAAATCAGGGTAATTTCTTAGCTATTCTATAAAGTAAATACCTTATATTATTTATTTTATTAATTTTTAATAATTTTTATAATTAAATTTATCAATTTTTGTTATTATGTCATTTTTACATGATTATAATAAATTTTTATTAGTCCAATCATTGAAAGAATTAACTTATAAGAAGTTTAGAGATTTGTGAACCATTTGAGTGCACCTTTCTATAAATATTGTATTAAAAAATATTAATTTATCATATTAGATCATATAATTCATTAATATGTCATATTAAATCATAAAATAATAACACAAATTAATGAATTTAGTTATAAAAATTATTAAAAATTGATAAATTAGTAGTTTATGGTATTTATCTCATAAGGTAGTTAATAACTAAAAAAACAGAGGAAAAACTTCTTAAATACTTCTAAAATTGATTTAGAAGCTCCGGAAATAAAGGTATTGACACATTCTTACTTTTACACCCTCATTTTTGCAGCTGTTACAACTCAAATTGGGGGAAAGGAAAACACTCTTTTACTTGCACTAATATAATTTTATAATCTCTCTATATAAAACAAATTAGTTGCAAATCATACACATCTAGCTAGAAACTGGATCAAGATCCTCTTATCAAGATCTTGCCCCTTAAAAAAGTTGCTACATGGAGTAAAATATCATGACTAAAATAATTAAATATAGACAATTTGATTATAAAATACACCTCCTTTTCACATATCACTTGGCAAAGAAAAAAACCACCCTTATGAAAAAAAATAAAAAATAAAGAGAAACATTAGGTACACTTGTGCTAACTTACATTTATATTCATAATTAAATAAGATTTAACGGAGTGCGAATCCCTTTAAAATTACAAAAGAATTGGCACAGTGCCAAAACAAAACATAAATAAAAAAGCCAAAATCTACAAATACATACAATCAAAGTTTTAAATTGTGCTCAACAATTACAATTGCGGCTGTAATATTACTTTCAGGTAGTTACAATTACGATGACATGAGCTCTAATTCTCTTTAACTTTTTCATAATTACAATAATCGCAGCACAATCGGAACTAATTTCCAACCGCAATTTAAACCCATAAAAAAAAAAAAAAAACTAATTTCAAGGCAAGAAATCAATGCTAACACCATGGTTGCTATTACTGCAATTAGCACCACCACCAGCACCGCCATTGTCGCCACCGTCATCAACAGCCTTTGACTCTGTTTCGCTGGCGATGGCGACCATGGCGGCGCCGTCGGGGATTGCCGGAAACTGGCCGCACTTTTGGCACCTCGCGACGGCGAGGAGGGCACGGCAGGAAGGGCAGGAGGAGTGCGAACCCAGCCACGTGTCGATGCACGCCACGTGGAAGCCGTGGCCGCACTGCGGCAGCACGCGGACCTCGTCGCCGGCGGCGAACTCCGCCAGGCAGATTGCGCACTCCGACGACTCCACCCACTTGCTCCGGTCGCCGGCACCGGCGCCGGCGACGTAGGTGAACTTCGGCAAGGAGTTGAGGACCTTCTTCTTGAGGCCGCGGTTGGCAAGGGCCTGCCGGCGCGTGGATGCTCGGGCGGCGGCGGGGGGAACGCGGCGGAGCCAGGCGCAGCGGGCGACGGCGATGAGGCCGACGACGCAGATAAGGGCGCAGAGCAGCGCGGCAAGGATGACGACAAAGTCGGACTCGACGGAGGCGGCCTCCGAGGGCGGGACGGCGGCGGCGAGGTCGGATGCGGCGGAGGTGTTGGCGGGGGATCGAAGGATTCTGAGGGTGCGAGTCATGTTGAAGGGAAGAAAGTAGAAGATTGAATTTGATGTGTTTTGTTTTGTTTTGTTTTACGGAGAGAGAGAGAGAGAGAGAGAGGTGTTAGGTTTGGTGTTATTTGAGTGTGGTTAAGGAAAGGAGGTGAGTGATTGTGGTTGCTACTTATAGTTGACACAATAGGATGAGAGGAGAGGAGAGGGGTTTATGGTTGGTTACTGATCCTTTCTTTTCTTGTCTTGTCTTGTCTTGTGTGCCTTTGTTTGAGGATAAGTGTGTGTGTCTGTGAGAAAGAGAGTGCGCTCAAGAATTCAGTCCTATTACTAAATACAGTATGATTCTTATTCATATTTAATTAATTTAGTGAGTAAGTCATGATTATATGGATCAATAATAAGTTTGCCTCAAGCTTTTTTACTTTTAAATTTATAAATTGTCTTAATAAATACAAATAATATTTATTTTATTTTATAGAGTGAAATTAATTTACGGGTGAGAGAGATGGAGATGAAGGAACTGTTTTTGTTTTGACATGGTTCGGTTCATTTCAGTTCAGTGAGTGTCACTTCGTGAGATGAGTGCACGGTAGGTGTAGGAGATAGGGGGCGCTTTGGCTGCTAATTATGACAGCAAATGTGGGTACGGGAAAGGGACAGAAATTAATTACATGCACTTTTCACTATTCTTACTATAGAAAAGAATATTCACATATTATATACATATATTGTTTATGAATAGTTGCTAAAGATTGTTGGTGTAAATTGGGGATAAATGTTAGTCTCATCCTCTCTCTCTCTCTCTCTCTCTCTCTCTCTCCCCGCAAAGAAGGCGATATTGATTATTGTTGTCAATTTTTCTTTCTTCCAAAAGTCTCCTCTTATTAGAGGCAAGTCTCTTCGGATATCATCAAAAGCTTAAATGTAACGAATCATAGTTTGTTATACTGTGATGGAATAACTCCTTATTATTAGATTAAACCCTAATTATTAATGCGATATTTACCATGATAAATAATATTTAAATTAGTTATTATTATTTTGATGAGTGATTGAACTAACTCGATCACTTATCACTAGATCAAACCTCAATTGCTTGTTTTATGCAGGGATCAAACCTCAATTGCTAATGACTCTGATTCCGCAAAGAAATAGTGACTTACCAAAAGATTATGTTAATGTTATTTTAAGCATTATCACAATATTCTGGAAATATATATTATATTCAAATAAATTTATAATTTATTCATGGGAATTAAAAAATATTACTAAAAATTTTAATTGTAAAACAATTAATTATTTTTTGAAATATTTAAAAATGACATTCATGAGCATTACATTCCCTAAAATGTGATTCTCATAAATGAAACTTCAAAGCTAAACCAAGTACTCCTCAATAATCTTTTAAATACTAGACAATCACAACTTCTTTACACAAGAGAAAAATAACAAGTAGTCAAAAAGAACATTTTAGTGGTAGCCGAATAGAGTGGACTGCTTTTCTTTACTAGAAATGATGTTAAAGGGGTAAAAAGGAATGAAAAAGGTAACTTTACAATTAATACGGAGATAAAATAGCATATCCTAAAAGAATAGAGTGTGTGTATATATAAATGACCAAGACTTTTTTTTAATCCTTTTATTCTTACATATACACTACAAGCACTTCAGTGTAATAGCATTAAATTACAAGTTGATCATTCAAAAAAGCCAAGAAATTATTGTGCATTTCAAACCCACACATAGACTTGATTACAATTCGAATGTGACTCTAAACTTTGGCTAACTATTAAAATTTCTCACTAATTTAAAAAGGGATACAGGCAAGAAACAATATTAAACTTTAATCCAATTGTGCCACTAAGTTTCAAATTTAGTGCTTGTTGCAGTGAGTATCTTACCAGCCTTGATTGTGTTATCGACTTTTTGAGAAGTTTCAAACCCACACTTAGCTTGTTGATAATTTAAAAATGAGTTTTCGTTAACAAGTACTCTTTTTAGAGTATTCGTCGAGAAATTAATAAAAAGAAAGTTTTATTAAAATGATAAAATTTTCAGTAGTGCTACACGTACACCCCGAATGATACACCATACATACACCCGTATTATAATACAGTGACCCCACAAAATAACCGCTCATCCCCCGTGCCTCTCCCACTCACATCAACAGGGGCGTGAGGCCACGCTTCGCGCTTCCACTTCGACTTCTTTCGAATTCACATAAACCCCTTCGTTTCAGAGAAACCCCTTCGTTTCCTTCGCTCTATCCAAACCATTCACTCTCTTCACCCTCTCTGTTTCACATCGCCTTCCACCTTCCCTCCATCCTCTGCGATTTTCATCCTTCTACTCTCCATACCAACTGTTCCTGCGATTACGCACCCGAATAACATAGAATAACACAATACATTGGTGAGTGCATCGAACTCACTTCGTTTGAAATGATTTTGCTTAATCGTTCGCCTTCACCGTTCGTTTTGAAATGATTTTGCTTAATTTTTGTACAGTATTCGTTTTAAACACTACACTTCACTGTGTCCTCGAAAATGTTTGTGCACACACTGCGTTAAACTTTGTGCAACGAGTCTGTGTGTTGCTTGTATCCCACGGTAACATTTGCTCTAATATTTTGGGATCTGTGTGTTTATGGATCTTCGTGTTTAAGTGCTTTGCATGAAATGTTTGTGCATGCCACCTTTAAATGTTTGTGTTTAAATCGAAAAAGTTTGTGCACGTTGATAATGTGAATGATGCCGAGTTATTGTTGGCTGACTTATAAATGTTTGTGCATATCTCTTATAAGTGTTTGTGCATAGCACCTACAAATGTTAGTTTACGGTGTAGGTCTTAAGTTTTACTGTTGGCTGACTTATAAATGTTTGTGCATATCTCTTATAAATGTTTGTGCTCATCACCTATAAATGTTTGTGCATATCTCTTATAAATGTTTGTACTCATCACCTACAAATGTTAGTCCACGAAAATGTTTGTTACTGATTTTTGTAGCCGATTTACTTACAAATATATGCAGTATAATGTCTGTGCTCGCAATATATGTGCACCCCATGCATTCACCTCGTTAACTGATTTGCATCTTGCATGTTTTGATCCCTTTTTTTAATTTGGGAATGTTGATTATCCTTTACATAGTCATGGCACCTAAAAGACAATCAACCAAGGGAAAAACTGTAGACAAATCACCGTCGTCACCTCACAGCCCACTCAGCAAGGCTGATAACAGAAAGGTAATCGACACCGATGCTTCCCTCCATATATCCCCATTTAAATGCACCAGAACTGTACTAAAACAACCTGTAATTCCTGTGTTCATGCAGTGCAAAATTGACACACGATGCTCGCCAAAGCAGTTGGCAAAAGTGTGTGCTGCATTGACCCGTGAACAGCGGGAAGATGTTGTGGCAATGGGTTTCGCACCATTGCTTGACATAGAGGGTGGCCAAGTTGACCACCCTTTACTCCTTGCATTGGCTGACTCGTATGACCTAACTGGTCACTTCCTTAACACCCCATACGGAAAAGTGGATGTTAAGACTGAGCTGGTTGGAGCAGCACTAGGACTGCCTCACAACGGTATATTATCCATACATTATTCTGTTTATTCTTATTTGTTCATCCAAATATTCTTATCCATACACCCACATTTATTAACTTTGCCACACGTCCTTCGTAGGGGAGGCCTTCGCTGAGGTCGGCCCCGAGCATGTTGGAATGCTGGCCCCATTCAGGAAACAAAGCCTTGTCCAGCTCATAGGCATGGTCAGAGCAAACCCGGTAGGGCCCACCTTCCGGAGAGCATTTTTAATGGCTGCATTAAAATGCTTTCTCTGCCCCAACACTGCCCCGATGGCAAGCCCGGCATACCTGGCCGCAATCATGGATGTAGATGACCCCCAACGTTACAATTGGAGTCAATACATCCACGAGTACATCGTGGACAGTATCCGGCAGTACCGGAGGAACAAGCTCAAGACCATCAACGGTTGCCTATATGTGTTGGAGGTAACGACTGTCGACTTCCCTACTTTGAACTGTAAAAGTTTGTGCAACTACATGAAAATGTTTGTGCATTAACATGTAAAATGTTTGTGCCCTATCCATTGAGCATTAACATGAAATAAATTTGTGTCCCTGACATGGTTCTAAACAGTTTGTGCCACAAATCATATAATGTTGTAATGTAATCTGCAGTGTAATGAAATATACAAAACCTTTGTTTACTTCTTGTTTTAAGGTAATTGCAATTAACTTCACTGCTTTAATGCTTGGAACCAGGTCATATACTTCCACACACAAAGGTTTGGTCCCCAAAACCTGCTCCATAGAGATCCACCGCCACCGTGGATCAGGTACTGGAGCTATGGCCGTATGAAAGACATGGTGAAAAATGAGCAGGCTAGCTCGGTGGTAAAGCCATTTATAAAACACTTCTTTGATATTTTTTTCATATAAAACACTTCTTTACTGCTTTAATGCTTGGATATTTCTTTGATAATTTAAATGGCAGGGAATGATTCACACTGGTCACCATGTGACCAAACATACCAGCGCCCCCCGCATTAACACCAAGGACAAGCCCACCGGAGAGGCCGGCAGGGATGGGGCAAGGGCAGTTACTAATGTCTACAAACGACGACGGCTTAACATTAAGCCGGTCGTCCCAATCAGGGCTGACCCCCCCACAGACAATGCCACACCAGCCGGTGATGTTTGTTGTGGCACATTGCTACTTACACAACATGGCGAGCCTGATGCACCAGCTGCCATGCAATCAGCCTCGGAACCCCCCGCAGAGTCGGCTGCCGATGATACACCGGCTGTTGGCGAAGCATCCTGTGCACCTGCTGCCGATGGCAAAATGGCCACTGCCATGTTGCCCCCCACAATCCAATCAGCGCACAGGCAAGTAAAATATGTCTGTGCACTCAGTTTAGTCATGTTTGTGCATCTCTCTGAAATGTTTGTACACCATATTTATGTGTTAATATACTAACATATCCTATCTCCCCCCTTTGCAGCCCCGATCACGAGTGCGATGCAGACAACATAGATAGTGAGCAATCACTAGCCATTGTTGTGCACGGGGTTGTGTCCTAAATTTTGGGGGGTGATGCGGACACAGCCATCCCATCGTTCTCGCTGGGGATAACGCAGTATCATGACCTGCCAGCAGCCCCATCATCGGAGCTGTTAGTGTCATATGCCCCCCAACCCCCCTCAATATCCCTCCATTAGCAACAATCACCCCCCGCCCACCCCCTCAAGGGGGCTGCCGAGGATGTTGGGAATACAATGCCAACCTTTGATCTTGGCATCAACACACCCTGCCAATCGCCGCCTTCCATACCCCATCATGCCCCTCCTCTACAACAATCTGGACTATCTCAGCTGTTGGAGGTTGTTGATGAAAAGGGCCTGGATCTGAACAGCATCTACCACTGGATGCTGGACAGAAACAGCGATCCTCACTCGGAACTAGCAAACTTAGTTGACCGGGTGATGTTTGGTTGACAAGGGTTGAAGCCCGTAGCATGCGACCTAGAGCCCACATCGACAACGGTGTATGACTCTCTTCAACTATGTCATATTTGTTAACATGAATGCAATGTTTGATTTGATTTGATTTGGTTATGAATCTTAAGTCACCAGGGTGTGTGCAAATGTTTGTGCATGGCTGCATGAAAAGTTTGTGCTAAATGCATTGTCCCTGCTAGCAAGTAACTAAGTCCATTGTAGTTAAACATCAGCGATAACAAAAGTTTGTGCTAAATGGCACTCAATGTTTGTGCTGTGCATCGAAAAAAGTTTGTGCATTGTTCATGTTTCAAAATAAGTTCACCAGGGACTCATCTGAAATATGTTTGTGCATATTTCGTATAATGTTTGTGTTTTATGTATTTCAGTTCATGAATTATATATGCTTCTTCTTCAATTGTTCCAAATGTCCTCGCTTCAGGGAGCAATGTTACTGCTTGACCCCGTATATGATGGTATGCACCATCTTCCCTTATACATCATTCCATTCCATGATTTTAAAAAAAAAACTTATCCCCACCGTTCCTCGAATCTGTAGCCTGTGCTGATCACATCGTACTTCAACCAATTCATCAGTGACAGAAAGTACACCCCCTAATCCCTGGTTACGAGAAAGGAGCTCTGTACTTTGATCCGGATAAACTTCAAGGCCGGACATGGGTAAACATATAATTTTTGCTAATGTGTTGTGTGTAACAACCCGACTTTTTCCCCCAATTTAAAATGCTATTTAAGGTAAAATTAAAAATATAGTAATAAGAAAAAGGTGAGATAAAATTATAATAAAATTTAGATATTAATTTTGTTTCTGTAATATTAGTTAAAAATAATTCTTTGACGATCTTGTGACGTCTGG